>VZTE01001920.1:35719-99687 GCA_013397775.1 Eulacestoma nigropectus
GGGGGGGAAGGGGCGCGAATTTAAGACTGTACAAGGAACAAAAGCTTTCCTGTGCTGAAGAGTTCACAACCCAAGCAAGACACATCGAGTGGGTAGCTGCCCTGAGGAGATGGTGTTATTTGTCCCTCTTTATTTATTTATTTGTATGGCTTGTTGTAGCACTGTAGTGGGTGAGCTTGTTACTCTGGCTGCTGCAGACATACAAGGAAGATGCTATCTTCAAAGAGCCATGCATGCCAATTTTGCAATGTGAATTACAAGCCATTTTACTGTATTATAGAGGGAAGACAAAATGCAGCATCAAATCGATGTTATCACTGGTTTTAGCGTCTGTAAATTTTGTGTTATTCTGTTTCATCAGGGACATCAAGGCTCTGTGCACAAGATGATTTCTCCTTGCACCCTTCTCTCATTCTTGTTTGTAGCTAATAAGAATAAAATCCTCAACTCCATTTATGCTAGGCAAGCAGAAAGGAAGACTTCTACTTCTGTTCCTAAAGCCTTTCAGTGATGAAGACTTTACAGCCCCCATGCAGTCAATCCAGCACACGTCTGTTCTCACCGCTGAAGTCACTCCTAAGCTTTGACCTGAACCTTTCCTAAGAACATTTCAGTTTACAAAATAAGTTTACAAAACAGAGAAACTGTGAAATCACACACTACAAGCTGCAGAAAAGTACATCACATTTCAGAAGTGTGGCAATTTAGCAATAAACTACGTTAAGAGTATGCCAAAGGAACTGAAACCAAAATTTTCACCCTTGACGTATCCCTTTAACATAGGAGATGTCTCAGCATACTCCTAGCAAAGGCTTAAAAATATATTCCTGTCTCTTAAAAAGAAAAAAGCATCAAGCTTAAAACAAATTAAAATTTTGCTGAGTTCAGATTCTCTTCTACCCACAGCACACATAAAGAGCAAAGTCCATTTTCTAGACCAAATCCAAACTCTTTGTAGAGCAAGCAATTGTTTAAATGGTCAAAACTATAGGTGAGAGGTGATTAATAATGGCATCCCAGTCAGCAATTGACAGAGGGTACAATGCAGCTTTTTCTTCCTCAACCGGTCAAGGAATCCATCCCAACATCATTGTGGACACAGGGCCATGCTTATCACTGCCGTACCCAGAATATGCTGGGGTACACTACTTGGTGACAACAGAAGGAAAACAGTTGTGTCCACAGGTCCAGAGCAAGTTGTGTCTCTGAATAGCCCCAGTGCTCAGATCAGAATCACTGTTCATCTCTCTGGATCAGGAAAAACATTTCTCTAAGCTTCCACAAGACAGAAAGCCATGGCTTTGCACACAGCAGCTCCTCTGTGTGTCACAATAAGAATTGTATAAAAATACACACCCACATGTACAGACATAAAAGCCAAGTCCTGCCCTCAAAGCACTTACAGTTTAAATCAACAAAGCAAACACTGCTTTTTACAGTAACTGCCACCTATCTCCCACCTGAAATGGGATAAGCTGTGTTTTGGAGGAGCCTCCCATACAGGCTCCCTGCCCACACTGCAGAGAGCATCCCTCTGGCCGGACTTTGGCTGCAGGTGCCATGGCTGCCAGGGAAGGGAGAGGAGAAGCCAGGAAATCCAGCAGGAGCAGCTACCTGCCCCGCTGCCCAGCCTCCTACACCTGGCTTGGGAAAGCACAAGTTGTACTGGAAAGCAAGAGGGGAAGGCAGAGACTTGTCTGCAGCAATGGGAGAAACAAAAGGGGTACACGGTATCTGAACCCTTGCTGAAAGAGTGGTGGCACAATTATTTTAGACTGTTTCTGGAACAGAGGCTTGTCATACAAGTCAAAGCTATGAATAAAGGTAAATCAAACTTTCTTCTTGGTCTGTCTTTGTGCTGCTGTTCAGTTGGGGAGCAGTATAATTCTGAAGAAACAATTGGTCAGAATGAATGAGGTGAGGGGGAAATAACAGGGACTGCCAAACACCAGCAGACAAACCAATGCTGGCAAAGGCTGCGAGAGTCTTGTGCAGTGGGAAGACAGGACACACACACTGGGTTATGTGTTTCCTGATTCACCAGGAAGACAGAAGATAAAAGGCAGCGGTGGCTATGGTGCAAGTTGAAGTCCCTTTCGATACATCACATTAATATGATTATGAGGGCAATGTGTGATCAGTCAAAGTTTAAGCATGTATCAGGAGGGCTGCTGGCCCCCAGAGGTTTCCTGATCCTTCTATTCAAAGACTGGCAGTTACTCATAGTTCCCTTGCTCTGTCAAGGTGATGTTTTCACAAACAAATGGTCAGCCAGCTCTCCCCAGAGAACAAGAACTGCTAACACCATAGACCAGAGCATCCTCCAAGCCTGAGAAATCCTCCTCAGTGTCCCACTATGTGCACAACAGGCCTGTTGTTCACAGACAACTTTCCAAAGCAGCAGGTGTTGCCCAGGGGCCTCTGACTGGTGTCCCTATGTCCGACCTTCACAATGCACTTCAGAGCCCACAACACTGCCCTGCGCTGGAGGAGAGGCAGTGCCCTCATCTTTGACACAGGCTGAGTTACAGCTCTGTCCTGACCCTCATCCCAGCTCCCTGGGCTGAGCACAGTGCTGGCAGAAGTCCACCTCTGAAGGCCCCACTGCCCAGCCCCAGCCTTGCCACTATGCAGCACAAACCCCCAGCCCCCAGGACACACAGGAGAGAAGTCAAGTCATTTTGTCTTGCCTTATCAGCCAACAAAGACTCCTTGTATGAGAACCTACTTACCAGCATGAAGGAGGGTTGCACAAACCAGTCCCATAGGAGAGCAATGTAGTGAACATGGTGTTGCAATATATGTTTTCATATTAAAAACCAAACTAGAAAAGCAGCCAAGGGAACAGTGGCAGAACTTCTCAAGTCTGTTAAGAGTTTTAACCCAGAGAGATGGTAACCTAAACTCATGACTTATAATAACTTTCTGTTTGGGAAAGAGAGCAAGACCAAAAACTAGGCATGAAAAAACCCTATTACAGAATTAGAGTTTGTTCCAGTTCCTAAGAGTTGTTCAAATTAGAAAAGACATTAATAGAATCCTCTGGCTGGGACTAACTGAAAAGCCACCAAATATTGATTGGACAAGGCAAGCATGGAAGACCCCTCCAAACTCAGACAGGGTCGTTTCCAAAGATGTAATATCTCAACAACTTTAGGGGGAACTAGGGGAGAGGTGTGTAGAAACAGAAGGACAAATGAGTTAGCTGTAATCCACTGTTGCTTCAAGTAACACCTCCAATAGCCTTCCACCCACCTATTAGATCAGGGCCACAGAAATACCCAAACTTTGCATCATGGCCACATAAATCAGTAATAAAGTCTATCAGATGTAACGAACTTTCTGGACAGGAAAGAAAAAACAACACAGTTTTCAGACATTTCTGAGGGCAGTGAGTGTTTGTTTTGAGGGCAGGGCTTCTGTCAGCAATGCTAGCTAAGAAGCAAAAGGTATTGAGTAAGATCTCCATCCCTGCAGGAGTCTATGTTGTGAATCTGAGTGAGAGTCATCAAAACTCCTACCCTGTCTCTGCATTTTTACCAACTTTTAAAAGTGTAGTAGATGTTTACATAGCATGGAGATCATAAATACCTTTGATCACCTACATTAGGGCTGTCAGAACAAACAGTAAAGGGAATACAGCTTGCTGAGCTTTCAGATACACTGTTCTGCTCAATGTGAGAAACTGCTAAGGTTAAGAAGTCCAGGTTCTCAACATTGTTATGGTATATTACAACTACATAGAGCGTTTCTGGATTAAAATAATTTTTAAATTAAATTTGCTGCTCTGAGTAATTCCTACCGTATGATAATAAAAGTAAACTCTGACACAGTCTAAACAAAAAAATCCTTTATTAAGATCCAAGATAATGGAGAATCAACAGATGAAAGATATTTTAACAGAAGCTATCCAGAATCTAAGAGTAGGAGGATAAATCTACACACATCTCTGGGTAGATATTCCGCTAGCTCTGGCACAAGGGGCAATCAAGCAGAGGCATCATGTAACAGTATGTCTGGGAACACTGTCACTTCACTGTGGCTAAGTGATCAGGGAATAAACACTGAGACGGGAACTCGTGAAACATCCCCAGCGCTCCTGAATCCTCAGATCGAGACCTGCAATTTCCTCATGTATCAGAAGCACTGGAGGAAACCCTGGTTATTATCCTCATAAAGGAGAACCTGCTGCTACTGCTCTGCTTAAGAGCCTGGCCACCAGGGTTAAGTATTCCAGGTAAAGTGGTAAAAATACTGTAAAACTTAGGTTCTGTATTCCTGCCACTGTGAGACAAGCTAAATTTGCCAAATGGCTTTGTGACCCCACCCTTGTAAATCAGCTTGTTAATCATTATCGTCATAGAGGCGATAAAGTTGTTTTATGAGCCAACACTGAAGCAGTAACATTAACTACTTATGCAGGGGCTGGTGTATTTCTCTGCAGATAACATTTATTAGAAGGCACTCTCTTTAAAGACACAGGTTTGCTTCAAAACCTTCTTTTGGTGCACTGAGCAATCCATTCCTCTTATTCCTCCAGTCTGATCTACATGTCAGACACAAGTGATGCCTGGAGGGTATGGGTTAAGTGATATGAAATCCCTAAAACACCTTCAACTACAGGTTCAAATCTAAACTGGATTGTCCTGGCCTCTCCTCTTGACAGAACAAAATTTATGATTATTTCTCAAGGCCAGACACACACTTGGCTCTATCTGAGAGACAGACATAGACAGAATTTGCCAGGAGGCACTGACGCAATGCAGAAGAGACACGAAAGGCCAAGAGGCACTGAGAAAATAAAGGGGTGGTGGACACAAAACTCATTCATGATCCCCAATTATGTAAACTGAAGAGATAGAAAGAATAATGTCGCAAGCATGTCTGGCAGAAGGAAGCTACCTGAAGGAGCAGCCAACAATTGTGCACAGCCTTCCACCATCTTCTAAAGACAATGTTTCTGCCCTCACTGGTTGTTTTCTTTCTACCTCTCCAGAAACAGCAAGTTTGAATCAGGCCTTTTCCTAACAAATTCAGAGGTAAGCCTCAGCTTTGCCTAGACTTTAAAGCACCACAGAGAATATGCTTCCTGGACTGAATGAAAGGGCAGATAAAATATCCTGAACAGACTGTCTTCGATTCACCACTTGGATGCTTACTACCCTCCAGATTCCAACGGTGGAAGCTTTGTGGAAGAGGACCAAACAATCAATCTTTCTTCACCTCCAGGACAGGTG
The DNA here is from genome assembly GCA_013397775.1 of Eulacestoma nigropectus. NCBI lineage: Eukaryota > Metazoa > Chordata > Aves > Passeriformes > Eulacestoma > Eulacestoma nigropectus. Next base: position 40,957 of record VZTE01001920.1, read on the forward strand.
AGAAATATGTTTTTTAAAAAACTACCAATGATACAAGAAAATAGGTCTAGAAAAACCACCTTTAGAAACCTCCAGTTCGTTCCTCAGCCTCCAGCACAACCAAAATGACTATCTGACTTGCTTAAAAACTTCTCACCAGAGAGATCCCACAACAGTCCAGTGCTCAGAAGAACTGGAAAGTTGGTCCTAATGTCTGCCTTGGATCTCTTTTGCTTCAATCAGCTATCTTTACTCTGCACTCTACCTCCTATCCTTACACTGCAACATCTGTTTCAGAAACCATTTTCTGACAAAATCTCTTGTCTGTCAAAAGCCAGGACGAACAAATGCGGACCGGGGGTGCAGGCAAGATACAGTGGTTGCCTTTACCTATTTGTTTTGATGCCTTGACGGGCTGCCTAGAAACAGAGACTAGACAGGAGAAAGGGAATAACGGTGGATATTTATTTGAAAGGCCTTCAAAGGTACACCCTGGGGAGCCAAAGGCTACATCAAATCGGGACCCCAAGCTGAGATCCTGAGATGGACGACGAGTCACGAGTTCTTCACACTTTTATAGGTTTGGTTCATTTGCATATCAGCATAAATTCACCAATGAAAACTTTAGCTAATGATGTAACCTCTTCGATTTATCCACCTTTCTAGAGGCTCTAGTTTACCCCTTTTGGGCCTAGGACAGCCTAGGTGTCCTTGAACAACAAGCTCAGAGAGGCTTTGCTATGTCTATCTGGCATAAGAGAGCAGCAACTAACAGGCTACAAGAAACTTCAGAGTTACACACTAGGCAGTACAGGATTTAAAAATATAAAAGCTAGAACCTAAGGCATCAGTTTACTGGAGAACAAGCAGGTATTCCCCACATTCATTAAACATGGAAGTTGGGCACTAAAGCTAAAAGGGTAAATGGAATCTCTGCCCCACGAAGATTTCAGTGGGGTCAGGATTTCTGTGATAAAAATACAGACTTGGAGACAAGCATGCTACAATATGCTTAGCTAAGGACAATGCAAGTTGAAGAGAAAATAAAGGGAAAACATTCCCTGGCTGGGAAGTTCCTAGTCATTTATATCTAGGGAACAGACAATGCTTGTGGACTGCTAATTTCCTTGAGGATTTTTTCTCTTCCGTTGGCCAGATTCTTAACACCACAAATTCTTGTTATGATTTCAATGCACAATTAATCTTTAGTTCAGAGGAAAGGGAAATGGAAGAAGGAAGGATGATCATGAGGTAAAAGTTGCAGAGAGGCAGATATCGGATCTTAGGTCTGCCCCATCTTTTGTGCAATATGCTAGTCAGCTGGCTTTCCTTGCTCCATTTTGACTCCCAGTCATCTCTTTCAGACTGCTTGTCTTGTTTATTTAAATTACAGGTGATTTAAGGGACAAATGATCTCTTACTATTTGTGTGCACACACACTAGAATCAGGCACTGTGCACTGCTATAAAACAAATTAAAAAAGAACACAGCAGTAACTTTAGAAGAGCCCCATCTTCTGTTGCGACAGGCATGCTGTGGGCCACAATCCCAGCTCCCAAAAGCAACAGTGATACAACCCCACCCTCTCCCTCCTCTTCCCTTTACACCCTTCGCAGGTCCCTCGCTGTCCCAAAAGCCTGTTCAGCCTGTGGTACAGGTGACAGCAGGGTGGGCAGGAGCAGGTGGGGCCAGGGACTCTGTTCACCCACTGCTGACACCAGCGCACATTGTGCCGTGCTAACTCATCACCCACACAGAGCAGAGAGCAACCCGAAAGGAAACCTTGCAATAAACACCGCAAAGAACAAAAAGAACCCCACAAAACCAACTGCCAAATAAATCAAACTAAAGAAGAGCAAACGAAATGAGTGAGATTTGAATAAACAGAAATCAGAAGCCCCTTTTGACTTGTTTGCAACAGGCAGTCTGCACTGATGGCAGAGCCATTTGCTGTTCATGGTCATTCCAGAGTAAACCCCTCATGTTGCACTTTAGTTTGGTGTTAAACACAATATTCCACATGTTCCAGATATTCCACAAATTAGCCCCTAACTAAAACAGGCACTGGGAAGAGGAAGAAATACAAGGTCAAGAGCCAACACTGCTAATCTGTGACAAGCACACATAGGCAGGGGGCAAGGTGAAGATGAAGTTTTACATTGGCTAGGGGAGAGGAAAAACAAACTGGTGACAGTTCAAGTGAATTTATAGCAGGAGACGGAGAGGATGACAAGGTTCCTCCAAGCCCTCCCCTACTCTTCTTATTGAAAGGAAGAAATGCCAGAAATTTCAGCAGGTCTCTGGATGCAAGCTGACACAAGCGAGGAGATGGAATTGTCTCAGTATAAACAACATTCCTAGAAATCACCTGTGCCAGCTCTGCAACAAGACTCACATTTACTGCGTTTCAATCGTCCTTCCTCCCTTCTCCTTCCCTCAAGGTTTCCAGGCAGCTACATGTCCATTTTGTCACACCCCAAGTTCTCCTGATCTTGTTGCAGGGATGAATTGTAAGTTGTTTTAAGAAAAAGGTATGCAAGCAAAGGTTAAAGGCTGTTTTAATCAAACAGGGTTGAAAGAGTACCAGGAATTTGGCTGGTAGAGAACAGAAAGCACTTTACTTAGCTTAAAAACATACGTGACTCTAAATACAGAAGCAAATATGCATTCAGGCAGAGAGTATATATACGCTTTTTTTTTAAAGATTAAGCAGGCAATTGCATGCAGAGATATTAACTGACTCTACATGCCCACTGAGCAAGACGTTATTTCATGAGTGATAGCAGAAAATTAGAAACTTTCCTGCCTTGCATAGGACTGGATCTGGGCATTTTAAGGAGGAGTCCTCTGAAGGATTTAGAACAAGAAAGCAACATACCACGAAAATGGCTAGGGCTACTCTGAAAAAAACCTCTGTGAGTACAAAGTATATTTAGAAGAAAAATCTAAGAAAATGTTCTTCTCTCATCCAAGCAGGTAGCCCTGAGACAGTATTTTATTTTTTGGGAAATCTGGTTTCTCAGGATGTTAGTCCTGCAGAAACGCCCAGCTGGCTCTCCCAAATCATCATTTTATGTGAAGTAGAGCAATGAGTTCAGAGCCCAATCTTTCACGCTGCTATCCTGCATCTCCAGTACTGGGCTTTTCATTCTGCACAGCAGAAAATAACGGAAGAAACCTGTTTAGCACAAAGCAGTAGAAAAGGGGTAACTTATATTACTGCTTTCACTTCTATGGCCTGAAAAAAATTAAAATATCTCTGGAGATGTCAACTCAAAAGCTCCTGCAAACCACTGGCATCACTCCTGGGTCATTTTAAACAGAGTTTCATTCTAAAAAGCCACACTTACCCTAAGTGACCTAGATTACAAATTCACATGGAAAAGGACCACAAGTATTTAACAGACCCTGTTAAAAATTCTGGTTTCATGCAGTGCAGGAACCAGTCCTACTATTAAAAATATCCACTAACAATCTTGCTAGATCTCTAGACTTTGCCTGCAATACCTAATTCAGATGAACTTGTCTTCCTGACAGCCACCTGCCAAAATGCTCCCAGCCAGCTCTCCATCCCCGAGCCTGGCTAGCTCTGCCATGCTCTCTGCCTGACCGTGAGCCACTCTGAATGACAGCAACTCCCTTCCCCAGCAGAGCTGAGGTAAAAAGGAAACACCAGTAAGATCACTGCCATTACCATTAATTGTAACCAGAGCTGTCAGCACTTTGGGGAATTACACAGACACCAGGAATATCAGCTAACCTGAAGCTTCCTGTTCTGTTGAAAGGCAGCTCAGTGCTGGCAAACAGAAATAAATTATGTGCAAGGTACTTTAGGATGACCTTGCTTGAGCAGGGAGGTTGGACCAGATGACACACTGTGGTGCTTCCAACCTCACCCATTCTGTGATTCTGTGATAAAGGAGCCACAGCCACAGGAAAGTAGACAAGCTGTTTAACTGCTGCTTTGCTATCCGATCTTTTAATATTTATGAAGATGTATATTGTGTGTTTTTCCCATCCTAGGACTATTTTCATATTCTTCTGCTAATACAGTTACTTTAGAACTGTAGTTACTTTAGAACACTGTCAGTCAGGCACAGGTCATAAAGGATGTCATAAAGACAGCTATTAACATTTTGCCATTGTGGTCCAAGATGCATCTTTACATAGTTCACATAGAGAACTATCTGGTATTATTATACTGGTTGTAACACACTGCAGGACTTGCACCTCTGTCACACATGCTGTGTCAACGCTTGCTTGGGAGGCTGGGGATGTGAATCCATGTTTTCCCAACAGTGCTGAACTCTGAACTGTGGCAGCTATGGCACAGATGTTGTGCCTGGCATTTTGCTGTCTTTGTTGAGCACAGTCAATTCCCACAGAGAACTGTGACGGACATATCTTCAGTCATCTCAGCACAGCCACGCCTGCCCAAAACCTAATTCTCCTCCTCATTTGCCACCTCCTGTCCCTCAAGCAGAAAAAGGGCTTGCCTAAAATTAAAAGGATCTGCTGGTACAGCTACATGGGTAAACCTCTTTGGTAAACAAAAGTTTAGGATGATACAGCTTATATTGGATCACTGAATGAAACAAATGACAGCAACAGACCTTCTCATTGATATAACTGAGTTTTCACTAATGCTTTCACAGGCACAGCTATATCCACTATGAGCAGGGGGGTGTTTGTGATGTACCTAACTCAGTCATGCTTCTAAAACTAGAGCAAGCCCAAAGTATGTTAGCCAAACCCCATTTTTTTCAATCAATACAGCCACATGCACAGGCATGTGGGTTAGATGCTACATCCCATCCTTTTAATGCATGAATAAAAAGGAACTGCTGGGCAGGAACACCACCACTGATGGGCTTGGAATTCATCAGGCTGTATGTTCCAAATCTATACTAAGCATTTATCAACAATTGTATGAGGACTGAGTTATCAGAAAAGAAGTTTTACTTCTGAAAAAAACAGCAAATAAAAGGCAAAAGAAGTCCACATCTTGCATTCTTTGCTAATGTTGGGACTGATGAAGCAACTTGTCTAAAGCAACCTAAAGCTTTGCATATATAAAAATAATAGAAAGAGCATCTCCAATCTCCTCCTTCACTTCTGTCTAGGATGTGCAATAAAAGTATAGCATGGGTTAAAAGCCTGGAGAAGTGAAGGAGACCTAACGATTTCCTTGCTCTTCTAAGGCTTTCTAATCCTGATCTAACAATATATTAGGCTCAAATCAGGTAGAACTTTTGTTTCATTGAAGTTCATTTTTATTCCCCACGTTTTTGATAAGGAGCCTTATATGTGGAAATGCTTGACCAGAAACATTAAGATTTCCCAATAAGGAATGCTTCTGTGAGACCAACAGTCCACCAAGCCTAAAATGCTACGAGGGGCTGTAGTCAGTGCTGGATGTAATCAGTGTTAAAAATGTCAGAGGAAGATGAAATCATTGATCTGTCTGTCAATAGGGGAGACATCTTCCTAATCCCTTCAGTATAGTATGACTAGTCTGAAATCTTATAATCCCTTTATTTTATGTACTATAACTGTGGATATTCTCATTATGGATACTTAATCCTCTCAAAGATGATACACTTCTGGCCTCAGTGACATTATTGTGGCATTAAGTTCCTCATACTCACTGTGTTCTGCAAAGAAGCATTTCTATTAAGGATTTTTATGCGTCCCTCATACTCACTGTATGATCTGTGCCATATTATTGTGCTCTCCTGTTCAACCTTTCTCTGCACTGTTCCTCACATTATTTGTAGGTTCATCTACAGGTAGTCAGGAAAGTTGATCTGAAGTCAATAATGTTTTAATTAAATTTCAACAGATTAGTTTATCTACAATGTTAAAATGGATAAATTATACTACATTAAATCCCTGTATGGACATACACATTCAGAAGGAAAATGGCCTTAATACAATTTATGTCACTTTGCTTCCAAAGTAAATGGAGATAAACCAAATGAAATCCACTTACATTTTGAATAACAGTATTTACACATGGATTCAATGTAATTCAACTCATCTTTTAAAATTCCCGTATTTTGTCACTTCATTATTTTTCCCTGAGTGTTCCTGTGTAAACAAGTCTTCAAATTATCATCTTTTTAAACCTCCCATCATGCTCACGATTTCCATCCTTGACATCCAGTAATTTTTGCCCTTATGCAGATCCTTTTCATTTTACTGTATCTTTTAGAGTTGGTACAACCAGGATGAAATAATTGCCGTGATTAAGAGAGATTCTACAGTAAAGACCATCACAGAATGGGTAAGGCTGAAAGGGACCATAGTGAGTCATCTGGTCCAACCTCTCTGCTCAAGCAGGATTATCCCAGATCATGTGGCACCGAACTGTATCCAGGCAGTTCTTGAATATCTCCAGAGAGGGAAAACTCCACAACCTCTGGGCAACTGGTTCCCATGCATGGTCACTGCACAGTAAAGAAGTTCTTCCTCATGGTTTGGTGGAACTTCCTGTGCATCACTGCAATAATCTTTGTACACTTGTGTATCTTGCTATTTAACATAAAAAAGAGGCAAGACACTAGTTAACTCTCTGTGGATGAACCATCTGAATTTGGAAATCACCACAATAGCCCATTCTGGTCTTTTACTTCAAAAGCTCCCATTAACATGTTATGTAGTGTAAGTAGCAAGAATTATTTTTCGTAAGAAATACAAGACTTTTGTCTGTCAGCTTCGGTCCAAACCAATGTTTAACAGTGTAAAAATTGTCAGTTTCAACAAAAGCAACCCCATAATCACATCTGTAAAATCTGAATGGATAGTATTTAACTCCTGTTGCATGAACTCTGTCCATACATGCACAAAAGCACTGATACGTCCATTAGTAATGTCAGCAGAGAACAGAGTTCACACCTCCAGCAGGTTTAGGATGAAACTACCCTAGATTGTAACAGCACATCATGGCCTATAAGACTAATCCATTTTTCCAGTGTACTATGTCTGCTAAAACCAGCAAATTCAGGAATGAATACTTGCTTCCTAACAAGTGGAGATCTCCCTCTTGAAAGCGTTAATTGACTGAATAGCCCTGGATAAACTGCCTAACAGAGATGCAGAGTGTTATAGGTGATGCAGGGCAGATGACACAAGCAAGGGTTGGAAAGACAAGCAAATGTAGCCAATGAGGCAGAACAAGTAATCTGTGATGTTTGTGCCTATTCAATCTGAACACACCTAATCGGTTATCTCATCTGCTAACACCTCCAATGACACCCGGATTCTGAAAACATGCACCCCACAGGAATGCCCACAGATAGACTTCTGTAAACTTTAATGTAGTCCCTGGGGCCTTGGTCTGCAGGGAAACCTTCTGGAGTACACGTATGCAATTGTGTGCACGTACAAATAAAGATTGTCACTTGCTGCCTCTGGTTACTCACATCTGCACTACAAGCATTTGTTAATGACCCAAGTACTAGCAAAAACCACTGCCTCACCAGGATTTGGGAAATTTCCAAAATCAGGGCCATTTTGTTCCAATTTTTTTTTTAATTCTGCTTTTAACCTCACAGTTAAAGTCTTCCCCACTAGAGCCCTATCCAAATGGATCCAAGCGACAACCATTCCCAGAACACCAGACAGCCCAAGTATATACTCTGCTAGATTCATAGTATCTAGGCCCTGTTAAGCTCGGAAAGAGATTTATATTGGATTTCATTTTAGAATAGTATTATAAACTGCTTCATCTAGTGGCAAACAGGCGTTTCAACCTTTTTGCAACTAAGAACAGACCCTCAAACCCCATTTCTGAAACTCAGCTGCCTGGTAGGAAACAACCATGTTTTCTAGGATCGTTAAAGGGAACTTGGCCAGGAAACAAATCAGAATTGAGCTGGGACTAACCAGGGTAAAGGTTGCTTGTATCTGCAGATTACCCCTCTCTGCTTTTCTAATTCACTCACCATGCCATATCTTTCCATTAATCTTTAATAAACCTTTTAGTTAATTCCCCAAACACATGCAATCTACATGACAGCAGGATATAGTGCAAAAGCAGTCCATGGATACGAGGAAATAGGCAGCAGAGGAATCAAAGGAGGGAAAACTTTCAGGATTAAAACTACCCAAACTGCAGGTCAGTGGAAAATGATGAGCAACTGGGAGAAAGCAGCAGTAAGGGGCAAAGCAGACAGGAGAGAGGAGCTGTTAAGGGTATTAGTATTTATCTGACCATTGGATTCAGTTTCTCAATGGGGCCTTCCTCTCTTTTCCACTCTGGATCCACTTTGACAAAAACAGGCAATCCGATTTCAAACTTGGAGCCTCTGAAATGTGGAAACCCCTCTCCATGCTGACAACAAGGATATAGCTAGATTAAAAGGTAAATGCAATTTAACCCACCCCAGCAGAAATGGTAATCAAATTATATTGCCTCTAAATATGATAAGTTTGGGACTGGGGCCCTCAGGGAAAGAGAAGGTGTCTTGCAAACACAAACACAAAGAAACACGTTAAAGGAAACTGCTAAATCAATGCATGAATTATGACTTCTATCCTCCTTCTCTCCCCCAGGGTGCTTGATAAGCTGCTGATTGCTTCTAAAATATCTACTACCAATGTTAGAAACTGATTAAGCAGCTTACAAAGCACTGGGGGCTGATAGACAGGCCCACCAGGGAGACTGCACCTCTGGAGTTAAGTAGCTTGCTTTTTCATGGCTTGATTATTAAAGATGAGATAGCAAAACATGCTGAAAAGATGTGGAAACAGTTTTAGACCTCAGGCAACTGGCCTTTTTATTTTATATATGGAATCATTTCTACCCTGTGACTTCACCAGCCAGCAAAAAACATTTTCCTGTTGTTCTGTAGTCTCCAGCTCCAAGGGGCATCTGAACTACCTCAACTTAATGTGTCAACTGAACATCCAGAACTGACTATGCTACCCATATCCTGCAAAAAAGGCACCGTTAGAGAAGGGAAACATAGGTGGAAGAAGCTTAAAATACTGTATTTTACACGCCACTGGCAACAGCATTAGTGTGAACACAGAGGTGCCCAGGTCAGCCAGCACATCTCACCTCATTGCTTCCTCCGCTGTGCATCTGAAGCACATTCACCTTAGATTCCCTACCCTCTCTTTTCAGCTCTTTTTTCCAAATTCTTGTTGTTTAATCTGTTACATAATAAAATTCTGCTCTTCAGGTAAATGTACTGCAAGACGCTTGCTTAGTTGAATCAGTATCAATGCAACGACAAATTCTGCTGGCACATTACCTCTTCCATAGTCACATCTGTCATGGTAACACTGCATGGCTCAGCTTTGTGTACCAGGCTTCCTGACATTTTGGGGGGCGGGGGTTAGGTTTCCCCCCCCTCTTGTGGCAGTGCTCAGCAGACTTTGTAAATAATCATATTGCACTAGGGACTTTACAAACTTTAAAATTCCTGAATAACTACTCTTTCAAGCAAAGAAATAAACACTACTTGTCACCTGTAGGCTGAGACTTTATTGAGAATTTATTGAGCAGATGAAAAATTTCTCACAGCAAATTTCACTTTGCAGACTACAGTTTTCTTTCACAGTCTCTTTCCATCCCCATTTGAACACTGATGCTCTAGGCTTTCTCTCTCATCCCTAACCAATGCCTCTGTTAACCCATTTTTATACTAAATCACAAAGCACAGAGCCAACTTGGAAGTACAGCTGTTTATGCTATGAGTAGCTAGAAGGGAAATGTACAATTAGCACTGAAGGCAAGAACAGGCTTCACGTGTAACAGGCAGAATTAACTGAAGACATTTACCTGCTGAAGGTCTGCCAGAGAATAAAGGTGGATTTGTTGAAGAAGATACTCTCTGGGAAAGATCCTGAAAAGAGAAAAATGGATGTGTGTCATACCTTTTTGACAGAGAAACTCCAATGTTTCCTCTCCCCACCAAATAATGGCAGAACAGTGATGTTAGAGAAACTGGAATTATATCACCCTCTAAGCACCAGCTATTTTTACAGCTTTCTGCTGTGAACAGAAACAGTCTGTTTGGGCCCAACAGTCCCACAATAGAAACTAATTCTGTGCCAGTGTCATTCTCCAATTGTCAGGTCATATACTGAGACATTAACAGCTGTTGAAATCTCTTCCTGACCACAGATGATGTTTCTTTAAACAATTAATGCAGTAATAAAAACAAGTAACTCAAACTACACATTAGAAGTATTTCTTGTGGTTTTTAGTACAAGATTCCTGGTCTACTACAAAGCTTTAACACTTAGTTTCAGATGTGATTTATGGTTTTGTAACTGAAATAACTATATTGGGAAAAAGGTCATGCAGATACTGTTCTTCCAACATAAAGCTGACCGATATCAATTCCCCTTTGCATACAGAAATATATGTATTGGTATAGACTCTATAATGACTTACTTAAGAAAGCAGTATCTATCTTACATAAGCCAAGGTTTCAGGCAAGACCATTGCTTATGTACTGACAGACCTGATAAGTAAAGCTAAATTACAGGACACTGAACAGAGAAGAGATGCCCTAATTAGAGTGGTTAGCAGTAAAATGCAAAACTGGGTTAATAGAACATCACAGAGAAAAAAAGGACATTGGAAAGTTAAGTGGATATTAGTTTAAAAAGTTTAAGAAAACCTATGTATCTGCTATAAAGATGTCAGGAATAGAAAAAGTACATCTATCTTTGTGTGCACACACAGAGAAACAACGATCTGGCCAGCTTTATTTTCCATCCACACAGAACAAATACACCACCACACTCAGGTATCCTGGGGAGTGGAGAGTCACATCACTCTTGCAAAAAAAGCAACCAAGTACCTTAAGAAGTGAAATTATTTCCCACTACATGTTCTCTTTCAGAGCAGAAATTATAAATTTGGTTCCTAAATCTCAATCACATAGTTTTAAGGCAATACAGAACAGAAACTTTTTATATTATTAAATGTATGAACAAAGGGCTGGCAAAGACTGGTTTGTAAGGGTAGAGCTGAACGGCAGTGAACAGAAAGACCACTGCACACATTCAAAAACACCCCAAAGATAGCGCAAGGCCAGTATGAACTTACATGATCTTGATATGAGACTATCAAGAAAGCACACAGTAGCTCAAAGAAGATATTTTAGAAGCTGCAACAACATAATCAGCTAAATCATAGATCAAGAGAACAAGACTACCAAATGCAATCTTTTCACAGAATATTGAATCTAAGAAATAATGAAAATACCTCTGTTCCTGGTACTCCATTAGTTGTCTTAAAGAACAACCTTATACTGAGAGTTTTCAAAGCTGTATGTACTGAAAGGACTAGGACTTCTCACTGCTGCTAAGGTGGACAGTACAAAGTCTCATAATTCTTTTTGTACTTTTGAAAAAAAATTAAGATTTATTGGGGTGGGAAGAGAAGAGTTTTGCAAGCAAAGCACTGACAACTGCACGACACCCATCTTATGGCAGTCTTCTGGAGCTGGACTGTGCCATTGCTCCTTCTCACTCACCAAGCATATCCACTCTACCCACCCAATTCTCAGCTGCAATCTCGATAGGACACTGCCATTTTTCCCTTTCAGCTCTGTAGGCTATACTATTGCTCCTTTTACAGGAGACTGTGTTTCAGTGACTCTGCTGCATCACACCTTCATAATACATTCGGCACAATGTCAAAGACCACTGGAAAACAGTCAAAAACCAGACATCAGACAACATATGACACTGGAATTGCTCATTTGCACATAGCAGACTTATTAAAAGCTAAGGAGTCAACTGTGAACAGTATTTTGAAGCAATAGTATTTTTTCAGCTCAGACAGAATTCCTTTCATTAAAATTTACCCATCATTCTCCCCTGATCACACAGGCAGGCACTAAACAGCTTTGTCAAGAACTGTATTATTTGCTGATGCCCTTACAGCACTGCTAAGGAAAACAATTAGCTAATGAAAGATTTCCTTTTTCAGGAAATAGCCTGAATAGTCCATAATGCAAAAACTGTCAACAACTAGTATCAATGACTAACATCACATTCCCCTGCCTTCAAGGATGGCATTTTATTTCCTTATTTCCTGCAAGTTCTAACTCCTAGTAAAAAGTGCGCAGGCGAAAAGCAAACTCATGATCAACCGAATTCCTTTGTTAGGCGAGTCTCAGCCAGCACAGGCCCTGGTGACAAATCTGATCCCTGCACCTGTCCCCTTCTTTAAAACATGTTAATTTGCAGCAATAGCTCTGCAGAGCTGGTACCCAACACACCTCCTCCCTTCCAAATCTATCTCCAGGAAAAAAAAGTAGGCACTGCCCTCTCAGTTTTACACAAAACACATATACATACACACATATACTTGGCACTCAAGTGTGGGGAGTGATTATTTCCATTGCTATAGAAACCGAGGCATAAAAAACCCCTCAGTAAGTAAGGCTGGTCCAGCTTCAGATTTGCAGTCCTTCTATTGACTTGATAAACTGAAATTGGTTCTCTGTGGTAGGCCACAGAGAAACAGCTGAGCAGCCAAAGCTCACAAATGCAACAGCATTTATAAAAGTCATGAAGCAACCGGGCCAGTCCCTGCATGACTCCCAATAAATGCAGAGGTGCAAAACACTCCTTCAACACTTGCCCACACCACCAAAGGTGGAAACCATACAGCCCCATGGCTGTGAAACCCTGAAATTGCCTAAAAGGAGGCAGCTCAGCCCCCACTCACATTAATGAAGTGCTTTCACCACACCTGTGGTGAGCTGAGCAACTGCTTCAAAAACAGGTCTTGCTGTGCTGCATGTCTGCAATTAAGTTCTCCTCCAGAAAATTTCTGTTAGTCCCACTTGGAAAAAAAACCCAAACTCAACAGCTACCTGACTGTAACTGGTGAAGCCACCTCCCAAAAATGCATCTGTTCGTTGCCAGTTTTTGTCAGCCTCTAGTGGGCGGGGAACAAGAGTATAACAGGCACCAAAATACTAAACTCAAACACATTTTCAAAAAAAACTCATCACAAAATGCAAGCAAATCAGTTGGGGCAGGAAATCCATACAGACCAAGTACTCCAGTGAGCAAGAAAACAACCAATGGCCAGTTTCCAACAGTTTGCTTGCCTGCACAGGTTCTCTGAGCCTAATGAGGTCATGGCTTATATAAAGTTCTTTGCTGTAGGAGGCACACGGGACTAATTCAGAGCCTCTTGCTTCCCAATACGGACACCTCCTCTCATGTAACTAGTAGCAAAGTAGTGTCTATGCCATCTCTGTCCCTCTGTCATCTGCAGCTGAAATCGTTCAAAGGAAAACAAAGTCAGTAGAGAACAGCAGGCGAGATGTGGCTCACACAAACACGACGGAATTAGCATCCAGACAAAGTACTACAAGGCATCCAGATCAACCTAAAATCACACTCATGTCCGAAAATCTCACAGAGACCCAGAGTAGGCTAAGATAACTACACTTAGGAACACTTCACTAGAAAATATGTATTTAGTTTCTGCACGAAATTGCATCAGGAGCTTTGAGCATGCTTGGAGTAATGCAAGGCCTTCATCAAAAAAGGCCAAAACATCAGCTTGAATTTTACTTTTCCCTTAATATAAAGGTCCTTTATAAACACCAAATGGGAAGTCTCTGATTAGTCATTTTAAAGCAAAATAAAAGATGTCAGTTTTGTAAATCTTTTGATCGATGTGCTACAACTAACTAGATTTTTTTTTAAAAGTTGGTCAATTAAAAGCATTCAATAAACAGTGGCCTTTCAGTCAAATCTTAACACAGAAAAAAAACTGGAGTGAATTAGACAGAGGTCAAACACAAGATGTTAAGACTCATCACAATAAAAACTCAAACCAGTGCAGCTTCAGAATGTGACCTGTGACCCTTGAGAGGCAAATGGTATCAAGTGCACGTCCCACTAAAAGCACCTCCTAAGCTTTCACAGTTTGGAAACTCCCGGACCAGTTTCACCATTGATGAGTCACTGGACTGCTGTGCTGTAAAACCTGGCTACCAGTCAGGGTTTAGCCTGCAGTGAACAAACCACGTTCAATGCTACCCAGTCTCTAGCTTTGCCAGTTACTGTGAACAATGAAATCCAAAGTCCTATTGGTTAAAGGTCTCTAAATTGCTTTATTGTTATGTCCTAGATATAAACACAATCAATGCAAGCAGAAAAGAAACACACCATCCAAGACTTTTGATCCAACTCAAAGAAAGAAGTGAGCATTCTCAGTTTCTCATTATTATCGTTTTTTGCTTGATACTTTGTAATCTGAATAACAACCTTCAGGCAAGACAGAAATTTCATATGTTCCTTCTTGCATGATCTTATCAGGTAAGTATTTGCACAAACAAAGGTTATCTTTTAGTGTCCTCCTGCAAACAGAACCACTGATAAGACTTTGCTTTTTGCATTTGGATAAAGTGTGTAGTCATGGTGCTTTGTTAGCACTAAGTAATTGCTCTGCATTTAAAGCCTGTTTATCACCAGCGTAGGTAATTTTTCTTCAATGGGTTAAATACCCTGACAGCTCTGCTAAAGCTACAAACAATTAATCTGCCTATGCCTGACACTATAACCAAAGTACAAACGTGATAAGCAGGGGGAACTCTTCTTTTTACAGTGCAATCAAAAGAAATCAAGTTAGCTGGCAGGTGGGCACAACCAAGTCTCCTTTATACTAAAAAGCCTCTTAAAACCTAGCATGTGAGGGGGGAGGGGAGGGGAACGTGGCACCACGATTTCATGTGCCAGCCAGGAGTGTCTCGTTTGACCAGGTTGAGAAGTGTATGACTGAGCTGTGACTCACAGGGGATGCAGATGCCCCAGTCCAGCACAGCGCTGCACTCAGCCTCCTCTCCACCCCTCTGCAGGAAGCTGCTACGCCCACAGCTGGCACAGCACCAGGGTACCAAGTCCGCTTCCTCCTCCAGCACAGTTCCTATCCTGGCACTGCAACTTACACCTTTGGAGCTGCTGCACCACACTGCAAACTAAAGCAGCTGAAGGCCAGCGCATGCTAATTACCACCGTTCCCGTGGTTTTTTGGCCCTGAACAAGGGGCAAGAGCCCTCTTTGGTCCTGTCCCTGCAGCCATGAACCAGCACCAGCTGCAGCCACATGTGGAGCAGATGGGCAGGACCTGCGTGCACTCTGATCTGAGAGCAGCTCCAATTTTTCAGAGTTACTGTTCGGTTCTAAAAGTACAGAGGGCTATCAGTGAATTGCCAGTTATCCCAAATATACATGGCAAGGTAAATAACATCTCTTGCTGGACTTTCTCTTGCAATTCATTTGATATGGACATTGTCAATTTAAGGTAGAGAATGGCATCAGAGGTGAGCGGGAAAGGTAGGATTTTTTCCAGTGTTGCTAATTCTCAGAGTTTTGTTCAGGCTTTTGATTTTGTATTTCCTTGTAAATCTTAGCTCCTGGAAGTCTGCTGGGAGGGAAGAACCCAAACTTTCCAGCCAACAAAAGTTACTCAGAAAAGTAGGGCCTTGGGAAACTTAGTGATTTTAAAGTCAAAAGGTAAAAATAAATGAATTAATTTAAACCAAACCAAAACACTACTTATTCATTTAATTCTTGTGGCATTATACCAGATAATTTTTTAAAAATATAATTCTGTGGGTTTATGCAAAAAAGCATTTGTGAATCATTTCACATTTGTGAGGTACGAACACTTCTGGTCATGTTCTGGCAACAGTCACTCCCACATATCTTCAGCCCACACTAAGTGCTAGATTTATTACCAAGCATGTCCAGGTAAGGTATTGTTTCATGTTGTTACAAAATTCCCCACGAGCATCCCTCTGTTAAAAGTTACTCTTATCATCCATCAGCAATCCTGAACCAGTTTATAAACTTCCCACTAAAATGCAGTACACCAGCCCTCTCTCCTTTGTGGTTCCTTGAGCATTACGGTAACATTGCGAAAGACAAAAATTACTACAGATCTAACTCATTAATCAAGTACCACTGCTACTAAAAGTAGAATGAGAATTAGAGACACAGTTTCATTTTGAAATCAAAATAGTTTAGATCCCCCAGTTAACTTGAAATTAAGAATAAGAAAATGGTCTTTTCTTTCATCAGGCACTCTTGAACCCTTGCACTTTGCTGCTGGAAGTTCTGATATAAAAACACAGGGATAAAAACGGCACAGGTCATATTTAACATGGTGTCCACATCTAATAGGAACTTGTTTTTAAATCATTATGTTTTTTAAAAGCAATCTCGTCTGAGAAGGTGAATGGAAACTACCATTGTAAAAGAGATGTAATATGACTCATCTCTTGGACAAGGAGATACAGGTGTGCCCCCTAGACCGGAAAACACTAATGTGAACTGAAAGGCCCACCTGTCCTCTGGAAGACTTACCAAGGAAAGTTCTGGCATGTTCCTCAGCTGGATGTTTACCATGGTAGAGCATTAGCTTGTGCTTTTGACCTTCCCTTGACATGAACAGACAGCAGCACTGCCTACACTCTGGCTGCTCTGGCACACATCTCATTGCTTCAGCTGTTTGTTAGCTCTAGTTGAAATGAAAGCTCAAATTCCACCTTAACACCATCCCCTCAGTTTTAGCCAAACACTTCTTAAGATGCTAATTTGCAAAGAACCTGCAAGCATGGTTACTTCTTCCAAAAGAGAGAAGAGCTGAAGCAAAGAGGTGGAGATAGCCTGTTTGTATGAGTTCCATCAACAGACAACTTTATTTCAGCTACTGCAATGACTACAGGCACGCAGGATCTAAATAAAACAAATTGTTTGTGCACACTTCTCTGCATTTATTTTCTCACCTTTCCTCACTTTGGGTTGTTGTTTGGTCTTAACACTGGTTCCTCTCAGGATATGTAGATATCCTCTTTGAATGAGTTTCTCTCTCATCCTCTTTCCAATCACCCATGCAACAAATTTTCTTCTTCTGTTGGTCTTGCCATTATCTCAGAGCCCTGAAACCACATCCTTCTGTTTCTTCCCTGCTCAAACTTTCTTTCTGCAGTTTACTGCTTTCAGAATCTGTATCTTTGTTCTCCTGCTTTGGAATTTTCCACTCCTCAAATGACCTAACCATTGCAAAGAAAATGGAGGGAACAGTCTCCTTTGACAGTGTGGAGATGACTTCATGACCTTCTGTTGTCCTTGGTCTGAAAGATGACATAGCCTCAGCTTCACATACATGAGGTATTTGGAGGTATAGTGATTGCATCAGATCAATCAGGATTCCTGCGATGTGTTTAGACAGGTTCCCCAATTGCCACACAAATATTTTGAAAGTAATTTACTCCTGTGTCAGAAGTGATATGTCTAAGGCCTGACTGTAGGAAGTGACAGGACTCTATTGTTCAGCATAACTGAATTTGGGCTTGTTTCACCTCATGCTGACAGACCAGCAGGCTCAGCCAGGACCACGTCTGCAGCACTGGAGGTGAACCTTTAACGTCCTGCTGCTATACAGGAAGACCAAACTAGAGCCTGCTAAGTGATTTATCTAGCACTGGAGTTTTGCTTGGGTAAAACTGATGTATTGCTGTTCTGGAGCTGATAGACAAATGGTATCAGACAGAGATGAGTAACAAGAGGGAAATTTTTCCATATAGTTTCTCACCACCATTCAGACTTACTTAACAGAACAAGGGTACTGCAACGAGCACTAATGCATAGGGGAGTGTGCTGCAAAACATTTACCTTCTGTCACTGCCATCTGTCTAAAGTATCTGGGCTAGCAGCACCTGAATTGCAAGTTTAGACGTACAGCTGAGAGAGCAGAGAGCCCAGAGGGCTCCTCAGATGGAGCTCCAAGGTTGACCTGGGTTACCCTACTCTACAGTAGATATGCAGGCACCTGAAGACTACACAAAAAATCATTCTGACAGTTCCTTGACCTGAAGAATCTTCAATCATTACAAAAACAAAACAAACCCAGAAGAGAACTTGCATCATTCAGCACGGTGTCATAGAATACCCTCATTATTAATGGACTCGGAGATTCTCACTGTTTCCTTCCCAGCCATCAATTTTATTGACTTCGTCTCGTCTGTGCCATTCATTCACCATCTGCAGGCAGTGGTGGGATCTGTACAGCTCCACTTGTACTAATTCTATGTTGCTATGTTGGCTCTAGGTTTCAGTCCTGTATGCCTCTGCCTGAACAGCATCCACACGAGCAAGGCAACCAAAACAAGCGAGAACTTGTTCAGTAAAGACATTTGAGGCAAATGATGTGTTGCAATACTGAGGTGACAGTTACAGCAAACTAGGCATAACAACATCCCTTGTAAAACAGGGAGCTCAGCAACAGGCTGGGAGTCTCGTCTGGCTAAGATCAGAGGAACACTGCTGATACGTGCCGGTGGAGGGCCTTATTTCACCTCCCAGCCAAGTCCATGTTCCTTATTTTTTCCCCCCTGCAAATATAAAAGCTTAGAATCCAGTGGAGCAATAGGTGAGAATAAATCACTATAACTGACAAAGACCATTTTTATTGTGAGCCTTCTAGCTACTTTAAGGATTTCTTCTGTCTTTTCCTTTCTTCCTTCCTTTTTTTCTTCCTTTCTTTCTACTTAGTCACTTGCTTCTTCAAAGTTCACAATGTGATTTCAGTCCTGAGATCCCTGCTGGATGCCAAGTTTCAAAGTTCTCAAAGAACCTATCTAGGCACACCAAACATTATAAATAACATTTCCACATATAAGCTAACTGGATCCTGAGCTAACCTGGCTTATAGCCATCTGGAATTCTTCAGAAAAAGTGACTGTAAGCACTGTAAACAGTTTTGTCTTCACAGAGGACACCAAGAGTTTCCAACTTCATTGCCATCTTCATTTTGCGATCTGGGTTGAAGAGCAAGGTATAGATTTAAAGCAGATGATAATGCAAATAGTATTAATAAAAGAAACCTCAGAGTGATCTGCTTTTTCCTAATAAGGCAGGCTCTATCAGTGTTCCAGAGGCAGCAAGGTGCCAATACAATTAATCAGTCTGTTTTTAGTTCTCTGTAGACAGCAATATTAACAGTTTGTTTCAGTCTGTTTATATGGGTCTGACAGGTCTTCAAGATGCTGTGTTCACTTTCTTGTGATTAATAGTTATTCACATACTAAGGTGAAGACCAAGCAGAAAAAGAATGTTTTTAGAGCAGGACAGATAACTGGATTCTCCCTCCCAGTCTTTCACTTTTAATTAGGAAACAGTACTAAATTTAGGAATGCTGTCTCACCATATTGTTTAAAATTCTCCTTTTCTTGCAACTTGCCCCTGTGATGAGCCAAAGGAAAACTTAAATCACTTTTTTTTTTTTGTTTACTTTTCAGTTGTGCTCTATAAAGTCGTCACATTGATAGTGAACGTCTGCACCCTGGGATACCAG
The DNA here is from genome assembly GCA_013397775.1 of Eulacestoma nigropectus. Classification (NCBI taxonomy): domain Eukaryota; kingdom Metazoa; phylum Chordata; class Aves; order Passeriformes; genus Eulacestoma; species Eulacestoma nigropectus. The sequence goes on from VZTE01001920.1 coordinate 60,287, forward strand.
ATGAAGGCAGCAAAGCCATTGGGAGCATTTTGAGCAAGGAATAAATCCTTATGGGAAAAGAACATTTCCTTCTTCTCATCTCTGCAAACCTCTTAGGGGACATCTGAGGGAATAACTGAGCACCGAAGTCACCTCAACGGACACTTCACAAACCAAGAGGGAGCTGGACTCTAAGGTGTGTTTTGTACATTCCTTCAGTGACTTTTACACTTTTAGCAACTCCTTCCAAACTGGAGATGCTTCCCTAGTACAAAACCAAACCTTGGGCTGGGGTACTTCTCTCCACCACACAGTTTTAATCGGAGACAGTGAAGACAGTGAAGAAACTCTTAGATACCTTAAGGGAGCATTTGGAGCATTGTTTCCCAGTTTCTCCTTCTGCCATTCTGGGTGTTTCATTTTGACACAGGGATGCTTTCTCTCTCCTCTCTGCTCCAAGAAAAGAACATGCTCACATTTCTGTGCTAATTTTTGTCCATTCTCTCTTCTGTCTATTTCCTTAGCATTTGTCATCTCTCCATTTAGGAGGCAGATTTTGGGTTGTTCCTCTTTTGTCCTGGTTTCTTTGTTAACTCAGTTTCCTGAGATTCCTTCCTTATTTGAAACTCCTCCTGGCTTTCCCTCATCTCTTTTTTTCCTCTAGTCAATTGACTGCTATGCTTGGGCCTCCTTTGAACTCTCTTCTTTTACTGTCTTACCCAAGTCCATTCAGTTCCTTGCCTCCTTCTGTCTATTTTAATAAGAGAATTATTTTCTTCAATCTTAATCAGAAAGCATAATTTCCTTTCTGCTACTTTTTCTGAACAACCTTCAAAAATCTTATTTTCCTTTTAGTTTTATTGAAGAGGATGGCATAGAAAAACAGCTCTGTAAGAAAATATCATCCTCTAGAAAAAAGGAAAACCATCCTAATTTTTAAAATGCTGTAAGCTGCCCTAGCAAATAATAGGAATTGAGTAGTAACACACAAATACGTAGTAACCCACAGTGCGTCTGACACAAGAACTTAGCAATGTTCTCCATAAACCTGTATCCTTCTCCTACTTGTTCTAGGTAGTTCATCAAAGCAATGACGTAGGTTATGTACCAAACAGCAGACCAGCTCTGGCTGAGCAAGAGACCAGCACAGATCACATGCTGGGTCATGTGGCAGGGGACTACATCTGGCCTTTGCCTTTGGCTGAGGTCATATCACAGAGGAGGGCAGAAGTGCTGGAGAGGTGGTTGACTCTGGCCCCTCTCATGCCTTGCCGCACCACGAGGTGTTTCAAAGGTCCCAGCAGTGGTTATCTCGCTGTGATGCCATGGCAGGGGGCATGAGGTAGCACATCTGACTGAAAATACTCACACACAGCCAGAAAGCCTGAGGAGGAGTAAAAGATGCTCACCACAATGTGTGACCCCGTGAGGCTTATAGCTGTCAAGAACAACTTCAGATATTCAGACCTTATAAAATAATTTTTGTTGGCAGAGGATAAGGATAACCCAGCTGCCCAGGGAAGTCAGATACAAGCACAACATCTTTCTAAATGGGTAATGCCCTCAGAACCAGAGTGTGAGAAAAAAACAGAACAAGCAGCAGGAGAAGCAACATGCCAGGGAAGCTCCATCCTTGTGCTGTAGGTTGGCTGTGGTTCTTACCTTCTACGCAGATCTTCAGCCACTGCTGCTCTGCAGCTGAACAAGTAGGCTCGCAGAGATTTCAGCTGCTGTCTCAGGCGGACGACAGTTGCCAGAGGTTCAACATGCTTGTACAGCATGGGATTTTCCTGCTGGATATCAATTAATGGCTCCTCATAAACATATTCCAGGAACTCTTTGGCTTGCTTTGATACCTAAAAAATAAAGCAGTTTAGTTAGGCTTTTCTTCCAACTCTTTTTAAGCAGATCTCCCCCTCTGTGATCTGTCAGCTATTCTATGTATCTGAAAACTTAACTCTGTTACCAATTAAAAATGGAGACAGAGTTGAGATCCAACTCACTCTGCTTATAGCCAAGTCAAACTTCATCAAGCCCTTCAAAATTGAATAGCTGCTTACTTACCCAAAGTACAGCAGTATGTGCAGTCACATATGCTTTTGCTGCAGAGTAACATATCTTACTAGATTTTTTTTAAGTCTAAAATCTGAATAACCAGTTTCTTCCCTGTTAATATTTTTCTGTTTGTTCACTGCTTTCCTTTTGGCAAAAAGCAAGTTGTTGTGCTTTTTAAAATACAGATAAATAAAACTGAATATTATTGGTATTACTCCCAAAGTTTCATCTGCAAGAAGTTTTTCATGATAGTGCCCTGTTTTATCTCCACCTGCAAAAAGCTACTGTAATCTCGATAAATGAATGGGACTCTTGTTCCATTAGAAAAGATACTCCTGTTCCTTAAGTGAAAAGGCCAAATTCCCTCTCATTCCTGATTTCTTCATTTTATCACAGCTGGAAAAGAGAAGATAGGATTATATGAAATGAGCTGCAAATCACCTGAAACTGTGCTACAGAAATACTATTGGTTCCACGATTCAATTAGTCCTCCTGGACCTCTAAGTCAATATTTACACTGAGACAAGGGAAGGATGAGTTAGGCTAACAAAAGTAGAAGGGGCACACACACCACAGCCTCTTGAGATTTAGGAAGTTATTTCCCTTCTGGTGCTGTAGGTGAGAACAATACACATCCTTATAAATAGCACCACTTCCAAAACCAGCACAAGTAACTAGCTACTGACAGGGGAAGCTAGCCCCAGATGTAACCTTTTCACAACATGTAATAAAAATCTAAGAAATAATGCCAAGGCCAGCCTTCCCACCAATAACTACACAGATAACAAGGTGTGCAATTTTAAATATAGGAGACCATAACTCCACAGGTTTCCCAGGCCCTGAAGCTGTATTAAATATCCCACCTATTTATATTAAACACCCCACTAATTTCTTTTTTCTTTTTTAAAATATCATGCATGTACGAGGAACTGTGCCATCTGAGTGGAATCAGAGGTAACACAGCAACACAAGCACCTCAGATTTTGTAGAACAAAATTCTATAAACTCCAAACTTATCAAGTTTTTTAACACTGGCAATGTTGATATTTTATTATGCTTACTGCCGTGCATTAAGAAACTGCAGTTAAACAACCTGCTTTTACAATCATTAACCGTCTGACTGCAATAGCTCAGCAATCCCCTGACAACTTCCATATCTATAGTAGTTATTAGTCCTCTTCCACCAATTAGCAAATTAAGACACGTATTCCATGAGTCCCTAGGAGGTGCGTGAATGCTTGGCACAGTGACCAGCTCCTCCCACCAGAAGGACCAGGTGCTCAGTGCTGTCTTTGTCTGTCTCCTTGCTTTAAGCCTCTGTTGAAGTGATGGGCTCCTCATCCACCTGCCTGCTGTCTTGGGAACTGGAGGGTGGTTCCTGTCCAAATACTATACTCACACCTGTGCACACCTGCACCCTGTGTTGGGCATCTCTCCTGAGGCATTAAGAGCACAGAAACACAGAGATGCCACAATTGAGGTCCCCTGAGTGACTCTGCCATAGGCGTGCACTATGGTGACCGAGTATTACTGTGCGGCACTGGTGCTGCATGGTCTGAGAGCAGCCTTTGAGGAGAGAGGAGCAAAGCAAATCTTTCCCTCTCCTTGCCAATACAAGGCACCCATGGAGTGCTGACTGCAGGAAAAGTAGCTTTGCCCAGCATCACTTGCTGACAGATAGGTGTCAGTCCACTCTGCATGGCTGACACAGGCACACACATCTTGTAAAACATTAACTAGCATTGCCAAACACAGCAATGTTACAAGAGGCTGAAACACAGTCTTAAAATGGGAAGGGTTGGGCAGTCACGGTAATGCAGTATTTTAGTATAGATCCTAGCATACTCACAGTCCCCCAGCTTTACCTGGGCAGTAAAACAATCCTATTAAATCAGCCAGGAGTGAGAAGATGCAAAGTGCAACAGGATTTTAGCTTTAAATGTCATACAAGGATGGATGCTAACATTTCCAGACCTTTCCATTCTAGAGCCTGCAAACTTATAGTTCAATTTTCAATTTACCACAAGTCAGCTTCTCTTGAAACCTTCTGGCACAGGGAGTTCATTTCCTACTGTGTCTGTCTAGTATTTTGTGCAGGGTGAAAGCCACCTGAACCAAACTGCAATACTTAGTGGGGGCTTTGCGTGCAAACAGGGAAAACACTTGGCCTAAGCAAAAGGCAGAAAGGGTGTTCACAAGACTGCCTCTTTTCCCTTCACACAAACATATGAAAAACACAAATATGAAAACAGTGGGAGACACAGGCAGAAAAGTGAACCTGGGAACTGAGCTGCTGCTTTGGTTCTGACAGAAGAAATATATCTAACTGCCAAATCCTTTCAAAGAGCTTCTATTGCAGCCAAGAGGATTTCTCTTTTCCTACCCATGCGCTACCAGATGTTAAGTACATTTTTGTTGTTCAAGATCCTGGGTATGGGGAAGAGACAGCTCTAGAGATGTTCACTGTTTCTGTTTTTCATGACCTGTCTTGCCAAAAGCAGACAAGAACCTCTCAATCTCCAAACTTACTTAATTGATGTAACAGCTTATTTTACAGCTGCTGCTCAGATGTTGAGCTCATGAAAAATAAAAAGAGAAACATGCCCAGTTACACTGTAAAAGCTCATGACCTACAGTACCTTTTGGTGCTTGCTTTGCCAGAAACAGACAGGATGGACCCCAGAAACCACTGTGGAGGTGAGGAATAGGTGGCTGTGGAAAGGAGCGCAGGTTTGCAAACCCTTCATTCAATTTTGCTTCCAATTTGGTGGATTGACAGACATTTCAGACTGCGTAAAACAAAGAAGCTTTTGAATCCTGGTGCCCTCTTACAGTTCTGACCATGAAATGTGCTATGTGCTTACTTCCTGCAGGACCTCTTTGGGGTGTGCAGCCAGAAGCAGCCAGGAGTGCAGCCAGGAGCACGTGCCCCTCTGCAGAAGCTCCACTTTCAGGCAGTGTTGTACTACCTACAAGGGCCAGGGCAGTGTGTTTATCTTCATTTTGGGATGTTGCTGCACAGCTTTGTGTGGACACACTGGCCAGTTATGGGAGGTGAAATGCTGACAAATTAAGTGATTTTCCTTTAAAAGCAAGCCAAAAGAAAATTACTACCAAGACCATCTCAAGGAAGTGAGATAAGATACCTGTCTTTGCCAAATCATAGAAGCATTTGAGTTGGAAGGGACCTTAAAGATCTTCGAATTCCAACCCCCCCTGCCATGGGAAGGGACACCTTCCACCAGAACAGGTTACTCAGAGCTCCATCCAACCCAGCCTTGAACACCTCCACCAATCGGGGAGTCCACAGCCTCTCTGAGCAATCTGTTCAAGTGCCTCGTCACTCTTATAGCAAAGAATTTTTTCCTTATATCTCATCTAATCCTGCCCTCCTTCAGGTTAAGGCCATTCTTCCTTGTCCTATCACTCCTTGCCCTTGTGAAAAGTCCCTCTCCAGAACTCCCGTAGCCCCCTATAGGTACTGGAAGGTGCTACAAGGTCTCCCTGGAGCCTTCTTTTCTCCAGGCTGAACAACCCCAACTCTCTCAGCCTGTCTTCACAGGTGAGGTGTTCGAGCATTCTGAGCATCATTGTTGCCTCCTGTAGCCTCACTCCAACACGGCCACATCTTTCTTGTGTTGGGGGCCAGCTCTGAAGGTAGACAACAGGGACCAGTTGTTGTCCAGCTCTGGAGCTGGACACAGTACTCCAGCTGAGGTCTCACAAGACCCAGCCCTTCTCCCCAGGGCTAGTCTCGATCCATTCTCTGCCCAGCTTGTACTTGTGCTTGGGATTGCACATTTGACCAACACACTACAAAGGAATTATGCAGTTTCATTACAACTGTTAAGTGCAGAAGCCAGCATTAAGTTGACTTTTAGACTTTGCAGAATAAATAAACATGAGACCTTATCTCTAATTGGAGAAAGGAGATGGGGACATGAAAATGTATTCAAATACATACTTTATCTAAGAAAAGCAATGCTTAGTTCCCAGGGAGATACAGCATGGACAGAAATAAAAGCACATTTATGCAGAACTGAAGAGACAAGTGAAGCCCCCAAGAGAACGACTTGTGATTTTAATGCTATACATGTATGGGATGGAGTAGAGAAGATCCAACTAGTGATCTCAGCTCAGTTGTCACACTGCCACTGTGGTAGATAATGCCCTCTTCACCTTCCCTCCTTGCCTTAATTCCTGCTCTAATAGTTGGGGGTGATGTTGTGTTTTCCTGCCTGAGGGGTTGTGTTCCTTTCTTAAATCACCTCTCTGAGCACTTGGGCACAAAGATTGGCAAAGCAGCTGCACAGAATTTGCTTGTGCTTCCAAGCCACCTCATACCCGTTCTGTCCCTCTACAAAAAGTGCAAAATGAAATTTCTCACTATTACAGTGAGATGACAGTAGATTAAGTTTTCAATGAATGCTTAAGCTTTAAAGCCCTGTTTCTTTTTGTGCCTCAGCTGCCAATACCACAGGAAACAGACTAGGGCATAGTTTTTATGCTGCAGGTTTAGAAAAAAAACCCCAGTTAATTTTCTTGGCAGTATTACTGACAGCTTGATACAAGGTCTTTGCCTTACCATCCCCTAGTCCCATATCAGGTCTACTTGTATGTGCTAGCAAGTTTAGTCCTTGGTAAAAGCATCCAAAGAAATAACTTTTAAATAATATTCCTAACTTCTGTGCATGGGAGGGCTTTTTGTCTCCACACGTTGGAGCTTTGCAACTTTGAAGAATCTTACATTTCACAGCACAAGACTATCATTTTCCTGATGGTAGGCTTTGGCCACCTTTTAATAATCTCCCTGTCTGACAAATTTTCTTCAAGAGACCTGCTTTTCCTCTAATAGGGCATTTACTGGTTATTTTTTCCTTTTCAAATAGCACATAATAATAATATTCGCAGACACAAAACATCAAACAACCTCTCCTAACAGTGGCTGCTAGGTCTGAAGCTCTCACATGGTCTGGATTCCTTATGAGTTTGTTATTCTCCCAGCATATACTGCCTGAGATGGCAAAACAACACTGTTACTGTGTTTGCTGGTATAATGCTTTGAGGCATGTAATCAGTGCCCCTATCTAGCAACCAAGCACCAAGGCAGCAGCAAATAGCAGATTACAAAACTTTTAGAAAAGCTCTTGTGTGGCAAGTGAACAACTGTAGAATTTTCTCATTATGTTACTTTCATCTGTCTGGTTCAATCAAGTGCTACAGCAATGTCCTTCTAGTGTCCTGAAAATGTTCATGCCAAAAAGACAGGACATACTGGGACTCACAAATACTGCATTTGGTAAGCCAGTTTCCTGTGGGCATTTCCACAATTTAGCATCCATCACTAAGCAGTGCCAATCCTTAGTCCCTTGTGGTCATGAAACAGGTACTCCTCAAGGGCCCAATAACTGCAAGGATTAGGGCTAAAAGAGAGTTTGTTGTGTGCTACCTCTCCCTGTCTCTTGAACAGCCAGATAAGCAATGACGAAAAAGATGCCATCAAGAAGGAGGAGCATGGCTGCTCCTGTGGAGGAACAGCTTAGGTCTGGCCAAGGAAACTGTGATGAAAACATGCCTTGTTGAGAGAGTGTAGCTCATTTTGACAAGAGGGACAAAGACGACAGTATTAGCAGTCAATGCCTGCAACCTTTGAGCTGTTGTGTTTCTATCAGCAATTCAGTTCACTTGCTAGCAATCCAACCTGCAGGAGGATTACCTTGTATTTGGAAATGTCCCAGTTATGAACCAGCCGTGCAGGGATAAGGAAGCTGTCATCCACATGGCAAGTGCTGCAGTAATACCATCCACTGTAGCTGCACACCTTGGCTTTCCCATTGGACAAACCTATGGAGCGCTGACAGCCTAGAGAAAAGAGAGGGGGAAAAGTCTGGGTTTGTACGTCAAGCCAGAGATACATATTCGGGATGGGAGTCAGAAAAGTATTCCTCCATCTGAGACCCTTTAAAAATTTTATTTATTTTACCCAAGAGACATTTCTCATTCCATAAAAAATAGAAATAAATATCAGTATTCTTGGACGAGCACTGAAAAAACACATGCTAACTTGGGCATCTGTGACAAAGAGTTCAGACAGCAGTCAAAATATACTTAGCACTTCTCAAGAAACAAAGGCAGAAGACTTGCTTGTGAGATACTGAGCATCTAAAAGCCATGGCCATCTGAAAGCCATGGCCTGAAGCTTAGACAGGCCACATTCTACTGTATGCTTGCTCCAGAGAGCTCCCATTTTCCCCACAACAGAATGGGCCAACATTGCCCACCTGCAGGAGTACAAGCCAGCTCCCGCTGACAGCCAGAAGGGATGCTGACTTGGCAGGTAAGACTCAGCCACAGAATTAGCACAGCCAAGGCAAACCACAGTCAGATCATGAAAAATTGAGCAGCAGTCACACTGAGAATGAGTAGTTCTTGACTAGCAGTAGTGACACAGCTCAGTTTCCAGCAGGGTTTTTTTTTTTCCTTACAATTGCATTACTCTGTGTCCTACAAGGTCTGAAGTCTGCCTAATACTTTTTTCACAGCTAGATCCCTTGCCTCTTTCCATGCCCTCTTGTGTGGAGTCTCTGGGGTAAAACAATATATTCAAAAGCTGCTGCTTTAGTTGGAAAGAACTAAGGCAGAGTTCTTCACCTGACCACCTGTTTTCACAAAACACATAAAAACTCAATGTACTTGACACTTCTTTCTTCCAACAGTGACTAAAATGAGCCAAAAGGTTCATATAATATTAGAGTGGATGGCTGAAGACAGACAGCACAGTCACATTAAACAACCTGCTCAGGAAGTGAGGCTCAAAATGTTTGGGTAAGATACATCAAGATGTCTGTGGTTGTTAACAACACCTCTAGACACAGCACACATGACGGTATTTCTGCTTTTCCTTCAAATGCCAGTGTCCCCATATAACATTTATAGTTTCAGCCACAGCACCAGAGCTCCACTCTGGCACATGCTGTATGCTCAGATGGTCTCTGCTGCAGCTGGTTAGAAATGCGGAGTAGCAGAATCCTTGTACATCACTTTTACTGCAAAAGCATTGGTTAAACAGTTTTTCAGGTAGAAGTCAACTGTCTGATTGCTTTTGTCAATATAACTAATTTCATTTAGTGTAATTATGTGACTTCTCCAGCTGAAGGCATCTTTTCTCCCCAGGAGAAGTTACACTGATTTGAGGAAAGATTGCAGGTCAGCTACTCTAGGCATAAATTGAGCTCCTCCTCCCCCACATCAACTCATGTCACCATGTCCCCCTCTGCTCTAACAAAAATCATTAGAATAACCTAAGCAACACAATTAGCTCACTTCCTCCTCTTTCACACTCCAGAGCCACTTGGCCACTGATTCTCTGCAATATGTACTACCAAGTGAATCTGTATGGGACACATCCTGCTTCCATCTCTCTCTTCCCCCTGCCTAATTTTTTTTTGTAGAAGAAAGGACATGCAGTTTCTTGAAAAAAGCGAATATGTAAACAGGTCAGCTGATAGAAGAAATAATTATGTTCATGTCTCCTCCTTTACCCTTCATAAGACCAAAGCATAAGTATTAACACATATCTCAAGTAGTATAACTTAACATACAAAATGCAAAAATGCAATCTCAGCTAATAATCAAACAGAAACCCCAAATATTATAACAGTAAACTATTATCATTGTAGAAATAATTTTGTACGGTAAATATTAGCAGTGCTTTTTGCAAAGCAGTATATTTGAGGCAGAAAAAAAGCAGGTATCCTTTTTATAAGGGTAAAATAAATTCAAGTAATTCAGCAGTACGTTACAAAAAAAATTACCTATGACTATGGCTTGGGATCAAAACTTGGAAACCAACAACTTCATCGTTCCCTCAGTGCAAAGTATGCACTTTCCTGTCTTTTCTCTCATGTTCTTTTCTTAATAAAAGCAGTTGCCTCAGTGGTCACTTGAGGGTTTTCATGCAGTCCTGCTCCAGTATGCTGTTATGGACGGAGTCAGCTAGCACACCTGGTAGTAAGCCCCGTATCAGTGCTATGTAGTAAATAGATTTTTTTTCCCCCCCACTTTTTAAAATGCATTCATACATAAAAGTGAAGGTTTAGAGGAGTTGATGAGATATGAAATACCAGTCCTGTTTGTCTGACATTATATTCATCTGACTAGTGGCCCTGGAAGATGCTTGCAGAAGGTACTCACACTGTTGCTAAGGAGCCCATGATTTTTATAGCACAACAGAGAGAAATCTTTCCCCTCTGTAAAAGAAATAGGAGTGGGCATAATTCTCTATCTATCCTCATGGAGCAAGATGAAGAAATCTAAGAAAGAGGGCATTCCCCTTTCCCAAACCAAATGGGAACAAGACCTCAGAAAGCATGTTTGTGCTAGCCATACCTTAGCACAGCATGTTCTTCTGTGCCAGCCTTGTTAAAAGAAGTGAAAGGTCTGTAGTAGTCTCCTTACTAGCTGCCTCTGAATTTCCTATCACTGAAAAACACTGAAGCATCTGTCTGTACACAGCTCCAACTTGAGCCTTCATTACATACAGCCATTAACTCACCTTGGATGAAACAGAGACTACCAAATGTCGTGTATTTTCCAGCTCAGTGTGTTTGGACCAGTTGACAAAAGAACCAGTGGTAAAGCTGTGTCTGAATGCAAAGTCTCCCAACTCAACGTCATTGAAACCTTATAAACATTCCCCACTAGCCAACACTTACTTGTCTGGGGATAAGGATGGGACAGGACACACCGATTTCACCTAACTAGCACCATGCGTCCCCTGCCACTCCACTGGCTGCTACTTTGTCTTAATGCCCTAACTCCTGTCTGTTGGACTGAAGGCAAGAATAAGTCCAATTAGAACTGCCAAAATTCTAAATTAAAACATTTCCAGTTGAGAACTCACCACTTCAAGGCCTAGTTTCTTGCAGCCTCCTATAGCCAGGAAGTCATTCCATTGCATGGAGAGAGTTTTCTCAGGAGAGGAGTGACAAGCACAGAAATGCTGGGGGCTTCTCTCCTCTTCCCTATGTCCAGCCCATAAGAACTGAAGTTCTCTGGGGAGAGTAGAGTCTCAGCAAGCAATCTTGGATGCCCTTCATCTTCAGGAAGGATGATTTTATGAAGAGGAGGAAGTGGAAGAAATTCCTACCCAAGTAGCATGCATTGCTTTCTCCCCTGTTACAACCTTTTCCTGAGCCCACATTTGTTTCCTTGTTCCTCTTTACACCTAGTATTTTTCATTCCTCTTCATATCCTCAAGAAAACATGTTCTGCAAAGCTACATACCAGTTGTGTAGTTGGGGTTTGTTAGATGATAACATGGCACTGGCATCCACCTTACATTTTCCCCTACTTTACAAGCTTTGCTGTTTGAAAATCACCATCTTTTCCATTCCTCTCTGTTGTGATTCATAATGATGGCTATTTCTACAACCCTTTCAAATCAAGTTATCAAAGCACTGATTTTCTTTGATGTTACGCAGTTCAAAGTGATGTAGTGTGACAAACACATTTCCGTGGCATAGACCACTTATGCTACTTTGTTTTTTTAAGATGGAAAAAAATACATCAAGAATGAGAGAGAAAGAAGAGGAAGAAGGAACAGCCATTGGCTTAACAGCCTTGTAAATCCTGCACCTGGGCATTCGGGTACATTAACTTGCCATGATGTTTATGAGAAGCAAAGCTAGTACTGATTCCTGGCTTTAAACTCTTGAGCAACTCTCCCAGCAGAACAATCAGATGTAGCTGACCACCTCAGAGATCGGTAACACAATTCAAAAAATAGTTTAGGGTTTGGGAAGGGACCATGTTTGCAGAGAAAACACTTACTTGCCTGTTTAAGTAGAGAAAGCACCTTGCACAGGATGGGAGAAAAAAGCAGCACAACTTTCAACAAACCTCTCTCACCTATTCCTAATGCTTACACAGAATATTATCTATATAACATCTGTACAAAGGTCTGGCAAACCCAGAGCCTAATAGAATACCACAGTATTTGCTAGCACCTAAAATCATCCCTCCCTAAAGAATGTTATAGAGCAAGCTACAGAGGGAAGAAGTGTAGCTGTAAGGTATAGTGTTAGCAAAGAGAGGGAAGGAATCATCCCAAACCTTTCATCGCGGAAAATACAACAAAACAGCCTTGGAATCAAGGAAAGAAAATAGGGGTTAGGAAAACTAGCAGCAAGAAAGTGCTGTTGGGTACAGATGAATCTCTCTCAACAACATGTCTGTGAGCAGAGCAGGAGTATCAACATCAAGAAGCTCATGTCCAAGTGCGAAGACTTCAGGAAGAAAGTAGTACAGAAGGTGAGGTTAAAAAGTTGTAACAAAACTCTCTCCTTGACTTAAGGTGGTGGTCTAGTATGGAGGAGGAATCCAAGACATCTGAAAACAATTCCTCTTCTGTGAAGCACAGAAGACACCACTTTCAGGTTGCCGCATACTCTTGTGACCAAGGAAGACACACACATACCTTTTTTATCCAGATACCTTTCTCTTTAATCTCCAGCAAGAAAAGACTAGAGTAGCTCCACAGTGAAACAGAGAAAGTGAAAGAGCAAATTAGAATCAAGTACACAACTGTTTTCCTTATTCAATAAAGCTCCTTGCTCAGTATCAGGAAAAAGCAAGTCCCTTGTGATTGTGTGCCATAATTAAATCTGTGACAGATTAGCTTAGAAGCTAATTCATTTAGAAACAACATACAATACAAAGAAAATAAAATGATCCACAGACTTCAAAAGGCTTTCAGCTTGATAAAGGCATAAACCAGAAGGAGCACAGCAACAAATTTTCAGCGTTAGATCAGACATACAACATTGCTCTATCACCTCAGCACAAGCAGAAATAAGGTGAGAATTACTTCAGTTGCTTACCTTTATTCCTGTGCACCTATTCCAATTCACTTCACCGTGGGAAAACTCAAATTCATAAGGAAGACACACTAACAATCCAGCTTAGTTCTCTCTTAGGCCTACCCAGGTTTGAATTTGCATTACATGTCGTCCTTTTCCCACCATTACTTTCCAGAGCAATTTTATTTCAAAGAAGTAATTAAAAACTAATAAACCTCCGAGCAAAGTCTGACACTACTCACCTTGCCTACATTTTTTTTTGAGCTTCTTACAAACTTTAAAAAAAGACAACAAAACCTTAACAGATTAAAGTAAAAAAATTTCCTGTGTTGAAACTATGTGGGTTTGACCCTATCAAGTTATAATTACCTAAGCAACATATAAAATCCATATCATGTCAGCAATGTACACATCCCACTTTAATTATAAACTAGATCAGCTTCTCCAGAAATAAGGAAGGGTTCACACATCCCCAGCTGACTCCAAAGGATGGCCCAACTGTTCCGGGTCAATGGAAACCTCGATTATTAGCTATAGCTCAGGACTAAGTGCTAAAATAACAGATTTTCTGTCCTCCTTAGCACCATTTGAAGGTACAATGCATAGGCCTGTCTTTCCTGTCTTACACATTCCAGCTTAGCTGACTTAGCCTACCAGTGTAGGCTTGGTGGCTCTGGGCTGGCGAGACTGGACACTCCAAACAGTGACCCATCCCTCCCTACTGGAGATGTCTCACAGGCACCCAGCTTCAGAGCAGCTCTCCAAGGCACATGAGATGAATTATTCCCTAGGCACTCAGGCTTTCTTCCAATCAGCAAAGATTGGATTGGTGTAGCCATCCAATATTTAGATGGCTGGGGGTAGGTGAAGTGAACAATACCCTTTAATCAGTGATGCTGAATGCACAGAGCTATGACTTTCTTTAAGAAGATGAACAATCAAGAAAAAAACCCCCATGTTGGAAACAAGTCAGGTGATAGCACATACTAGTGCATACACAACATTCTGCATGCCTATGTTGTACATGTCCTTTGTAGAAGACAGCACACAAGCATGCTGCAGCTTAAACAGCTAAATTTTGCCTTCCCAGTAAAACTAATAGTACTTAAGCCTGCAAATGTAACACCAAAACTTAAAAGTCAAAGTGTAAGCTTGCATTTCACATATATAAGTCAAGAATAACATTTCATCAATAAATGAGAACCAAAAATCCTACCTATGTCAAATGACAAGCAACAAAACCATACCTTTAGAAACTAGTTTTTTATGTGCTTGGCTTTCCCCATCTGAGTTTCATCAGAAGATAGGTTCTTTTATCTTTAGTGTCAAATTCTAATAGGTGGCAAAGTTATATTCTTCCCAGAGAATATGCTCTGAGGAAATTACAAACAGCTCTGAAGACATGCTTTATACATATTGTTTGCAGTCCTTTTAACACATGGCCAGTTTGCATTCTCCTATTGAACATTTTCAAATCCTTTCCCCGCGTTCCCAGGACAACAGTGCTGAGGAATAACACCATACACCTCAAACTAATCTGGTATTCTTTTTCCCCATGCCCTTACAGGATTATTCTCTGCAGTATCTGGTGCTTTGCTGAGACTCTCAAGTGCTGCCTGACAGAAGGAAATGGGATCTACCATGGAATGACTTATTGGTAGACTCAGTAATTCACCAGCTCTTTAGTCAGGAATGGGAACTGAACGCACTCTCTGGGCCAGCTCTTGAGGTCTGCCTGCCAGCTAGAAGTAAGGAGATAATGTAAGCATAATTAATAACGGCATTCCCATTCCTACAGTGGATTACATTCATGCTTGGTTCTACATACTGAGAAGGTAGACCAGAGAACAGAGCAAAGAGCAGGCCAGCCATTTGTGCGATCAGAACAAACACTGGTGCCAGCACCCTCAGCCAGGTCATTTAGCAAAATGAGTCTCTACTTAAGGCACTTTTCATTTCTGCTCTGCAGTTAGTTTGAAGACCACTCACCCCTGCACTGTTCACTCACTGACTTAGACTGAAGGCTACCTGGTTTGTCAAGTTTCATTTATTTAATACACCATTAACATACCTAGAAATAACCAGCTGCTTCTGTTTGAATACACAACTGGTTTTGTATCTCCTTTTAACACAAGGAACAGCTGTGCAGTAAGTGTGGTTACATATTTTTGCCAATGCTACTTGGCCCAATTTCTTCTTGGTCGCACCTCATTACCACAGCACTGCCTTGGGCATGTGAACTATCCCACTTTACACAGCACAGGTACACATCAGAGACTATAGATGTTGCAGAAGGCCAGACTGAGAACCTAAACCCTTCCTACCAGTGGGCCTCTGGTTTGTTCTGTAATTCCTTTTACGTTGCCCCCGATGTGATCCAATAGTTTTGCAATAATACACTGCTTTGGCATGTGACAGAAGAGGGAGAGCCTTGCCAACACACACAAATGCCCTGGTTTGGCAGCAGTGGACCCGAAAGCAGCCATTTTCCTTGAGTATTTGTCCCTCAAGGCTGCACATCTGCAAGGACACTCTGATGCCAAGCAAACGCACAGTGCACATCACAGGATTTTTTCCAGAGCAGCGTTAGGAGGGGCTCCTGTGATATCTCTGAGAGTCACATATCTTTGCTACCTCTCCTCCTCTGTCAAATTTTGTTAGAACAGTCAAGTAGATCCAAATTTTATGAGGCAAGAGTAAAACTGAGCAAACAGCATCGGAACATAAGCTTTGCTTTCTTAGGAAACTAAATTAACAGTCATGGCCCAAACCAACTCGGGAACCGTGTATAAACTGCAGCTGCAGAAAAGTGTTGTGCAAATGCCTGTGCCTTTCTGGGAAGGCAAGGCCTTTAGCAGCAAAAGCTGGCTTAACTGATTTAAAAGATGCTAGCCCAACAAATAAAGCTGTCTCTTGCACACAATTCATGAAGAACCTCTGGGTTCTCCAGAGAAGAACTGTGAGGGTGGTATATACGTGTTGGAGTTTTCAGGTCGGAAAAATACTTCCTTTTGTCCAGATGTAGCTTTTATCCATCTCAACAAAGGTGAGACTTGGACATTTAGACTCCCTGGTTCGGGCATTCTTTTCTTTGAACGCAGTGCCAAAAGATCGCTCAAGACTAGTTTCATACAATAAATGGACCAAAAAAATCCCCAGGCAACCAATAGCTCTTTGAGGGCAGTGGAACTCATACCTAGGACTCACAAGCCAGGAAGAAACAAGGCATAGCCAAGAACAAACAGCCTATGCTTACAGTAGAGACATGTTCACATCCAGCAGAACTGAGCTCACAACAGTACAATAAATTAGCACAAGAACCTACTGAACACCTGCAGAGTTGTTGACAGGGGCAGATTAGAGCAAGGGGTCACCTATCCCCATACAGGCAGCAAAGGCTCCCTTAGAGCCTCCCAGGAGGAATATGTAGATTCATCAGCCAAGACAGTTCTATCAGCAATTCCTCTTGCAGGGCGGAGACAAAGAAGTCGCTTAAACACCAGTCGATTGCAAAGTGCACATCAAGGCACAGAACAGGCACTGAACTGATCAAGTACTTATCTAAACTGCACTTCCAGGCAGCAGCAGGCCAACTCCAAACTGAATCCCATGAAGGAGAAAATCTCACTCTGTGAAGGACCCAACTCTACCAGACAAAGCTGATAGTTTTCACTGTCACTTCCTCTAGTCAAGCCATCCTAAAACTGCCCTGAAGAACTCCCCTTATCAATGAAGATTAAACAGCCTCTGTGATCATAACTGATCACTGATAAAGAGGTTTAAGCAACTCAAGCATATGGCATCTTCCGATCTTTTTCCGAAACGAGCTGTCATATGGCAAAGCACTGTGGCCCAGCAACCCCATGCTTTGAAACATGTAAGTCCACTGCAAATAAAGTGTTTGCTGCTACACAAATTCCAGTCACCTTTGTTTGGAAACACTCCCCCCACTCCTCCCAACAAGTCAGTGACCTTCTTTAAATGTGGTATATTTTCCAAATACTAACTTAGACCATGTTTTTTTCTGCTCAGCTGGTTAGGAAATACCACTGCTAGCAGTGGAAGTTTTACTTTAAATGAATAGAAACAGGGCCTGAAACACATACAAGACTAGAAGACCAAAGCCTAAAGTGAAGATATTTAAACAATAAAACCTTTACAGTGCAAAACATTCCTAGGGGATTTTACAGAGTCTCAAATACAGGGAAGGTAAAAAGCTGCTAGAGCCTTGGAAGAAAGACATCAATTGAAACGAAACCAAGCACAAAACAAATACAGCACTTAGAAAAAAGCACAATCCTAAAAGCCCTGGACAGGTGAGAACAATGGTTATTCAGGACTAAAATGTGACAAGAGTGCTGAAAACCTTCCAAAGGGCTTTATGGTATTTTATTATTGTGCTGCATTTTCTAGGGTTTATGCTCTAGCATTTTTATTTCAGTGACATGCTACAAATAAGTGTTGAGTGTAACGACAGGTCACTAAGCATTTGCTAAATTCAAGGATGCTTCTCAACTACCTGTATTTGAGAAGTTTCACCTATAAGGCTTTTTGAGAAGTTGAACAAAGTTGACATTGCACCTGACTATTTTGTTTTGTTTTTAAATCACATTTGCTGGCTTGCAAGCTATTAGGAAATACTTTCTTTTCATTGAGGGAAAAAAAAAAAGAATTTTACTTTTACTGCAGTAGGGACTGATTCCAGACCAACGGGCTGAGCTAGAGCGGAGGTTGCATGAGCTGGGCGTGTTGCACTGGGCTGTCCCCCAGCTACACACATGATCACAGCACTAGATGCAGAACGATTCCTTGAAAGACAACAGCTCTCCACCTGCTGCTTCATTTGACAGGGCTGCAAGCTCAGGAAATAGCACATTTACTAACCTTGGCTTCTCTGCATCTAGTGTTCAGCTCAGCCAGCCAAGTCACTGAAGTCCTAATAGCAGTATTCATCCTTTTAGCAAAGGAGGAGACATGGAGAAAGCAGGGAAGAAAAGACAGAAGGCACCCCAGAAGAGGAGCAAGGAAAGCCACACAGACAAATGAAAGGGTGCAGAGCACATTTTCCAGAAGGCAGAAATTCCCACATCCATTAGGACTTGCTGTCTAAGTAACAAGAGTTCCTGGCAGACACAACTGACTTCTATGGAAAAAATGTTTGTTTTAATAAACTACATGAGCAAAGAAAATAAAAGGTGAAACAGAAGAGAGACATCAAAAGAACAGAAGCTATGCAAAAACAGGAGGCAAGGGCAAAGGCCATTTGTCCTCCCCATCTATGGAAAAGTGATGCCACATGACAAAGAAATAACGATAATGAAGGGCACCTGGGAATATTTGCTCTTCACAGACCTCCAGGAGAACTGCCTACCTTTCCCTAGAAGCCTTTCTCTAAGCCAAAAATATAAATAATGGCCGCAAAAGTAAAAGCTTTTATAAACCCCCTGCCTCTCCACTGCTAATCAGTGGCCTGTTCATTCATTTTTTTCAAATTACAACAAATAATGCCCTGCCCTCTGCAGAAAAACAGAGTTAGAAATGTGGAGAAAAGCTTTTGTATCTGCTGATCAAGCAAAAGACAACTCTTTTCAAACTGCCCTTCTGACTCCAGTGTATCAACAGTTTGTCGTCTCTGCCCCATGACTACATCTGACACCACTGCCCTGGCTTGTAACACGATTTGAAAAGTGCTAGTCAGACTCCAAGATAAACCTGTCAATAGCGAGGCACAGACATTCACATTCTTCCCTACCTGCATGTGAATATCAGCTGTTTGTCTGGGAGCAATTCCTTGAAAAGCTTTTACTGAGGGAGAAAAGGAAAGGGGGATGCAGAGAGCACTTCAAACAGGAAAAAAAAACGGGGAGGGGAACCCCACAAAGACTGCAAAGAGAAAATAAATTTCAAAAAGCCTGTCCCCATCAGGTCCTCCCAGCAACCTTATTTATCAGAGGTTCATTGTCAATCAATTAGCCAAGGCAGCAGGGGTCTGTAGGAAGGGGGGTAGCTCGAGAGACAATGGTCTGCCCTGTTGTATTACTATTTAATCACTTTTCCTAAATAAATAAAGCAGCCCTGAGGTGCTGTCATGTCAAGGGAATTTATAACAAAAAAACCCTTCATTTTTCATTGGTCATTACTTTTCCTTCCCTCCCACCCCTGCAGGACTAGAGAGGGTTATTACTGTAGCCTTAAGTTCCATCTTTGTGTTGCTTGCCTTTGATTCCCACTCGGACCTTGCCACTTTCTGGCACTAATTTGTCAGGCTGAACAAAGGAGGGATTTGTACCTCCTGTAAGGTCTCAATTAGGAAAGGCTTCTGCTGTATTATGTGCCATTGGGACAGGACACAAAGACGGTAATTACAGGAATTTGCACTAAATGGCTGAAGAATTCACAGCAAAACTTTTCTTCCTCCCCCCTCCTCATCCTTCTCCAAGCTCACCCCTCCCAGCAGCCCTGGGGAAAACCGCTCTCAATGCCTGCAAGCTGTAATTACCAACAGCAGGCCCCTCAGGTTAAACAGCAGCCCATGCCCGGAACAGCACAACTGCCCGCAGGGAGCAAGGAACAAGGAGAGAGGCTCAGCTTGCCCATGCGCCTCCTCAGCACAAACTTTTCTGAGCCAAACAAGTTTCCCCAGTTATAACTAAAATTATTTGTTTCTTTGCACCATGGTAACAGCTTCAAGTTCCAGCTGGCTCACAGGGTCCCAGGAAGTGGCAAAGGATCTGCTGCCACAGTATGTGCTGTGAATCCCCATCCTCGGGGACAGAGAATCCCAGAGACCAGCTTCCCACAGACCTTCCACAACTCACATTTCTCTGCACAAGAACATTTGTTCTGTTTGGCAGACTAAAAGGAGACCACAGGAGGATTGGGAATGCCTCAGGTGTATCAGGAAAGACATCATGTAACCCTGGTCAGAGCACCTTATTTTTGTGGGGAATACACGAGTGAGTACAGATTAATCATCCCATGTTTGGGAGAGGGAACCCACCCTTTCCCAGAGAAAAGTCTGCTCCCATACTACATAAAGCAAGACTAAAACCTCTTTCACATTGGAGACACGTATTTGTTGTCATCCCAGAGCCTGATCCTATTTTAGAGGAGATCATTGAAAATATTCACTTGAAACTCTCCTGAACCTCAGTCAGAGGATGAAGCAAAATAAAACAAATTACATCAAGTCATACAAACGTGGCCAAGAACAGAGCTGAATTCAGGCAGAAGCCCAAATACTGTGACCAAATCATTAACTGCAATGATGTTGACTTTCATGATGCTCCAGCTGCCAGCTGGGTGCCATGCACTGTGGAGAGACGAGCAGGAACATGACCTGCAGGTGACTACCCAGAGAGGGACAAACCCAGCTTGCACCCAGTCAATTTGAGGGCAGTCCAGTACTTCTAGGGCCCAGGTCTCCCCTGGAAAGGATTCAGGCCAGCCAGCAGGTCTTGGGCCCACACAGATACTCCCCAGAGTTGTGTGGTTCCAGAGTAACATGAGAACCCCACCCCAAAGCAGCGTGGGGAGGACACAGAACTATCACAGCTCCCATAATACAAGAGAAAAACTCTCCAGAAGAACTGTTTCTGACTGAGCTGACAATTTCTAACTGAGCGTAACTAAAGCAAGTCAGAGACTACAGTTTAGGCATAAGGTGCCCAAATTTGGTCGACACAGGTGCCCTTGCTAAAGTAAAACGACAATGAACTGCATCCACACAGGTCCTCTCTATTTTCACTTCATTCCCAAACCAGATAAAATCATGATCTTGCCTAGGACTAGAGTCAGACAACAGATGAATTCAAACCCCTTTGATTCTGGAACACCTTTACAGTGTCCTGAATCAAGAAAACAGCTCAGCCACCCTGTAGGGCAGTCCTGGCCCATGTCGCGCTCTATGTGCAGGATCTAATGTTTCAGCACTGCTCATCAAAAGCAGATGAACTTCTGAATATCCCATAGGTTTTTCTCCATATTTTACAAAGAGAAAGGCTAACTACAGCCACAGTGAGACGCAGGGAACAGCTGTGCTGCTAAAACACACACATGGTCTTTCAAGTGATTTTCTTTTCCTGCAGAACGGGTGTAGGTGCAGATGCTGCAGCCTGATTGCTCACCTGCACACTTGAAGCTCTGAACTGTGAGCCCTCTCTCTAGAGCCAGTGTGGTCAGGATGCTCAGGAAGCTGGTGGTCACAGACTGGCGCTTGGTCTTTCTAAGATCATTTCCAAAGGGCCGATCTCCAGGTTTGTTCCTAAGTGTGACCTGCGGGTTTTGAGTCAAACTTCGAGTAGCATTGGCTGCTGCTTTCAGTGCCTCCATCCACTCCTGGGCCCTCTGACGGGTCTCTGCACGCAGGCGCAGCACATCTTGGGGAAAAATGACCTGAAAGCAAGAGTCGCAGTCATCCTGAGTATCTGTCTGGACTGACAAGCACACATCGACATTGTAGCTCAGCAGGGGATCTTCATCAAGCCTACCAGGTTGGAATGCCATGAGATAAGACCTGTTCAAGACGAAAGTAAATGCCTTCCAGTTATTCTGGACAGTTAACCTGTACAGAGTCCCTGATTTGAGAATATTTTGGTACTCTTTAGTGTTTTCAGTCAAATTCACGGATAGGAAGAGCTCCATAGGCTTCTCTGATAATCCATTGGTTTGAGAAAAGTCACTGTTGTTTTCAGGCTTTGGCACATTCTCCAGTTTCTCCTGCTGTCTTGTAAAAGCAGGCACAGAAGCACGTACCGCTTCCCAAAGTTTCTGTCCCCAGTCCAAAGTCTCCCACGAGGACTCTGCCTTCAGCTGTAGCTGTGAGCTGTCTGACAGGACAGTGTCCACCACCTTGGTTTCAATGCCACCAGTAAAAGTGACCCTTTGAAAACGCATGAGTGGATACACGGTGGGAAGAGTCTGGTTGCCACTGCTGTCCAAGCAATACAGGTACAGTTTGTACTGGGAGAGCTCAGCATAACAGGTTTGCCAGTAGCTGTCATTGTCTCTTCTAACTTCTAAGTATCCCTTCTTCAGAAGATTTGGGAACACTGTCTTGTGTTCTGGAGGAAACAAAATGAGAATATTACAATTAATTTTTTTTTTAATTGTGTCAAATTACTGCATCATTCTGGCTTCTACATCTCCCATACACATACCCATACACAGCATATCTGATGGTAGGATCACAGAGAGTCTTCATCTAATAGGTTATAATTATCAAACACAGGCACTAACTCTACATTTGAGTCACCAAGAACACAGCACTTTTTTACCCAGAGGTACCAAAACACTTTACAAAAAGGGAACAAAGAAAGAGAGGGACAGAGAAACGAAGCAATTTTCCTGAGACATCCAGGACAACAGTGACAGAGCAACAAAACACTGCAAGTCTCCCAGAACCTAGTACAGAAGTGGATAATACTATCAAGTAATCTATTGCCAGCTAAAATAGATTTTGACAGTGAGAAAAATATACAAATTAAAACTCCTTACCCTCTGTTTCCTGTTCCTTCCCAGGCTCAACTTCATGTTTTCACACTCCCCCATCTTAAGCAGCTCAGAGGAAAAGGGAAAAGTGGTATCTGGTCAGCTCCTCTCTGCTGCTCCTTCCTTTTCACACCTTTCCCCTGCTTCAGCATGGTTCTCTCCAGGGGCTGCAGTCCTTCAGGTTAAACATGCTCCTGCACAAGCTCTCCATGGCCATAGTTCCTTCAGGAAATCTCCACATTCCAGCATGGGATCCCACATGGGACTGCAGGGAGATCCTGCTTCACCATGTTCTCCCCAGGGACTGGAGCAATTTCTCATCCTTTGACCCTCAGCTGCTCTTGACACAGCTGTCAGTGCTGTCCCCTTTCTGAGATGTGCTCTGCCAAAGAGGCCCCACCTGTGGCTGATGGGCACAGCTGTGTCCTGTGGAGGGGCTGCTGGAACCAGCTGGAACAGCCCTACTGCCAGCACCTGGGTACAGCACCTGGACTGACCCGGGGAATGTAGAACTGTGCCCAACACAGCAGTTTATTACCACATATCAGCACAACCTGGGACCAGAACATTTTGTGCAGCTCTGTTTACTCCAGAGTTTTGCTGATTTATGAGAATCAGGCTCAGGAGTAGCAGACATGACCAAAAATGAAAAGTAAGACGCTGCCCAGAGAGATTCAAACACACACACCTGAGTGTCTCAGCATTTCAGGTGCTTCAGAGCAGACCTTTTCACAAACCCCAGCCCAAGGCAAAGTTGAGGGAAATTTTCTTCCTCCACAGAAAACCACCCATACACAAGTCACTCCAGGCACTAAAGTGATGCAAATTTAAAAGGAATTACCTAAAGCATTTCTGAGTTTTAAAAAAGGTTTCTGCTTTGCACCACTTCAGCCACCACAGGCAAGTATCATATTTTCACCTTGGGCTAGGCATGTGGCTCTATGCAATTTTTGTTGGTCCCTGCATAAATCCAGAGGCATTCACTGTTACACTGTAATGCCAACTTAACACTTGGCACCCCAAAACAACCCAGGCCTGAGGAACAAACTCTTACTCCCATCTGAGTTCTCCTTCACCTTTCCAGTAAGGGTACCTGTGATGGGCCTTGACTTACAAATAGTGACAGAATTAGCTGACTTAAGTAAAGGTTTCTGCCTCCGATTGTCCATTTCCCTTGAAGTCTGCTATTCCTGGCACAAGAGCAAGGTAGCCACCTGGAAACAGCTCCTCATCCACTGCCCAGCATAATCAGGTCACAACAAAATCAGCATCAATTGACCTTAACACACAGCATTACAGACCACAGCAATACAAGAGCTTTTCTACTCGTGATTTCTGCCCTGGGGCTGACAGCCTTTGAAACAGGGATAGCTGGAGGCATAAAACATTTTCAGCATCTCAGCTTAACCAGTTACACTCATGTTAACATGCCACGCTCTAAACAAGCTTTAGATACCATTTCTGAGTATACTGAGGATGTCTTCAATACAGAGCTAAGAGAACAGAAACATCTAGACTGGATGAAGCTTGGAAACAAAAACAGGCCTGTAGAGAAACTACCATCCCCATCTGTACTGGGCTTCCCAGCTAACACAGCCAAGATTGCTGACCAAACTTCTCTCACCGCTGCTGCCTAAGGGATGAGTCTGTCTGTCCTCCTGGAGCACAAGGAGAGTCAGGGAATCTTGACAATTTGAGGAACTTAGTTACTGCTGAGGGGCTTCTGATACCAACTGGTGCAACCTTGGGCTGTAACCTTCATTCTAAGATGCTCCTGCTCTTGGCTGGAAGTGTTCCTGTAGCTAATTCTCAGTTTCCTCTACGGGCAGGAGAAAGAATCAGAATAGCAGCAGTGTGAAGGCTTTTTCCAGTTCTTCAGCAAAGACCAACTTCTAAGGATTTAAAAGGATTAAGTAGACAAGCTCCAGTTAAACTTAATGAACATACATGAAAATTAATTGTTTGATATACTTAATGTCAGTATGGAAATCTCATGGGGGTTAAAAATGGGGGAAGGATGCTACCTTGCAGCCACACTAACAAAAAGGAGGCACTTATGTTTCGCCTTGACAGCTCAGCCTCAGCTTCCCCATTCACCCACATACTCAGAATGGAGCCTGCTTTTAACACCATGCTCAAAGCACTCCATCTACAAAGATTTCCTCAGATATAGCTAAAACCATAACAACAATTTTAAAAATCGCTACTTTGGCTCTAGGTCTAAAAAGGTCAGTATAACTACACCTTGCATATCAATAAACTACTCAAGAGTATTTCAGCTAAATATGAAAACTGAAAGACTAATCTACAACCCAAAATGGTAGAGAAAAAGCACGCTTTGATAGCCCAAATGGTAGGTATGCACACACATGGACACACTAAAAGAGAACCAATTTTGTTCACCGTACATCTCTGGCCCTGACATTCATTAGTATTTCTGCGCTAACTCAAAAGCCATTAATTTCTCTGAAACCCACACTAATCCCTTTGTAGTGCAGATAATGGACAGCCATTCTAGAGTCATCTTCCCTTTCTATTAATCCAATCAGGGAGGCAGTGCTTCTGCAGCTCCAACTGCAATCTCTCTCACTTCCATCAAGTACAGATGACAGTTCAAGCTTCTCCATAATAAGACAACTCATAACCTTCCCCCAGTCACCCCTCCTTCATCTGCACACAGGTTTGCTTGTCTTTTGTTGAGTTAGAGAAAGGCTATCTCTCTCCCTGTCTTTCACAGAGGCAGCCCCCTCTGCCTCCTTCACCCCACTCCTTCCCTTCAAGCCCTGTGAAATTGGCTCGCTCTAACTGGGACAGAACCAGCAGCCACCTTGATTAACATTCAAATGCCTCGTATTGTTTAGGTCAGGGCAATAGATGCTGGCAGAGACAGGCTGAATCCATATGCTACACATACACACACACCTTACAGTTCTGCTCCTTTATCTCCTCCATGAGCAGAGTGCCAGATAATACCTTTTTACTCAGAGAGCAAATGGTACCATCTCTCTATCCACCTTCCAAACAGAAACTGCATCTCTCTTCCTCCTTATGGAGACAGGCAGAGTAAATTGAAGAAGAGTAAAAAAAAGTAAATAATCACAGTAAATGGCCCACATCTGAGCCATTAGGAGTTATAATTTCAAGGGAAGAGGTGGAAGAAGACAGAGGAAAACAAAGAGAGACTCAGCAGCTGGGGACAGAGTAACATCTTCCTCAGCATCGCTCCTCTCCCTCGGGAACTGCCCACTCATCCCAGCTAGGAACCCTGCACATAGCACTGAAACCAGGACAGCCTAGCACCCACCTACCACTCGCCACACTTGGGGGCAGCTGGTGTAACCAGCACCCCTGGAGAGAGAGGCCAAATGTTGTATAAGCATGTTCAGAAGATATATGCTCCAGAACAACTGACTGTAATTGCATCTCAGTTGGCATGGCAGGAAAACTTACTGTTTTCCACCACTGAAGCATTTCTGACAACAGTCATTCCAAGTAACTTGGAAAAGAGCAGAAGCAGAGATGCCTAGTTTGTGAGGAGTTCGCGTCTTGAGGGGGCACTCCTCTCTGAATTCTCTAATGCTTAATAAGTGATGAATGTAAGTTACAGAGTTTTGTCAGTAGTTTTCCTCTCTGATTTTTACAAAACTGAGCATTTTTACAAAACACGTTTGGAACCTAAAATGCTGTCAAATTGGGTTGGGCTAGTCACCTTCTTGTCAGGATTTGCTAGCTCAGGGACAAATTGTGCCTCAGATGCACAACCTCCACTATCTTCCTACTTAAAAATACAGTATTTGCTTCCCACCTGGCTTTGCAGATATGTATCTTTCAGTTTGTCAGTGTGCTGGTGTTCAACACAGTGACAGCTCTGGAGTTTCCCAAGCTCACAGGCACAGCAGGCAAACAAAACAGCTACCTGGAAAAAGTACTATAGCACCCACACTGCCAGGAGTGGCAGTGTTTGAATGATAACATCCATATGACCATCAAGCCGTGCTGTGTTTAAAACACTGTGTTTTAAAAATCCAAGCCAGCCTTCACTGTATATTACAGAAGCAGTATTCTCTCTTTGTTTGCCAGGCCACATGCCCAGAAATAGAAGAGCCTGCCTTGAATTTGCCTACAACTCCTGTCTTTGCTAGCTCTGCTTTCCACTTGTGCCCCATAGCACAAACAGGGTTTATTTCTAGCACATGAGCTGTTTTACCAGCAGGCCTAAGAA
This sequence comes from Eulacestoma nigropectus, assembly GCA_013397775.1. Lineage (NCBI taxonomy): Eukaryota > Metazoa > Chordata > Aves > Passeriformes > Eulacestoma > Eulacestoma nigropectus. The sequence continues at coordinate 86,891 of VZTE01001920.1, forward strand.
GATACTGCCCCAAAAGGCACAGCTTCTTTTCAGATTCTTTTCTTTCTCAGCACATGGAAAGGATCCAGTGTCATTTTATTTGTATTACGGTTTAGTGGTGGAATTGGCTGTGCTGGGTTAACAGTTGGAGTAGATAATCTTAAAGGTCTTTTCCAACCTAAATGATTCTATAAAAAAGCAAGCAGCAGGAACAGATAAGCTCATAGTAATGGGTATACTATGAAGGTAAGGAAAAAAAAGTGAAGAGTTCATCTATGCAGTAGCTGGAGGACTGGGAGACCTCTGCAGGCTCCAGAGGGAAGTCCTTTACTGCAGTGAGGACTGACAGAGGTGCTGAAGGTCCTCTAAGTATCTCATAGCATTCGTTTCATTTGGATTAAAACCCTGAAAAGGGATGTCTCCTAAGGCTGCAGTCACTATGACCCCTTCAACCACTGCAGCAGGTTTTATCCAACCTCAAAATACATTCTTCAGTCTTTTCTGAAGAATAATTAATAGTCACAGATACACACATCTGCAAAATCTACTTTCTTGCTTTTGCGCTTCTCTTTTCAGCTCAGCTCACAGTAGCAGCAAATGCTTTGTGAGGCTCTCTCATAAACACAGAGGGAAGAAATAGCATGACTACCTTGTAAAACCTGCACAGCAGCTGAACAAAACAGGTAAAGGAAACAGGTTAAAAAAGTGTATTTTCAGAGTACAGAATCTCCCCTTCCTCAAAGAAGGTACCCCTGCTTTCAAACATTCCATACAGAAAGGCTCTTGGAGGGCACACAGCAAGCACCGACAACCTCGAGAAGTGGGTCCATGGGAATTTCATATCACAGAATCACAGATTAAGCTTAAAACACTATCAGGGACATGTACGGACATTCAATGGCTACATGCTAATGGAGTTTCTGTGGGCATATGAAGTTGTTACACATCAAGTCAAACCCAGGAGATGTCCAGGATACAGCTGACAAAAACGAAGAGCTCCGTCTCCAGACTTGTGGATGAATTTCTGTTCTGCGTCCTTTCCACAGAAAGGATGTAGAACAGAGACCCAACTCTACAAGAAGCAATATATCTCCCTAAACAAAAATAACAGGAGGTATACTTGCCTTTGTCAATGAAGAACACCCTTCTTTGGGATACAGCAGCTATGTCATAATGTAACACAATAACCTACATGTTTGTACCTATATATATATTTATGTATATATGTTACATATATTTATACACGCACACATCTCCCCAAACACACTTAGGCGCCTGCTTTTCATGTTCCAATATAGCTGACTTACCAGGAAAATCCAACACAAAAAGTTTGTTTTAACCCTTATCAGGCCACCTATTCATAACTGGAGTCAATTGACCATATGCATACATGCACACTTTCACAACCCCTTGCTTTTTAGTTAAGCCCTGCCTTTATTTACATTATAAAAAACTTTGTGGCACTAGCTGCTTTTCTTCTCCCTAAGTGCCCAGTCCACTTCTGGCATCTACAAAATAAATCATGGAGATGGAGACACTGGGTCAGTGTTTCCAAAGCCCTGAGCACGACTTCTTCCAGTGCAGTGCTTAGGAAAGGAAAAGGAAGAAGTATCACTTGCTGAAACACCGCTTCATACGGCTCACTGGAGACGCCTGCCTCAATCTGATAACAACACTTCCAGTACCCCACACAAAGCTGGCAGGGATGCCTCAATATTTACGAATTGAGTGTTTGAGTTTCTGTTAATTGTTTATGGACTGAACAGTCAGCATTACTTAAAGAAAGAGAGCAGAGATCTCAGGCCTTACAGTAAAGCTCTGTACGCCCTCTTTTTAATGGTCGCTCTTTCACTTTATGAAAACCGCTTTTGTTTAGATTTGCCATTCTCCCAATAGCTTTAGCATTCAAAGCTTTTTTTAAGCTTGGGAAAATCATTCAAGGAAATTATCAGAAACACACAGCAAATAAATTATTTTTTCTTGAATCAAACTGAACAAAATAGAAGCAAAAAGTAACACAAGCTTAGTTTTTTAAACCATAAAAAGAACAGAAATCAAGTTTAAAAAATGACCCTTAGGCAGGCAAACACAAAGAGCCACATCAAAGACAACAGAGCCATACTGATTTTTCTCCTTTTAAGAGTTACCTCACAGTTGGGTTTTGGGTGGTATTTCTGTGTTTTTTAACATCCAGTTTCTCTTTCAAGACAAATATTAAAACCAAATAGGAAACTCCTCATATAAACAGAAACAAAGCACCAGCACAAACCTGTGTTTCCTTGGATGTCCTCTCCCTTGGTTAATGCCAGGTAGGAGAGCAGAGCACAGTTATTGTCCTGACCAGGTGCAGGTGGCTGCTGCAGGGAGGTGCCTGTGAAGACCACTCCCCAGTTCACATGGCTGATATCAGAACGTGACCTGTTGTGTCCTGGTTTGAACATGGAGGCTTCCTCATTCTGCACCAGGATGTCGTTCACGGAGCGAGGCCTATCTTTCCGCCGCTGGCAGATCTTGAAGATATTAAAAGCTGTGGTCTCCCCTTCCCCTGCCCAAGCAAGGTTGTCAGCAGCTGTTCCCCTCTGCACCACGGGTTGGTCTTTGGCAGGGAACGCTGCCTGAGCTTTGGTTTCCAAGAGGCCATTTTTGCAGTGATCCCAGATGAGGCTACTTTTGGCTAAGGAGGTGACATTCCTCAGGTTCCTGCTCTCTGTTATCTGATCAAATACCTCATGCCCAACCAGTTCAGGGACCTCCTGTACACCATACACCTCAGATGGCTGCACAATCTTTTCAAGCTTAGTATCAAAACTATTGAAAAAGTCTTCAGTCACTTCCAAGGCAGGGCTAATGTCATCCACTTCAAGAGCCTCCATATCCTGTGCTGCTGTGGGCTCAAGGCGTTGCGAAGTGTTAAGAAGATACCACATCAATATCGAGAGAAAGACCTGCTTCACATCTGTCCTTGGCACACCATTAACTTAGATGTGGTGGGCAAATACAGTCACCAACCCAAAACCATAGTGGTAGGAAGTAAGCAACTCAATTTGTCTTCAGAGGGAAGACCTAACACCCACTGATCAAGTGGGCTATGTTCCCTGTATGAAACAAGCTCATAGTGATGAAGAGTACCTGTAAAGCAACACAAAACATCACATCAGTAAAAGTCTATTCTCAGGTAAATATGTTTAATCACATCACTCCTTTCACAGTCATAGTCCCCTTCATTTAACTTTCTCCTTCAATTGGCACCAATATTATTGTGTATGAAGAAACCCTTTGTGGTTTCTGTTGCTCACTCTGTATGAACTCTGTGTATAATCACTTTTTGATCTGAAAGCTGCAGAGAGCAGGATGGGGCACCAGATGACAGGAAACCAAAGTGCAGCTTTAGAAAGCTGCATTGAGAGGTAGCCACCTAAGGTATGCTTCATACAGTTTCCCTTGGAGCTCTAAGAAAAAGTTGATAAACTACAGGGTCATAAAATAGGCCAACCAGCCTCAATTAGTTTGCCTTTTTGTCCTAGATTGCTTGAACTCCCAATTTTATGGAGACCAACATGAGTTTTACAGCAGCTACTTCGCCTACCTGTCTGCATGAACAGAACTGTGACATTTGCCAAATAAATCACTGCTACAAGGCTGCTGCACAGCACTGCACATAGTTTCTTTCCAGAATATCACCATGAACCCAAGTGAAGCCATGTAGCAACCTAAGCCCCAGAGAGACAATGCATCCTACCAGCAAAACAAAATGTACCATATCCTGCACCACCTCAAATCCACAGATCTTTACTTCCAAACTCTTGACTAAAAGTTGGGCAAAACGTAAGACCAGCAAGGGGATTTCAGGCTATAACTATTGAGAGCTGTGTTGACCACCTGAGCTTACACCTGTGAGGAGGAAAGAAGGAGAGTTTCTATTCCCTGTGGTGCAGTAAGGGGATGGCCCATTGCTGACTTCTGTCACACCAAGTCTGCTGCTGTACAGCTTTTCACTCTTAAAGCTCCATCCACAGTGCTGCCATGCTGAAAGGAAATGCATGGTAGGTATGTTTAAATTGGGGTAACTTGTCAAATGTCTGCAAGTTCTTGGGACCTGGAGACTGGGCATTTATACTGGCAGGAGAACAGCCCTCACGTCTCCTAAGACAAATCACAGTACCCAGAGCCTGTACACGCAGAACAGCTTAAAGTCAGAGTTTTCAACACATCAGCTCAAGTCCTAGAAGCAGCAAAGCTGCATTAGCTCAGAACTCTGCCTAGATTAATACACTCTCAACAAAACTAATTAGCCTGGGCTGGGCTGATAATTAGCAGCTCATTAGCTTGTAAATGCTGCTGAAGTGCTACCAGGACCCATGAAGATTTACGCTTAGCAGGACAAAACATCTATTAAACAGCATCAAAACCACATAATACTTCTATTTAAGGTGGTTTTTTTTTTTTATCCAGAACAGTCTATTAGCCTAACTTCTACTAGGGAAGCTGCTTAAATAGGCACCCTTTACTACAGCAAGCCAGAGGGAGAAGGAAGGTGCCAGCAGCCCCCCAAGAGGGGGGCACAGAATTATGTAGCACAAACCAATCCCCTCCACAATCCCCCAATGGTTTCCTCCCACCCCTGCTTCAGTTGTAGCCAGCCATGACACAGATGCTCAAAAGCAGCAGCTCATCCTCCCTCCTAATAGATCTGCAGTTCAGACCGTCATCTCCACAAAGACACTCCAACTAAGTAACTTTCAAAAGCAGTAACTAATCACATACACAACTCTGGAACATCAAGCCTTTACACTGAGATCTTTCTCCCCTTAACTCTTTGCAAGGATTCACTTTGTTAGTCTCATAGTGAACCAGAGTAGGATCAGCTTCAACAAGTGAACATAAAGTAAGACACTGAAGGTAGAGACAAAACCACAACCAGAGGGCTGAACAAAACAGACCTGGAGTTATTTCAAATCAGAACAGTATGGGAGCTTTGCAAAGCTGTGCAACTGTGCCAGTTGACAGCAGTGGGAAATTAAGTCATCCTGGGCACATCTACATTGTCAGCTTAATGCAGCATGGAGTTTACTCTTGAAGCTCATTCCTGCCAGCAGCCCCAGAACAGTGTTCTGCTCCCTGGTACTGCAGAGCTTGGGAGCTCCAGAAACAGCCTAAGGGACATAATGTGGTGCAACCTGTCCACTTACTCTACATCCTTCTGTGGCGTATCTTTAAAGCAAGAATGGTATTTTGAAGTTGCAAACTGCAACTGGCATTCACTTAAACAAAACTAGCACTAACACAACCGTAGGCCTGCAATGAAGGCTACAGCCTGGTCCATTGAAAGACGCTGCCTCATAGGGATGGGCAGAGAACGCAGCCTTACAATCCCTCACACAGCTGGAGTGGCAATCACTCCAGAAGGGAGTGACATGCCACTGCAGCATTCTAGTGACAGCAGATACAATGTTGCTCTGTTCTTTATTTTAAGTCACTAGGAAAAATGGAAAGCAAGGGATAAAAATTGACACTTACATTTACCAAGTTCAGTTTTAAATGCCAGAGGCTTCAAGCTGCTGAATGTGTTTATCTGGATCCTGTGAGACTGGAGCTATCCAGTGCCACCCAGCCAAGTATGGTGATGCCAAATTACAAACTGACCTCATATCCAGTAGGATGCTGAATCACATGGTCATGACAAGATGACAGGCCCCTGTATCACATGGTTCACAAACTATAGCATTCATACCTTCCAAACTAGTCTGTTTGCCCTGCTCAATAAAGATGTGAAAGGTGACGTCAGTGGTGGCAGGCTCACCCTTTCCTACACCACCAAAAGAGTTGTGCCAGTAATTCCCACTAGCACTGGGATCCTGCAATTACGTATCCTCCATAAATACAGTTAGGCACTTTCTGACAGTGGCACTCAACAAAAATTTAATTCAGATGTCTGCATGGATTTGGTGCCAAATGAAAGCAAACTCTGACATGACAGTAAACAGTTTCATCAGAATCTCCTCCAGGAGGGAAAGCAGTGAAAATCACTTCCTTCACGTGAGGGGTAAAAAAGGCAAACAATGGGATAAGTTAAACTCCTTTTAAGTTACTATAAAATGTATTGCCTTATGTACTGTTTCTTGAAACACCTTAAATTTTCCAGACATTCAGTCTAAGGCAGTGAATATGAGAGGAAGAAAGAAGCATCAGCCCAAACTATTAAAGACTGATGTAGCTATGGGCAATTATAAACATGGATTTGTGCTCACCCAGGCCCCTGGGAACTAGTCTTACTGAAAAAGGATGAGGGAACACGCTGCATTGGACTCAGCAAAAACTGCTGGACACAGGAATTGCAGCAGCTGAAAAACAGTTTTCTGTATATATGCCCAGCATGAACATGCAGCAGTCAGATAATTAATGTGCACTTACAACATGAGTAAAGTCTTTACTATCACAAGTTTATAGTGGCCCCATTACTCACATGGCTGAGGTAAACAGCAAGGATTACTGGTCATAGCACATGAGACACTGAAGTTCAGTTTAGTAAAGATTACCTCCCTTGGAGAAGCCACATGGACTTAACTTAGGTGACAGCACAGTCTGACAGCGAAGAAAAATCAGGTATGACAAATGCCAAGGAACATACACTGGAAGAGATCATTTAACTTCCTGATAAGTTTTCTGGATCCTCATAGGCACGGAAAATATCCAAGCATTGCACGGCAAATTTTAAAAAGCACCAAAAATGCAAGGGTAGAAAGTAATCTCGCAGGTGATATGTACCACCACAACAGGCACCCACAATCAGTGATGGTCATGAGAAAATGCATAAATTATAGGAGCTCTCAGTCAGTAAAAGGTAGCAAAAGACAGGTAATATTAGAAGCCCCTCAAGTCTCATTGATTCTTAATGACTCTTGGGCTCAGATTCCTGGCAAAGATTTGGGTTTCTGAGAATTTTATCTCAAGAGCACAAGAGGAGTTTTACAAGCTACCTGTACGCAAATAGAGAGCAGGGGTGCCTCAGGCACTGGGGAGCTTGCCCTATCCCCTTCTCAACACACTGGAACCTGCTGTGGTAACCAGTTCTGCTTATCTCACTGCATTACAACTGTGGGCTGAAACTCAAGGCCAAGAAGGAAAACAGAAAGAGATTCTTTCAGTTGGGTGACAGTTGGGTAGCAGAGCAAATTCAAGCAGCCTCAGGGACTTTTATTTGTGTTATGCTGCAGGCCTGGACCACTACAGTCCAGTCTATGGGCTGTGACAAACCTGAACAGCAGGTCATCTGAAGAAGAGGTGGATGCACACTCTCTTTGAATACAATCCACTGGGGCTGGAGCAGCTAAGCACCTACTGAGCTTTTCTACCTGTCAGTCTGAGCAACCTCAGACTGTGACCTGAATGTCTTCCAGTGGTACCTCAAACAATCAGAACCTACAGGTTTTGCTGCTACAAGGATTTCTGACCTGCTTTGTGGGTCACATCAGACAAGTACTGCCCTGAATCTAAACAGGACACACTTAGGTCAATGACAATCCTTGAAAACCAGGCTCTGCTGTGCAGAATCCCTGAAAAAAGCTATGAAGCTGATGACTTAGGTGCTACCTAATAGTTAAGAAGTTGAGCTGTGTTTGTCAGGTGGGCACACCTGAGTGGGCAGAAGAGAGCAAGGATGCACAGACGGCTGTCACACACACACAGCCTTTACCACTGCCTATGCAGTTCTGCACATCACTGGCACAGAGTGCTTGCACAAGGAGCTGAAGAGCTGACAGTGACAGGTATTGTGGAGTGCCCGCCTTCCAGCACCCCCTGCTGCAACCAGGTAACAGATGATGCTTTCTTTACTTGCAGTATAGCAAGGCCTACCCAGCAAACACTCTCCATCTTGTTCTGCCCAGAAGCTCTTTCAAAGCATGATGGCATCTTGGTCTCTGCCAGGCAGAGACCCCTCTCCCTCAGGTGTACAGAAGCACAGTATCATAGCTGCTGTGGATGAAGCCTCAGCATACAGCATTCCCCAGTCAGAACTGTTGCACTGTGTGCCATCCAGATGTGATCAAAGAGCAGTCCTGGTTCAAAACACTTCCACTCCCACTTATGGGGTTATGAACCCCATAACTGGCAGTGGCCAGTTCTCTGAGCAGCACCTGAAGGCTGCACTCCCGCTCGCCTGTCACACTCATCTTGGAGAGGCAACTGATAAGGAGGAATTTCACAAGGGACAACTGTACAGAGTGAGCATCAGCTGGGACACTGTCCCTGTGCAAGCTATCACATTCTCCTGGATCCTGGCTGTGTTTTGTTCCCATGGCACAAGGCAAGCCTTTTCCCAAGTGATTCCAAAACCCGAGATGACCTACTGCTGTGTACATAAGTGAGACAGAGCACACAAACTTGTTAGATTCATCACTTCAATGGTGGGAGGAAATTTACAGTGCATTGCAAAGAAGAGAAAACTGCAAGAAACTTTTCATATACAGGGGATCACAGTTTCAAAAGGTTGCCATATGATAGTCAATGGTTGGTTCAACATCACCTGGGCAATTGTCTTTAGATCACATTTTTAAAGCCCCTCTCCCCAAAGGCCTCTTTCCCCAACAGACAAACTGAGAAATTCATAGGTTAAATTTTTCAGACTATCCCAACTTTAAAGTGTCTCACAAAAATACCTTTTGACTGATATTCCTGCATAAACCTACTGGCAATATTCAGGAAAAACTCACAAAAACTGGAGAAAGAGACTTCCTGGTCTCCTGGTCTTCCTGGAATGCTTGGCTATAGGGTCAAGCGAGGGTAGCTGAATGTAAGCATAACTATCTCCATGTTGCAAACCCCCCTGTTTGCCAGTCTCATTGCCCTTAAGGATGAAATTAACTGCCAACATTTATCAATGAAGAACTCCCACATCCTGTCTGCCAGACTCAGGGAGAGGCAAACAGCAGGAACAGCTGCAATTAACTTGGGGCCTAATTACAGTCAAGCTAAAAGATAATGGTGATCTCTTCTACTCTACAGAAAACAAAACAAAAGTAAACAACTGCGAGAAGATGAACTGAAGAAAGAAGTGAAACGAGGTAGGAAGAAGAATGCCATGTTCTCTGAGAGGAAGCAGACCCTTAGCAAGGACACATGAGTCTGGCTCTGTGAAGCACAGATTTTCCCTGGCTGCTGATCTCACCCAGTGCCTCTAACAAGGAAGCTCCCCAGGCATCCTCCCTGTGTAGAGCTCCAGAACAGCTCATCCAGTGATGAGCACACAGCAATGCACAATAAACAGTGCTTACAGTATACATTATCTTTAATTTTAACTGCCATTTGGAAACAGTGATTAAAACACAAGAAACACTAAGTTGCAAAGAGCACAACAGCCTGCACCAGAACAAAGTGGGGCTAGAGGCTGAGGAGCACCCAGGAGTGGAGGAAAACAGACCACCAGAAGGATTTCTTTTCCAGAAACTGACTGCTGGACAGCTCTCCCAAGATCTTTATCACTGACTCGTTTCCCTTGCAGCCATCTGACACACATCCCTCCTGGCTGGGGAGCACCACCAAGTAATGAAGGGCTGTATCACTTCCTGGGGATGAGTAACCATTTAAAATCTCAGCAGCTGGACTGGGATGAAGGATGAAGGACTTTCAGCAAGGAAAGAAGAAAAAGCCAAGCAGACTGACCACAGGGGAGTACCTGGTGGTGACACACAGCCCAGGCTGCAGCCAGCCAAACCCATCAGCACGTGGGCTCTTTCTTAGGTCACATCAGACTGAAATCCAGACCATCCCCCTCTGCATGCTACCTGGTGGCTGCCTGACCTCACAAAATCCACAGCGACAAAAACAACAAAGCACTGCACTGATGTGGCCCAAGACATGGATCTGTGGTCTTAAACACACATGAACCCTCAAATAACAGCCCAAGGGAGTGAATGATTTCTGCACTTATATTCCAGTTTTGTCTTAAGTTGTATAACTTGGATCGTACATGCTGTCCTTGTCTACAAGAATGTGGGATGTTTCTCCTCGGTTGGACGGTTGGGACGGACGGAGACGAGAGATCTCTGAAGTCAGGTCTTAGAGCATGAGGTTTATTGCTCAGGGCTTGGGTATAGGGGGCCTGCTTAAAGCAGCCAGCCGCTGCTAGAAGCAGGCCAAAAAGCATGAGGTAATAGAGAGAGTAAGTAAAGAAGAAGAAGTGCAAGAGAGTATGTAAGAGAGTGTAAAGAGAGAGAGGTAAGAGAGCTAAGAGAGCTAAGAGAGCGAGCTTCTCGTTTACAATACAATAAATAGTCTTCTGTGTTGAATATTCTAATTTTCATCAACCAATCTAATACAAGGTACAAATCCTATAGCATTTACATACAGCCTATAAGAATCATTGCATTACCATACTGCGTTATATTTTAAACCCTAAAAACTACTCTTTGGACCCCTTCTGCCAAGCTAGCAGGGTCTGCTTTAACCCTTGGACCCTTGTGCTGGCAGAAGGTATTGTTCAATCAAAGGGGATTACCTTCAGTCGGCTATACCATTGTTTTCCAGTTGTTCAGTAACTAAGGCCTGGTATCTCAAAGTATGCTTTCATTTCAATGTCACTTATAGTTTCCATATTCTCAGCATCTTTTGCCAGGCAATCATATTTATAAGGCTTTCCTGTTTCATCTTTCCCTACACAAGAACACTGCCTGTTCTGCCAGGCACACAGACACCACAGAACAGCCTGTCACCTCCTGAATTCAGCACAGAGTACAAAAATTGTCATGGAACAGGGTATCCAAGAGGGGTGATACAAACTCTTCCAGTATAAGAGGAAACATGATTGAACTAGACAAGCAGGAAACAACAAACAACATGATTCAGTCTAATATTTCTAAATGTACCTGCCTCTATGGAGCAGCTTGGCTTCTGCTAGGATGTGGAGCAACTTTGTATACGTCAGGTGAAATAAAACTTCTCTCAAAAAAAAAAATTCTATTTAATGCAAACTGAAATTTTATAAGTATCTAGGACTAGGCTGAAGAGAAAAGACAGTCAGTCCTTAAATGCTTGACTTTTTTTTTTTTTTTTAAGTTCAGAAATTAAGACTTTTCAGTTTGTCCTTGTTGAGCTGTGAACAGAAGTAAAAAGCACAGCTGGGAATAACAGCTTGCACTGCCCTAGAGGCCCAAAAGAAGGTAAGAAACACAGCATCTCCCACAAGAACACAAGAGACCATTTCTTCCCTGAGATCCCAGCACAGCAGTAAGAAAATACACTTGACATCCAAATCTGTACTGCACACAGCTTTCTGAGTAGCCCTGATCTGCAGCTGGAGCTAACTCCTCTCTCCAACTGTGGTACCCAAAGAATCAGCTGGGACAGTACAAGCCATTGTACAGTGAGACCTGGATTTCCCATAACTGTTAGTGGCTGCATGCTGACATTGATGGAAATACAGTGCTTAATAACAACCTCATTTCAGAACTCAAACTAAGCTCTTCTCTTGTTTTTCAAACAGCCAGGACCACAGTGGTTTGTCACATAAATTGGCAGAAGGAAAAGAAGCAATGATCCAAATCATTCTGAAGTTCGGCAACCTACCACAGCAACCCAAGCGCTCAGGTCCTGGCAGCCCTGCCACAACAGCTGACCCTGCGGGATGGTTGTAACCACAGGTACCACTACAGAGTTGGGTGACTACTCAGCACAAGTACAGTTTGCTCTGTTCCAAACTGAACTACATCTTCATTACAGAAAATCGTAGCAGAAGCCCTGTAGAAACCTCAAGGCTTCTGATGATATTGAAAGGCTAACACATAACCTGACTTCAGTCTGATAAGGTCCTGACAGAACGATGTATCTAGCTACTATCGCCTGATAAGAACTTTCATTCCACTATACAGTGCTCTGTTTCACATTTTAGATTTCTGATTTTTTTAAGTCCCAAATTTAATTCATCCATTTTGGATAAATAAGACGTGAAAGTGGCAAGATGAAAACTACTGCTGCTTAAAGGGTATGGGCATTGGACCCACTAAGATTCAGATGCTTTCTTATTCTTACATATTGTGACTTTTTGTAATCACTTAGTAGGGTATGCCGTGCTGAAAATGAGATTTGTCTGTAAAGCTTTGTGGGATGAGGGCCATTTGTGCGTATTAGCAGAACAGATCAGGAGCAAGTCATGATGCCCTACACAAACGTACACTCGAGTTTCTTCCCTTATCTTACCTAGCACTGCCAGTGACCCTAGCATTTCTGCTGATACTCCAGCTCGCATACTTTCATTCCCACATAACAGAGACTCTCTTGTCAGGCCTATTTGATGCCAGAAAGTATAATTCCACTGTCTGTGTCTTGGTGCCTGCTCCTTAAAAGAAGCAATTTTACTGTAAGGTAAGAAGACCACGGCATTATGTCATACTCTAGGCTACTAAAACAGAGAGGGATGTCGGCACCCTGTGCCTACACAGACTGGAGTCTGCGTCGGGGAGCACCCAAATTCCTGCTGAAACCGTGAGCCGGGTGGGGAAAACAAAAGCACGGGGCCTTTTTATGCAGAGGGGAAACGTGTCCTTCCAGACGAGCACATGACTACAGGCGTGTTTGAGCTATAAATGCAAACGCGGCCGCGCCCGGGCCCTTGCACACAGCCCCGTATGCCCGGGCGAGCAGGCAGCGCGGCGAAGGCTGCGGGAAACCCGGCCCGGCCGCTCCCCCCGGAGGGGCTGGCGAGCCTCGCAGCCCCCTCCAGCCCCGCCCCGCCCGCGGACCGAAGGGAGGATTTATTTACCTGCCGCCCGGGCCGCGCTGTGCCCGTGCTCCGGGAGGGGCCCGCGCTGGCCCGGCCCGGCGCC
>VZTE01001920.1:99908-122392 GCA_013397775.1 Eulacestoma nigropectus
CGCCAGTCTCGCTTCCCTTAAAAACAAAGCAATAGAAAAACCACAGGTTTTCCTGTATAAACATCAAGGGTAAAGTTGCCCCTTTCCAAGTTTAAAGCGGCCGAGATTCTCAGGGGGCTGGCACTTGACTTCAGGAGAGATGGAAAACGCAAAATCCTAACCGGATTTTAACAGTCCCAAGAGCAAGCTCGCTTACCTGGGCGTGAAGGCTGCAGGGAGCGGCGTGGTGCATGAATCCGTATCGCCACAGGGCAGCAAAAGGATCTCTAGCAGAACCTGTAACCCAAGGAAAACAAAGAGTTACAAGACAATTACAAATGGTTTATTTCAGGTAGCATGGCAACCCACCCGGCTATGCTGGTCCTGTAAAAATAACCTCACGGCAAGAAATAGCCATGTCCGGATTAGGGATGCACCTGAATTCTGACGTCCCCTGTTCGCAGCCCACCTCTGAGTAGCACCACACACATACCTAAACTCACGGGCACGGTGGTGTCTCGCTGGCTGTGCCCCAGGGGAATCGGTGGTGCTGTGCTGAGCAGCAGAGATCAGGTTAGTGCCGAAGTGGAACCACATGAAGATGTGGTGCTGAATTGAATCCATAAAGAGGATTCACAGTCCACAGCAAAAGGCAAGTGTTAGGTCAGCTTCCACCATTAGTTTTTAATCTCCTCACACATCAACCATTTAGTGTATACTGCAAATGCAACTGGCACAATTAACAAAGTTGTATTTGTATAGGTTATCTCACTTCAGTGACAGCAAGGATAAATGAGAGCCTTTGGCACAAAAAATACCAGTTAATCTGGCTGAAAATGAATTGATCTTGGCCTTCAAAAATAACATATTACTAGTCCACCATACATTCCAAGTCGTGCTCCCAAAGATGAATGGCTTCTTCACTGAGTAACAGTCAAGGATTGATCTTTTTATTCAATTCAGCTGTATGCACCAAGATCCCACAAAGGACAAGGCAGTATCATTACTTGCCACATTATTTATCACCAGACAGCCTTTTCTTAAATGGTACTTAGACATTTATCTCTTGGGCTCCTCAGAAGGAAAGAGACTCTCTAGGACTCCTGTGTCTGACAATGTTTCAGAACTTTGCCTCTTTTCCAGTTACAAACTAAAAGTTTCCCTTCCAGGCCCAACCAAATTGTGCACAGGGCGTGCTGGTCCATTACCTGTGGGGACACAGCTGTCAGGGGAGAGGAGCAGGCAGGCAGTGTGTGCTGTATAAAAATCCATCTCTTTCCTTGCTTCTGATTCCTCTAGTCGATTTCTCTAGTAGAGACTTTTCTTTCTGCAGTCTGTGTGCCAATGGAGAAAGAAAAAAACCCCAATTATCAACATTATCTTTCAAAGCTGCAGAATAACACTCTCAGTTCTGAAGAAATAGGAACCTTTGAAATGTTTTTTTGTTGTTATTATTATATATATCTTTCAGAATGCAAGCTCCAGATTTTGCAATTTTCATTGTTTAAGCGTATCAGTGTCTCCCAACATGGAATCACAAGCTGTTTCCAGTAAGATATACTGGTTAAAGACATAGTGGTGGCTATCTATCAGAACCTTCCACATAGCCTGACTTCCAGCTTTGTCCCCGTTACTCACCAACCATCAGCACATGGCCCGACACTGAACTGAGCGTGAAGCCATATGGTGGTTACCTGTATGAGTAAAAGAAGTGTACCTTATTTGTCCACATGACAAAGACATAAAGGAACTTATCTTCCTGCTACTTGGAATGTGTCAAATTTCAGTTTTTCCTTAGTTTTTAGATTATGGTTCTGCAAGTCTAGAGAGTTAACACTGTGTTGAAAGAGGGGAAAAAATGGCTCTCTAGGAATATTAGAAACTTAATGTAGCTGCTTTCCTTGTGGGACAGTTTGCAGTGCTCCTTCAATCTGAACATCTTCCATTGAGTCCTGCAGAATCATCTTTCGAAGACCAGATCATTGCACCATGTATTCCTAAGTTTGGCTCCTGTTGACAAGAATCCAAACATATTTCTCAAACTGGGAAACTCTCAACAACCCTCTGGGCATATCCTTTGCTGGCATAATGTGGAAGGAGCAATGCCCATTTATTGTGGCCATTGACTGACGCTGACAGCTCATACCAGCTGAGCATTAGACCCACCTTCTTCCACTGCCTCTGAAAAAGTGGCCTTTTTTCACACGTTTTAATTACTGAGTCCCTACATAGAAGCTATTTCCTCAAAGAAAGACCGTTAACTGGAACGTTCAGCACAAGATGAAGCCTTTCTGATAATCGTTGCTTGAGTTCATGTTTGTGAAAATAAATATCATCAGATGATTAAATTAAACACCACAGCCAGCTCGGCTATACACTATTTTCACTTATCATGTAGAAGGGGAGATCAAAGAGAAAGGCTCAGGTAGAATTATCCCAACTCTTCCAAGTTTGGCTGATAGCTACCCACTGAACACACTAATTAGCTTACTGCTTGGGGTGTGCAGCACAAAATTAACCCTCCCAAAACTGGGTGGTATAACCATTTTCATGCTCTGTAATCAACTGGACGCAGATGGATGAGTGTCTCATCTCCGTATAGTAAAGCAGCAGCGCCGCCTGATTCTGATTTCGGGGATTATTTGGCCTCCGTCCCCTTTGGAATTTTGTGTGGGCGCGAGGAGAGCTGTGCCTGCGGAAGATGAGGAAAGGCTGGAGGCACTCCAGTCCTGCGGGGTTTCTGCCTCCCAGCTCTTCACTTCTGGTGAGCAGACATGCCCGTCTCTGCGCTCCTGCAGTGAGTAGCAACACGGCTCTCACAAGCCCCCTGGCACGGGCGCTGCCTAAATAGGGAGATGGTTTCCGAAATGGAGTTTCGCCCAGCACCTGCCTGCATTGCTTCCTTGGGCCCTGGAAGGCAGGAGAGGCGAGCGAAGCAGTGGGCAGCCTAGTCTCTTCCCACTGCGAGCCCGCTGTCCTCCCGTGAGCACACACACCCACACAACCAGAAAGCTCTGCTATTCTTCTGCTAATGGGATTGGCACCGCTTAAAGCAGTCTGCGAGGGTATTGTCTGCAACCACAGCAAGAGAAACATTATTCAAAGGCTATTCAGGCCCCAAAAGAAGCGGCAGAGCAGAGTAATTATCGAAGACTCTCCATTAACGAGGGCATCTTTGCTCTTTGTCTGTGTTGGTTTAATAAGGGCCACTAATGGGGCCGGGGGAGGGGCGCACTAATGCTTCTAAACAAACCTCCTTCCCTTCCCCACCCCCGCACTGTGAGGAGAGCTGCCTTTATAGGCAATGACAGCCAGGATGGGAGTTACCATATTGCAGTGTGACCTTCGGGAAAACTTAGTGTGAACCCAGCCGCATTCAGCCCCATCCCCACCGAGCCGCTTGGAGCATCGTTTGGGTAGCTGTTCTCTTTTTGGCCTTTCCATATTTCCTGATGCTTGCCGGACCCTTTTGTACACCCCCTGCCCGACCTCTCTCATGTCATCTTGTGACCCTTCATGGCTGGACACGACGGCACTGAGTGGCAGTAATGAGGGACGACAGTGCAGATTAAGTTCTCGCAGCAAAATCTGAGGCTGCTGTCCATTATCCAGCAGCTGTGACTGGGAGATGCTGCTGGGAAGGCAGGACTGGAGCAGCCTCCCCTTCCCACACTGCTGGAGAAGGCAGGCTGGGATTTAGCATGGGCCAATGTCTCCTGCCTTCTGGCTGTGGGCAGTTCTCCAGTGATGAAGGGACTGAGGCAAAAGCAAGCATGAACCTCTGTCTTGACATTCTTCAGAGCCACTTTCATTAGCATGCAGCTAAAATTCTTCTGAGGGCTCCTACACTGCCTCCATCTTCAACCACCAGCTGTAAGGGGCCAATTTTTGAAGCAATTTGCAATATTACAGGGTCAGATGCATGCTGGTCACTAAAACAGTGAAATGGGGCCAAGAGGTCTCAGGAGGTCTCTGCAAAAGACCTCACTGAAAGAGTGAGCTGTAATGGTACACACAGATAGGAAAAATGAACGATACAGCCTTTCCCAAGGTGTTGTGGATACAAGGTTGAGAACTGCTGGACTCATTTTTAGCCAATGAGGAATCTCAAGAACAATAAAAAGAAATTATTCTCCCAATACTTGGGAAGGTCTTTTACTGAAGCCAAGCCATGGACACTGTGCTATTCTATCTCACCTTCAAACAGATGCTTGTACTGTACGACTAGTCCATGGACTGCAGAGACAAAGCAATGCCTTTGTGCCTGTACATGTGCAGGGCAGTTGTCTTGGGAACCTCACTGCTGAGCCTCTTTTGTTATGATAAATTATTTCATTCAGCTGAGATATGGAATGACAAAATTATCTGCATAGGCACCCACCCTGTCCTCTCCACTTAGGCAAATGACCTGGTGCTAAAGGTTTATCACAAGCAGAGGAAGAAAGATACATGGAGACAGACTCCTCACTTCTTAAACATGACTCTGGTTTGAAGAAACTGCCTCCACAAAGGATTTTACCCTTGTTTCCTCAGGGCTTGGTAGTTTTGAAATTTCCATGATTTTGGCCTTTTCAGCATTTCACCAGTAACTGCACCTCTTCTAACAAAAGAAACTTTTCAGAGGTGCTCCTCTGAACACCATCGCTATAGGATCAAAACATCTCAGAACAATCTTGCAAGTCAAAGAAAGAGCAATCACCCTTTACATATAGAGCGCTAAGCCTTAGTGAAATTAAATAATACCTGAGGTCATTCTTGTCATGGCAGAGCTAGGATGTCAATACAGTTCTTTCTCCAGAGTCTTACTGCAGTGTATCAAGATCACTGGTATTCCTTCTCCCTCTTTTGAATCACACTTCAGGATCACACTCCTGATACAGAAAATCCATCCTGTTTTCAGCATTTCATTCTTCGTGTTAATCAGTTTCTGTTTATATTCTCTTTCTTTTCTTCTTTAAAGAATAATCATTAAACATGCATAAAGCAATGATTACTAGTAGCACAGAACCTGGCCTCTGGTGTGGGTTTTGCTTTGTAAGTGTCTTTAAAAGTCCTCCTTCTTTGCTACTAGCAGATAATACTGCCAGCTTTGTTGCAAATGAAGACAATATTTGAACAAAAACAAAGCAGCAACTCAGAAAGAAGAATTGAAATCTAATTGATATCCAAAGCAAGGGGAAATGAATGGAAAGATGAAAAAAAGAAGTTGGTTTACGGCTTGGAAGATATGGATACCACAAAAAAAGTAATTGCAGCATGTAAAGGAGGGATGGTCACGGCAGAGATTTGTCATGAGAAAGGGGAGTTTTGAGGCCCCGCATGAAGGAAAGCTCAGTGAGCAGCTTGTGCACGGCAGGCTGAAATGAGATGGTCCTTTAGAAAGGAGAAGAGCTCACAGTATCCTATCTCCCAGTGACAGAGATAGGATGGGCAATGAGAGACTGGTGGATCTATTTCTTAGAACTTCAGCCAGACTAGGACAGCTGAAGGTGAGGCATCAGGTACAAAAGAGATGGAAACTCAGCAAGTAAGGTCTTGGAAGCAAAGCTTCGGTCTAAGAGCCACCATCTTGTCTGCAAGTCTTTGTCCAACTTATTCCCCTTCAGGTCTAGTTCCTGCAGCGAGCAGGGAATGACTACATCAGAGCTCATCAAGCCAGTTCTATCTAGACTTGCTCTTTAACACCTATAGTTTAGTACAGAGATATTCTCTCACCACCTTCCCCCTTTATTTATTTATTTTTATTATTATTAATTGTGCTAGCATTTGAAGCTAACAGACAATGAGTGTAAGTGGATTCGTCCATGTTGTTCTATTTCACTCTGCTGCTGTTATCCTGTTATACTTTAAATAAACTATCTGACTGGGATCTGATCTGAATCCTACTAAAACAATGAAAAGGCCTTCATTGGCTGTGTAGTTTTGGATTGTGCCTCGAATTGTGTTTGATCTCATGTAATGTAGACTTGAGCCATTTATTCAGTTGCACCTGTGTCTTGAAACCCAGGGGAAACTGGACTGCAGTAAGGAGGAGTTAAGTATGCATTTCCAGAAAATCCTTTGTGTATATTTGCAAGGAGAAAGACATATTATATGGGACAGGAAGCAGCTATTAATCTCTGCAAGTGCATCCTGGTTTAGTTCAATGCAACTTCCCTGCTTTGTCTTTGTATCCTTGGAGCTCTTCTTTCTCTACTAAACAGGTCTTGTTCTGCCAGCTTAGCAAAAACCTGTCCCTCTAATGCCCTCAACTGGTGTTTCCTGCACCTCCCTTCCATTCCTGCAGGCCATTCTCTTGGATAACAGGAGTGGTACAGAGAAGTGCTCACTCAGCAGCCTGGTAGACCAAGGGCCCAGTAGAACAGGGGGGACAGTAGTGACCATGTGACATTTTTGCCTGTCCATGCAGCCCCATTGGGAAAGGTTTACAGGCAGGAATGCCAGATTAAGGTGGTGACTTTCTGCCATTACTCCTCTGGTATGCCATAGGCTTCCTGTGTGATTTTAAGCAAGCTGCTTTAGTCTCCACATCTCCATTTCCCTGTCCAGAAAGGGGAATGCTGCTGCAGGGATACATTTGAGAACACTTAAACTCTACAATGACAGGGACTGAGAAATCAAGTTGTTCATGAACTCCTGTCCTGACCAGAAGAGGCTTCTGTATCCCTGCACCGTGTTTAGCCTCCCCATCTTACGGGGGTATAGGCAGCCTTAAGGGATGCAGCTGAATGTTCAGTAGTCTCAATTCCTGACATGTCTTTTGCTCTGCTCTACCTGCCTATGAACTCTCTCTGCCTGCCTTTGCTCCAGGCCCATCTCTCTCCTTGTCCTGGTCCCACATGGTGTCTTGGCCTTTTGTGGCCTGTTTTGGTGCAGTCCATGGTTTCTCCAACTTCCCAGTCATAGGCATTGACCTTATTCTGGTGTCAGGACATTGCTCACTCACCCTGTGAGGTCTTTAATACAGCAGAGGAGAGGAATATCTCTACCACAGGAGGCAGCTCACTGCAGCGATTCCCCTATCCAGCACCAATCCTTCCAGCTTTGGGACTGGGAGGAACACCGACACTTCAGTGCTGTGCAACACTTCACTCACCTACCTGTGGGGCCCTGTGAGCAGCTATCCTGCACCCAGAGCCTGGGCCAGTCCCTCTGCATAGCAGCACAACCATGTGGAACCTCCAGCCAATTCAGGGATGTCTCACAAGACACTGCTTGTATTCAGTGTGGATACAGCCTATGTGAGCTCCTTGCTGGGATGCAAATGCTGTGGGAAGGAAATACTGAAACTGGAGTGAGATGAGTGAACAGATGTTATACAGCAATAACTTCCACCCCAATTCCCCTGGAAAGGTTTAGATAGAGCTCTGACCCAGATCTCATCTAGAAGTCTGAGATGCCAAAGCTTTCACAAATATAATCTGTTGACTCTACCTTAAAAAAAAGTCTATAACAACTGACCACTTATAATTGTTGCTGCTGGAAAGTTGCTTTTATTTTCTCCTAAGAAGTTACAGACAGACCTTTAGTGTCTGCCTCTGCACTCCTCTACAGTGAGTCTTCATTTTAATGCTAATTTAATTAGCAAGTCGAAGAGCAGGGAACTCTGGTTGCTGTTTTAGCCTCTCAGGTGCAGCTGCAGTTACATGGAAGTTAGAGCAGCCTCAGGGCTCTTTTTCTCTCTGTATGAGGACCAGAGCTCTGAAGACCATAAAGGTGGCCCACAGGTATAATTTCCCCATAGCTACAACTGCTATACAGATACTATCCTGAGACCTAAAATCCTCTTTACTCCATCTATCCATCATGGTACTCATGTTCAAAGTACATCCAAGTATATGATCAGCCTCAATAGTATGTGTTATAATAGTCTCAGCCTTTTTCATTTTAACTTCTAAAGCTAGGGCACAAACAAAAAGAAGGGAAAAAGGCTGATAGAATTAACAGGGAATCCAAGTAAGTAAAAATGATGCGTTGGTGCTCATGCAGATGAACCTCTTACATGAGAAAGGAACATAAGTTTGCCTTAGGCAGAGGAGTCTCTACAGTGTCACCTATAAGAGAGTAACAGCTGTTTTTAGTACTTACTGCATCCTGTAAGAGTAAAGCCCAAGCAATCAAGCTTTATGCAACCGTGTCACAAGATACCAAGGAGAAAAACTTAGGCACTCTGTATCCGAGTATACCCCGAAGAGGGCTGAAGTATCTTCTATTCCACAAATCAGACTGAGCTGCAAGTCATCAACACTTAATGCTGGGAACACTGTAGTACTTATGCATAGGTATCTATGAAGTCAACGCCATTGTAATGCCTTCCCATCTTCAGCCCTGTGCAAGAGCCCCCCTGTCTGGCTTCCTTAACAGGATCTGTATCCAGCAGGACAGCATGTTTCTGGCAGCAATACTCCACTGAAGTACTGTGACTTGCATTTGAGTGATTATTTTGTGTCATATCTCATATCCACCTGTCTATATGGACCTTCCTATCCAATATATTACATTTTCCCCACCATGGCTACTCTGCCGGAGCACGTGGCCGGGCATCACTGCCCTCTCCCGGGCAGAGCTGCCCCGGCACGAACGCCAAGCCCAGCTTGCCAAAGCTCTGCACAGCGAGTAAGCTTGCTTTGCCTCAGGCACTGGAGCAGTAGGAATGTCCATTTGCTATTGCCCTGACACTTAAAGTAACCTCACCAAGCATTACAGTGCCAGCTGAGCTACTTCTGAAGGAATAAGGATTTGTTGAAATATAACTAAACAGGATAGCGGTGGTGCTCACTAGGATTAGAGGTCCACATGTCAAGAACTCTGAATGAAGAAATAGATGTAATGTAAATTAAAATTTGCTCTGATTATGCAAAGTTAACTAATATATTTAAGCTAGGTCAGTTCAAGTGTGGCTGTGTTTCAGCCTCCAAAGACCCCAAATTCTGCTTGCTAATGTGCTGTCAACTGCACTGTTACAGTGACAGATCCCTAGTGCAGAACAACGAGGATATGGCAAAAGAGTCAGTCAATACATTTCACGACGTTACCTTGTGTTTTCAAGTCTCCTCCTGGGTGCTTTGGAAAATTTTGCTTGGAATACTATTTTGTGTATATATATACACACACATAGTAACACGAGTGCTCCCTGAGTTCCCGTGTATTCATAGGGATACGAGAGACAACTTATTTCCTCAGAGGAAGTTGGGAAGATAAATCCAGTCACAACAGAGAGGTGCTCAGATATAGAAGAAATTGCAGCTACAGCATTTCGTTATCTGAGTGTCTCTGAAAGCCACGCGTAATTTCCTAAGCAGATACATTCAGCCCTTCTAATTTTGCCAGTGATGGAAAAAGGTGCATTATAGTCATCAATAGCACTTTACTTTCCATCTGTGTTTCCTCAAGAATTGTACAAGGTATCATGATTCATTCTAACTGCTCAAGCCATGAGCTCCCTCTAGCATTCAAAAGGATTAATGCAGTTGGTACCTTTGTCATCCTAAAGGAGCAGAGAGCAAATATAAGGAAATATCAGTAAGATGAAGGAAGTCTGACTCTTTTCTTCTTTTTTGCCCAAAAAAAAAAAAAAACACAACCAACAAAACAAAACAAAAACCAAACACCAAACCAAAATCCTTTATGTTATTTATGTGCACATAGCTAAACACTGTCACCCTAAGAATGATGAGGGAAACACACTCACAGGACAGGAAAAGGCAGGATCTTGGTTTACATCCTAATCCATGAAATACAGGTACAGATTGTACAAGTCCACTCTGGTTTTCAGCTTTCACAGGAGAGCAGTATAAACTGGCAAGATGATGATTCTGGCCTTGAAGATGTGCTCATTGCTTAAACAATCATTGTCACCAGAAAGGAAATTAAAAAAGAGAATGAACTTGGATAATAAGCGGATGAACTAATCCTTTAGAGTACCTCAGACCACAGTATTCAGGTTGAGCATTTAGAGATTCTCTAGTCATTACTTCCATTTTAGAGCATTTGGGAGCAAAACAGGATTGTTTCAGTGGTGCTACAGTTTCCCTTCCCCAGGAGTACCTAAATGGGTTCCTTGAGTAAATTATGTGAGTGAGAAAGGCATCTATGAGCTATGGTTTAAATCTTCCACAGTGTGTTGGCAAGTTTCCTCTCCCAGATCCAGGGAAAGAAGAGATGTAGCCAACATCTTTTTTGGTGGCATTTGGGAGTGGTTTTAGAGGTGACAAACACAAACATGCTAAAGCCTGTATGTCTCTGCTCCACTAACTACAGTATTTCTCTTGTGCCCGGGCCCCAGGAAGCCTCTCTGTATGGCAAAGCAATTCTCTCAAAACACAGAGGGAGCAAAGAATGTCAGAGTGAGGCAAAACTCCTGACAAGAGAGGAAAGGTCAAATGGATTTGCTGCTACACGTAGTTGCTGGCCAAAACTGCAAGCCAAACTAGTACATAGAAGCAACACCAACCTTTACATGAGTGCTCAGTAGTTAAGAGAGCTCCTTCTCCCATGCTCAGAAGAAAGCCACAACTCTGTAGTCCAGGCAGGCATTGCAGATTTCAGTTGTTTGTGACATTCCCAATGACTCTGCACTAGTGACTGCTGTCCTGTCTTTGACATCCAAGTCTTGTCCTTGATATACATCACATGTCCATCAGTGCTACCAATATTCCAGAAAGATCAAGCACCTAATTAAATTCACTACACGGCTTCAGTTTTGAAGAGACTGTTATGCAAGAAGAATCTTTCTCTCTGTTAAATCCAAACTGGTCCAGTCTTGCTGGGAGAACCACAGACTTCATTCCACGCTGCAAGTTGCAGAGTAAGTAGCCCTGAAAGTCCAGGAACCTCTCCTTCTGCCTTCATAGAGTCTGAGATGCTTTAACTTTATGCACTCATATTGTGGCCAGACAGTCCCAGTGACCCACACACAAAACACATCTGTTGTAGCTGTTCTTAGGAAAAGAACAGCATTGTGCTGAGCAGGGGGACTGCACCCTCTGCCACACCTCCCTACTGCCAGGGCAGGGGGAAAAGACACAAAGGGTGAAGTGCAGGGAAATCAGCTGATGTGCAAAACCAGGTCAGGCCAGGCTGAGATAAGCACATGTCTATCAGTGCTGATGCTCCAGAAGTGGTTCCTAATAATGTTGGTAATTGCTTAGTGCTCATCTACATTTAGAACTTTGGCACTGCCTCTCCCTTCATTCAGTGCTACTTTTTCTGATGTCTTATATGCACCACCTCATAGAGCTCCTGTCTATGATTGCAGGGGCCTCCCCACTGCAATCCCTCTCTCTCCACCTGTTTGCAGAACAAAGCAATGCCTGGATGCTGGCTAATACAAGCTGAAAACGAATTTTTTATGTCAGCTGAAGAAAGCAGAGTCACTAATGATTCACAAACCATCCAGACCCTTCCCAAGAGTTTGACTTTACAATTCACTGAAGACTGTCATTGATTACAGCTGCTAGGAATTTTATTACATTTCTTAAATTTCAATATCTAATTAGAATAAACCCTCTAATTCTCCTATAATGCCAGCTTGAAAACAGCTTGAAGACTGTATTCTCTAATCAAAGGAAAAAAAAGTCAAATTTCTGAGTATGTAATTATAATGTAGACTTCAGTGACTGCTCAGCACAGAAGCAGCAATACATGGTAACAGCCATGCTAAATGTTTAAAATTCTTTTAACACGCAAGCAAACCACCTTACACTTCAAGAAATATGGATTTTTTAATCACTTTGTCAAACTGCTGTACATTCTATAAACAGTTTCTAAGGCTCTTGCCTTATTGAGCTGTCACATGAAAACAAGCTATTTGCTTTTCATGGGATGACTGAAAGCAGCTTTCTGCCAAGTTGTTTGTAACAGTCACTATTAACAAATTATGACATAGCTACATATGTATGTGGATGTGTGTGTGCACTGCATGAGGCTACACACACACGCACAAATCTCAGGTGTTTTGAAGCCTCCAGAAGTAGAGTTACTTCCTAAATTTGCCATCTCTTGATGTGTACTGAGCAACCTGCTGCAGAAAGAACTGGCAACATTTACAAGAACTGCTACTAATGTTTGTTGTCTGAGTAGGGCGCACTTATCCAACACCCATCTCTTCTCATAACCTGTTGGCCTAACTGGCATCATCCCTCCCAAAGCCAATAACTAGGGAATGGATAGCCTGGGATAGAACATATTCCTTCCAAACAGCCTGAAGGAGGACTAGGAAAGCATCTTCTCACTTCCAGTGCTACAGAAATAGCTGGATGACTTAGTGGAGTTCAACCAGATGCCATCACCAATCTCCCACCTCTGCTTTCTTTTGCAGTGCTGCTCATTAATTCCCTTAGAATCTTTCGATCTAACATGGTAGCATCCAGAAGAAAAACAGGGCTCACATCCATCTTCTATTTCATTCCTTGTTCCCTCATCTGCTGGATATAGGGATGGTGGCTGTGTCCCCTGCCAACACTCAGTAACTCTGCAGCCATTGTTTTCCAAACAGCAGCACCCTCAGCCTATCTCTTCTGCTTGATTCTGTAGATGACAAAAAATTTTCAGCAGGGCAAAGACCTTCCAAGGAAAGAGTGGGCTCTTAATTCTTATTGTCAGTTATCTACTGCCACTCAAACAAAAAATCTGATGAAAGCCAGCAGAAATAGTTTTGGATGCCTCATTCTGTGCTAATTCTCTTCTCCTGTCTGACACTGCTTGTCCCTGTATAAGTGATAATGTTATAAATGTGGATCAGAATGTCAAGATGTGCATTAGCAATGCGAACCCACCATCACAAAATCAAAAAATTGCCCACTTTCCTCATACAATATATGAAAACATCAGTTCACATAAATATAGATAGAAAATTTAAAAATAAAACAAATTAAAAATCCCCAAAGAATGGTATTTTTTGTGCCAGTGGTTTAAGTCAATATGAGCACTCCTTTCTGGCACAAATTTATCAAACTCTTACCTATTACACTAGGTAGCAATAGTCAGGTAAATATTATTTCCCCTCTGTCTCCCTTCTAATGGAAAACAGGAACTAGAGATTTGAACACAGATTCATTTTTTCAGCTTCTACTTTTAAAAAATGGAGCTTCAATTTTTGACTGCATCACTGTTTTTAGACTGCTTTCTCAAGCAACCAATTTAAACTGGGATGTGGTAAAATGACACTATAACTAAGTATGTGGCCTCACTAGAGACTTCTTTTCTGGCTTGGGGTGAACAGGAACAAATTTGTGTGTGTGTTGCTGAGAGGGTTTTGGAGGTTTGTGACAGCACATGCTCAGGTCCACAATGCCAGCTTGGCTCATGCTCCAGGATTTAAAGACATGTTCTATGGGCTTCTCAAAAAGAAAAGTTAGTTTTGGTGCACGTTTTCTTTGTGGTACAGACTTTCCTAGATCTTTTTTCAGTATTTTCCACTGCTTCTCTTTCAGAAATTTCTGACACAGCTCATTGTCACCTAGAAGAGAGCTGAAGTACTTAGTTGTGAAATTCCACTTCTCATGTAAACCATTCATTCTAAAACACCAAGAAGGAATCTGAGTCAGTGCTGGTCAAGCAGTCAATAACCTAGTTCAGTGCTTACTCTGTGGGCAAGGATGGCAAACTCTGGCTGACCTGTGCAAAGGAAGGTCTGCTTCAGGTATCAGCCTTGGTGAGTGCTGTGCTTCAACAATGGTCACATAAAAAAATTGTTCCCCTCATTCCTCAAAATGTCAGTACTCACCATATTATGCCTGCTTTGCCTTCTCAGCAGCCTTAAATAATTCCATCTCCAGAAGACTAGGTTTTATCTAGACAGCCAACTCTACTAACCTTTGTGTAGATCACCTAAGTAATGGGACAGAATTTTTTTTCTGACTAAGTTAGTAAACAATACTACTTCAACATAGTTGAGACAGCATGCCACTGGAATATACTGACAAAAATTCCCTGGTGAAATTAAGTGACAGCATTTGGAAATCTGAAAAAAGCACCCAAATGGCACTATTACCAATCTGTAATATTGGTAATATTACACTACCTGATCCTGGATCCTAGAAAACTCTCCAAATAAGTTCACCATATTATCTTTTGTTACCAGACAATGCTATAGAGAGAAAAAAAAAAAAAACAAACCAAAACAACAATTTTTTACTCCTCAAATATCTCAAGACACTTACCAGTGTAAAAATTTTAACTATGCCAGCTGTTGCCTCTGTTTCTGGGTTTAAAGGAAACATTTATCATGGACTCTTCTTTTTATCATCTCACTGGTATGTCAGCAGCAAGACACTGAATAATGAACACAAAGTATTCTAGGCATCTCAGAGCAGGAAGCATCACTGCCTCACACCATACTATCCTTGGCTATGATGCCAGTCAAACCTCTCTGGAAACCTTGTTTATCTTTGTAACATTATGCCCAAAAAGTAATGTTTCTCTGAGTGCAGAAGTGGCTCCAGCGCATCTTTTTTTGGAAATTCTGGCCATTCAAAATTAAATACAATCCCAGTTTCCCTGCTTGAAATCATTTTAGCTGCAGTCAGAAGCCTACAGACCATTTCAAAATAGTAATTTCATTGCTAACAACTGCTGACAACTCTCAAAGAAATGGTAATTCATGAATTCTGAAACACAGATAAGAAGAGTGAATACAGAATGTGAAGCCTCTCTCAAATGTCTTCTGAAAATTATCAAGAATATTCAACTTTTACTATTTGTTAGAAAATATATGAAATATCGTATCTTGCCATGAAGTACGTGTCTAATACTCTTAACTATTAACTATTAACTTATTTTAACTTACTCTACATAAGAGATCAGATAAAATAGACCCTACACTGGATACACAAAGGAATGAACACCAAGTAAAAGCTTGACAAAGCCAACAGAAACCAAAACCACCACAGACTGGCATTTTACAAAGTGCTTTATTTCCCAGTTCTTTCTGCAATGGCTCATAAACATTATTTTTGTTTGCAAGATCAGAATAAACATCAGTGTACCACCAAAAGTATTAGCCTGTGGTTAATCTCTGGAAGATCTTACCTTACTAATGTTAATTATGCTGACTGACTTTATGGTACATTTTGTTAGCACCTGTTCACAGTGAAACTTTTCCATTTTTGCAATTATTAACAAATCTCACTAGTGATCTCTCATTCTGCAAAGGAGTTCAGAAGTCTGAAATAAGAGGAATGGAGACACTTTTGTTCATAGATTAAACTAGATGAATAAAAACATTTCACTATGAAAACATCAATCTTTTTACAATGGCAACCGATGAACCCTAGGTCACAGCTTCTAAAGATGCTAAATTTAGTTCCAGTGTAGTCTGCCCTTTTTTTTTTTTTTAAAGATGTCAGATTCACTTTGCCTGATCCAAGGAAAAATCACAAGTTTACAGAGTACTTTAGCACAGAAGATTTTTTTGTAGTTATGGAACATGGATAATCACAGACTTTTCCAGAGCAGCTGGTGGCTAAATGCAAAATGAGGAATTCCCTTCCTTTTTATAAAACTTCAAGAGAAAAGAGAATTGCCATATGTATTATTTCTACGGCCTTGACATGGCCGGAAAAACTTAATGAATAAATTATACAGCAAATAAACAGTAAGACAATAATCAATAGTGAGTGATATCACTGGAAGAAATTACTTGATGAAGTTACAATGACAATGCAATTCTTTCTGAAGCTTATCTAATTCATTATCAAAAAAGTCCTTTTCATCCAACTGTTCATAAACAGTTTATGGACAACTAACAATTCACCATGTTCCTTTTAACAGACACTCTTCCCTTTATAGTGAAATGTGAAGAGAGAGGAAGAAAAAAAAAAGATTAATTTAGCTAATGATAGGAAGCTATCCATCAATTTTGTATTCCACACAGAGCCCCCAGTATAAACCAGTAAGTGTGTCATGTCACCTAGTACCCTGTCTAGATACCCTTGGTGTCAAGTGCCAGGTATTTTCTAAAGGTGGTGTAAGAACATACATATAAAACTTACCCTCTAAAGGAAGTTCCCTTCTTACTCAGGAAAATAATCTCTGAAAAGCACAAGAATATAAATCTCATTCCCAAACTCTGCTTATTTCTTTTCCCAAAGTTAGCAGCACTTTCACCGAAGATGCCACTCACCACAAACTTTGCCCCATTCTGAAGCACTGCTAGACATAACACTGGGAAGATGCCAGACCCTTAACACCTGTAAGAACAGCTTTATCAAAGTAGATAAAGTAGAATCGACTGCTACAGCATCCTTGCCTCAGAATGATTCTCCCATGCTCAAACCTGTAAAAATATGGCTGGTATTTTTTTCCAGCTGAAATGTAATGGATTAGACATGTTCCTGAGTTAATTCTCCAGCTGAGATCTACTCTAGTGAAGAGGTGAGTGAGCTGAACTTGAAAGGCCTAACCAGAATACATACAGAAATGCAACTCCTGATTCAGACAGGGTGCACTACTTCCTACACACAGAATGAATTCTTAAAAATTAAAATTTGATCAATTTTTTGTTTTACTTAAAAAATTAAAGGCAATAGTGACTTGCAGTGATCAAACAGAAGTCAAGATTTTCCACCATAACTTGCATCAGATGTAAATTTCAATATTTGAATCAATATGAGGAAAATTAATTTAGTGCCAATTAAAATAGATTAAATCACTGAGAAACAAATGCAAATTAAAAAAGCACATTCCCTTCATGTTGCCTTCTTTCCTCAGACTCAACTTCACACTTTGAACCCCCAACTTCTCTGTCTCCCCTTGTCCAAGGCAGCACAGGGCAAAGTGGAATATGGGGGTTGCAGACAGTCTGTAACAGCTTCTTTCTATCGCTCCATCATGGGTCCTCTCCACAGGCCACAGTCCTTCAGCAGAAGCCCGTTCTGGCATGGCTCCTCTCCATGGACTGCAGTTCCTTCAGGAAAATCTGCACCTGCTCTGGCATGTGATCTCTGTGGTCTGCAGGGAAAACACCTGCTCCAGCACCTGAAGCAATTCCTCCCTCTCCTTCTTCTCTGACCTTGGTGCTCAGAGGACTGTTTCACCTTCTTCCTCACTCCTCTCTGCCATGCAGCATTTTGCCCTTTCTTACAGACACCCCCACAGAGGTGCCCCCAGCATCACTGATGTGCTCAGCTGTGTCCCATGGTGCATCCATTGCAGAGCTGCCTGGAACCAGCTGTGTCCTGCACAGGGCCACCCACACCAGGGCACCTGAACTCAATACAGAAGCACAAACTAAAAGCTGGACATTAAGAACTTCCTGGCCGTCTCCTGTGCTCTCTTTCAAGTTGTGCCCAAAGAATCATTTGTGGGGACACAATGGGGCAGACCCACAGACTGATCTGGATTCACAACAATAACTTTGTACTGATAATGTGCTGGTACACAAAGTGCAAGACACTGCTCGCATCAGCACAGTTCTGCAGTTGTGCTGGCCTGTGTGGAGATGCAGGTGCAGGAGCAGAACCTGTGCCAGGTGCTTCCTCTGAGGACTTCTGGAGTGAAGGGGGCAGTGGAGCTCACCCCAGTATTTCCCACTCCTTAAGCAAAACAATGATATCTTACATTTCAGTCATGTAAGAAATCAAACTCAAAGCAGAGAGGAAATTAAACTCCAAAACATGGGAAACCGAGGACAGAGAAGTTTTTTAAAATGAGAAATTTGATTCTGTGCGGCTCTGGGTATGAGAAAGGGGCAACAGGAGAAAGGCAGAAAAGTGGAAAACGAGAACCTGTTAAAACAATTTCCCCACTCCAAAAAGCAACAAGCATGAGTACAGTGGTAGGAGACAACAAAAAATACGGCTAGGCCAGTGAGAGGTAATTTTATGGCTTGTATTATGTACAAAGTTAGACATACACTAGCACCTAACATGAAAAACCTGTACACCCACCAAATTATTGTGAGGATACTAATTTTAAACTGGTAAAGCACTCTTTCCACAGATCATTTGTTCTCAGTAGAAGTAAGGTCAAGAAGGTTCCCACTTCCTCCATCTCCTTCCATGTACAGAACACCTCAGATGTGACAACAGCTTTGTCAACAGCCAAAAACATGGAGTTGTCAGACCAGTTTGCATTCAGAAGATAACTAGTGCATTGAAGATAAAAGCAAACATACACAATTACCTTTTTAGCTTTTATTAGGTATGAGCTCAGAGCATAAATAGTAACAAAACTGACAATTAAAAAGTAGTATATTAAAAAAACACTTACCATCTAAAGTGAGCCATTTCAGCCATAAGAAATTGCAACCTTGAGCTATAACTTTGAGAGCTGTCTATCTCCTGCAAGCAGCTTTTTGCAAACTTCTCTTCCTCTTCTGTTCTTTGCTCTGGTCTCTTGACAGTTATCTGGAGTACTCTCAAAGGTAAGTGATCCTGAGAAAACAGCCAATACATAGTGAACTAAGAGATAAAAGTGGAAGAAAAGGAGGAAACACCTGCACACTTCAGAAAACTGAAGAGTGTCATGGAAGAAACAAATAATTTCTAATTCTCTCTCACATTTAATTTTAGCTGTAAGAGAAATAGCTACGCAAAAAAGTTAAATTTATGTAACTTAACAGTGACCTGACAAAACAAAACTGAACTTAGATCTAGGATAGATTTTTAGGCCAAACTTGTGATTAATTTGCAGCAGCACTGTTAAACTGTAAGTTGGCAGTGGGGAGAAACTGAGATTTGTTGTCTTCTCACTGCTGACCAGTGTTTGTCAAGAACTATGTTTAAGAAAAGGTATTGTATAAGGGCAGTGCTATGTTAAGAGCAAGAACGCCTACTTTTACCATGATATTCTTCAGTTGCTTATTCCTTCCACCAGCTCCTATTCCTAAATTAAGCACGCTTGAGGGTGACTGTTCTAGGTGCTCCCAACTCTCTGTGTACACTGTCCATCAAGTTTTCATACACACAGACTTTATCTTCCCTTAAGCTGGAAAGCAGAATTCCATGTGCCATCCTTCAAGAGATTAATATGACCAGCTTTGCATCAGGTAGAAACACAAAAGCTGTTCTTGCAAGCTGAAGGTTTTTCTTCTGCTCAACAAGTACTGCAGAACACAGGGGCACAGCCTCAGAATTTGTCCCTAGCTCAGACAGAGCTCAGATTAAGATCAAATTCACAACAGAAGGCTCTCAGTTCATGAGACTTGACCATTTTTGACACCACTGGTTTCACCAAACCAATGCAAATTCCATGCACCACGAAAATCACCACATCTAGAACTGATGTGATGCAGATGTTAATAAACAAACTATGGTTTGCAGATATTGTTACTGACATGCTGTCAAGTGACCAGGTAGGTGATGCAAATGAAAAAGTGTCCTCACATGAAGGGATAGGTATTAACTATGGATTCTGGTGTTACATGCAAGACACTGAACACAGTGATTTACAGCACACATGGAAGACCACCTACAAAGGAAGAAAAGTTCCAAATCTTTCAGGCTCTGAGCATGGTGGTTTTGAGGGGTAGTTTGGAATGCTTCATATTCTGAAGATAAAAAGAAAAAAAAATTGAAAAGGCTTTGGTTATTTTAGGTTATTAAAGGGTTAGAAATATACAACATTAGTAAGTTAAAGCTTACTCTGTAAAATGTATATAACTGAAAGGACTCTGGATAAAAGCCCTCTACTGTTTCTTTATAAAATGAGCTTTCATTTACTTTAAGAAAATGCACACAGACAATAAAAAGATCAGGAATTGCCACTGGCCTACAGTTTCAGTATGACATGCAAAGATGGCAATGTATGAATTAGTATTCATTAACATTTTGGGACACACTCATAAAAGCATTGAGATCTGTCCAAACACTAGGCATCTTGTCGAGCAGGTCAGAGAGAGTCAACAGTACTACTAATATTCTGAAAAGGAAGATTTACTTTTATTCTCTATTGGAAAATCCTGTTCCTCCCACCAAAGAAAGTGCATTACATAGAAGTCACATCATCAAACTTTAAACTCCTCTGTTTCATTCCTGCAGGTCCTCTCATAAAATCTTACACACCTTCATGCTCTCCATGTCCCCTGCAGGCTTGTAGAACTTCTATAGTGAGCAAGCAGAAAGAACAGCTATGTCAGCACACAATCACTGTTTCTCAAGGGTGCTTTCAGGACTAGCACAGAGAATGTTAGTCTGGCACAAGGACAGTGGGACCAAACTTCTCCCTCTCTCACTGATCTGCCAACACACACCTCTCTGTTTCTGGCTCTCTTACTGCCATTTGATTGCCACACCTACTTACATTTTAAATAGTATCTACAGACAGAGACTGTTCTCCAAAGAGCAGAAGCATTCCTATGATCTTTTCTGGAGCCATTGAACTGCCAACATTTGACCAAGAGAGTTGAAATTTTAACAGTTATTTTAGTGGCAGTTTATGCTGTATTGACACTGTCCTGCTATAGAAATCCAGGTACATTAGAAAAATGTCCAAATGTCAGACCCAATACCACGTAAGCTTTTGCTCTCTAGTTCCTTCCTAGTGAGGACCTAGAAATCAACTCTTATGAAAGCACTATACTACAAACAGATTTTCATGATGAGCCTTATCAATCCCTATTAGAAAAAAGATCAGGAAGAGTGAGAAATTTAATTTTCTTAGAACAGCATGCTCTTGTTTAAACAGGCAGAATGTCATTAACAGAAGCCAGTACACACCAAATGACCAACTGAGCTGCGCTGCAGAGAGCGAAGGATGGTTGTAGTAAAAACATGAATTCCAATTATCCACATTAAAAGACCTGATTACATGGGCCTTAAAATATCTGCATCATTTAACCACAGCTAAGTGTAATTAAAACTCTATTAAAGAACTACGTGCAAACAATTATAGTCCTGTCTCCATTTGATTTTGAGGTACATACATATATATATATGTATGCATATGTATTTTAAAACTATTAAGTATGCAAAGGTAACTTGCATGAAGAGGCTATCATATACATGCTTGTTGCAAGGTTTCTTCTATCTAGCAGAGGCTAACAGACTACTGATGAGAATTACTCCCACAGCTCCTAATTTCCTGTCCAGGGAAGAGTCTTTAGGACAAGGACACTTAGTACTTGTCCCCATAAAGCTTTCCATGTTTCTAAAACCCCTTCTGTACAAGAACAGGATGGGGTCCTAGATGACAAATATGCACTAGTACTTTGTATGATACAGCAGTACTATTTATGATCACTCCTTTGAAGACTCTCCAGAAAACACATCAAATCCCTTCAGAAAATAAACACGTCACTTGTAATGTGCATCAGAAATGGAACGGGATACTGAGATGTAAAAGCTTATATTGGGGAAAAAAAAGCATGCACGTACACTCCTGTTATTTGCTCTCCTCTCCTTCTCCCCCCAAATCATACCTCAGTTGCTGTTGTTGGATAGACCAGCTGGATAGCTTCTGACCTAAAAAATCAACACTACCTGTTTTACACAAGTCTTGTTTCATTCATTAATGAGGTGCACTGTTGCTGGGAGAAGAGAATTGTTACTGATGGGATAGGCTCTGAAGTCTATTCCTATGAAAGCTTTGTTCAGAAAGGCAGGGCAGATCAAAGACGATTTTCTCATCAGAGACCCATAAAGAGCAGTAACTTTTCCCAGCACCATCCTCAGCTGTATCACACTTTCAATCCCTAATGGAACAGATTCTTCCTACCTAAACATCTGAGAATGTATCTGCTTGAATAGGCTTAAGGGACAAAATTGTACATTTGCCAACAGACACACAACTTAACAGGCAGGTACTATCCACAGCCAGAATCAGGAATTCAAGTGGTATGAAAGAGGCCAGCCTTAACAGCTGGCAGAAACCATCCCTTCCTCCTTGTTTTATCAAATCTTTTCCATTGCTGTGAATGTAAATGGTCTGTGAAATGGGGCTCCTTCATATTCATCCCGGTAATGATGATAAACCCCTAAGCAAGCAAGTGAAAAAACTTAATGCAATTTAAAGGAACATATGTACTTATGATAATGGGTAAAGAGGGAGAAAAACTGATGGGGCAAAGCTCACCAGTGTTTACCTGTGCAGTGAACTCAGCAGCTCCTTCAACAGTCCAACAGTGAAACATTGAGAATTGGAGGGCCTGAGGGCATGGGATTTCTGTGGAAGCCTTAATAAGTGTGAAGAAAGAGACATTTGGGCAGATACTGAGCTGCAGTCAGTGGGATGAGGAGAGCAGCAAGCTAATTCAGTTGGGAAGAAAAGGTTTGTTTTCCTTGGTAACAGGTAAAGAAAAAGAGTCTATGGCCCTGGGCTAAAGCTCCAAGAGGAGCTTCTTCTTCGTATTAGAAGCTAAGAATGAGGACCTCAGACTATGGGGAGTCATTTATCTGCCTCCCCTACTCACCAAAACTCAAGCAGCTTTTTTGTTTTGAACGGCAGGACAGGCTTCCCTTTTCTTCCATACCTTTAAATTCCTACAATTAACTCACACTATCCACTACTGGCAGAGGGATAAGACTCAGGAACTTCACTAAGCCTTTGGGCTCTCAACCCCAAAGCCC
>VZTE01001920.1:122452-153766 GCA_013397775.1 Eulacestoma nigropectus
CAACCCCCCCCCCCCCCCCAGCACAGTCCCCATCAGCCCTCCCAGCAGGGTCCTTGCTTTTCAGGAACTTCTTCCACCCAGTCTCCCTGGAGTTATCCTACTTGTCCTCCATCATTCCTAAAATCCACTGCCCTGAAGGAGCTCTTGCATTTCTCCCCATGAGCCCCCATAACCACAAAATAGACCATTACTTTAAAAGAACAAGTAGTTGACATTTGAATAGGGAATTATACATGAGTTACTATAGAAAAAAAAATATATACACATACATATACAGACATTTGTGCCTCTAAATTTTGTAAAAACTGCAATAATTTTGTACCACAAAAAGCACTCATTACCAGTACTAGTTTTCATCCAAGAGGCCTCCAGTCTTGAATGAGAGCTATGGATGTGTACCTTTTTACACCTTCTCTACATTTTACCAAAAGGTTATTTTTGCATGCACATACAGAAGCACAGCTCTTCTCGTAAAGCAACCAATCACTCTTACAGATAACCAACAAGGATAACTGGAGAATCAGTTGTTCATTTACAGTACTGTTGAAGGTCAGGAATTCTAGGTTTGCAAAACAAGTGCTTGCACACAACAACCACAAGGAAACAAAATAAACATCAGAAGAATATCTACAATTCCAACACAAAGTAATAACCAACTACTTCACATCAAGCTACATAGCTTATGCTGAAAACTCAGCCTTGAGTATTCTATTTAAACAACTTTAAGCATTGGAAGTGGCAGCATTTACTTCTGATTTTTTTCATATACATAACAGTCTTCTCTGTAAAATTTAGGTGGATATTAGTGAACAAAGGCATTAAATCGAATATAGAGACTGGACATGGGGGATGAGTTCATGTTCCTCCTTTAGCAACATGCACAAAACAAATGTAAACATACTCTTTGAAAAAGAAAGATTACATTAAATTTAAAAAACCAACACAGTAATAAACTGAAATATGTATTTGGAAGACAAAGAACTGAAATTCTGTGAAAATGAAGAAAACTGAGGACAAAAATGTGAGTATTGGCTGAAGAAACATTTAAAATAAATTTTTCAATAAACAGAATTACAAGTCTAGTCCCCAGCTTTTAAAAACAACTAATTCTTTATTGCTTCTTTAAAATTCTTCCAACTTTTCTTTCTATTGTTTTCAGAGTACCATACAAATCAGGACAGAATACAAAATTAATTTCAGAGCCTGCAATTCAAGATGGACTAAAAGAGTGTTTTCTCCAGCTGTGCACTAGGTCAAAAACAGAAATACCATCAGAAATACTGTTCAGCAGAGGATGAGACTGTAGCTCATGGTGGAAAGAACAGTGTTAAAAACCAGAACTGTTAATGAGGGAACTAAGCAAGAACTGATGGAAATGTAACTTGTCTTTCCCTAAGCTTTTACTCCAATCATACATGTATTGTCTGCTTTGAAGAGAACTAAAACTGAAATAACCTCTTGCTGTAATCTTTAGCTGTAATTTATTCTTTTGAAAAGAAGCATTCTCAACATTGAGGAAAAATTCTCAAAAGAAGAGCAATATAGGGAAAGAGAATATAGTTTGGAATGCACTAGTTTAAACTTTAAGAAAAACTGATAGTGATGGATTATTGAATACAGCAGCATGGAAGGAGGTACCCA
The DNA here is from genome assembly GCA_013397775.1 of Eulacestoma nigropectus. Classification (NCBI taxonomy): domain Eukaryota; kingdom Metazoa; phylum Chordata; class Aves; order Passeriformes; genus Eulacestoma; species Eulacestoma nigropectus. The sequence goes on from VZTE01001920.1 coordinate 124,094, forward strand.
TTCCGGTACGCAGTTTTTGAGTTGGAAAAGAGAAGGTGACTGCTGGCTGAGTGCTCCAGAACTAAGACTGCAGCAGAGAACATGCATTTGGGAGATATTTCCAAAATTAGCAAAGAAACCTACAAAAAAAACAATGAACAAACAAATAAAACAAAAAACCCCAACCAAATTAAAAAAAACCCACAGGTGAGTCTTAGGGGATTTTTCCTAGCCAGAAATGAGTAAAGCATACACAAAACAAGTAGTGTAAATACCAAGTATGAGAGGCTCCAAAAAACTGGAGATTTTTTTATGCACTCGCATGATAAAATACTGGCGCTTATTTAATAAGAGCATGATCCTGTTGGAAAATTCTAATGGGAGCTAACCCAGAAACATTAGCTTTAAACAAATAGTGTTTACAATGTTACTTAACCTCAGAGAAGTTAATATATGTTAAGACAAAGATATAGGACCTAACTAACAGATGTTGCACATAAAGGCATTTGGAACACAAGTTTAATGGAAGTCTTCTGAAAGTTTTAGCTTTAAATACTCAAAAGAAAATGAAAAAATCATTTTAAATGGCCACTATTTAGAAGATGTTTGGGAATGCTTGAATGTAAGTTAAATGTAACAATTTAAAAATGTTAAGATTCTGGTTCATATAATATTCACAACACTTTCTTCTCTACATTAATGAACTAATAATTTCCCTGGGGTTCTTTGTTTGTTTGTTTTCAAGTCTGAAAAAGACAGAAGTCCTCACACTGAATTCTTCTACAGCATGCAGGAAAAAACCCCTAATTTTATGATCAAGCTCTCAACCACTTAGTAAGAACTAGTAACAGAAAGGCTCCTATTGCTGTATACAAACTACTCTGAATGTTGCTCTAGGAATTCAACATCTGAAGCAAACAATGCAATTGCTTAACTTGGTACCTATGTTGGCATCAGTTTCATTTCATTTACAGTTTTAAATTGATTCCAAGTTATTTGTAGGTGTAATTTTTTTCTTGAAGAAACATCTGTCACACATTACACAGCTCAGTGCTTGTCAGATAGTATGGCTTTGACTTAAATATTGCTAAAAGATAATTTTTATCACATTCAATTTTCTAAAGATTCGTGGTAATTATTTTAATTGTATGGACCATGTTAGTCTTAGAATATTTCACTTTTGAAAAAGATGAGTTTGTTTTCTGAATGTTATGGTGACAGCACACACTTGGATATATTGCTTTGAATACTTCCTTTGTTTTCTTGGGCTTCTCTTTGTTAGGAATGTATCCATAAGCCCTACATCACAAACAGCAGCAAGTTAAATCACATTTGTCTGAGCCGATAGCTTTAAGTGCAAAAAGCAAGAGGTAGATAAGCTGAAATGGCAGCACCAATCATTTTCCATGAAAAAGACTCCTGTATTTAGTTGTTATGACCAACTGCAAAGGAAGGCTGCATGCATCAGTGAACCTCATTATAAAGCCAGAACTTAAGTTCAAAGATGTCACAGTCAAAAACATCCACCGTTAAAATTCACACACTTTTCTTTATCATACAGCCTTACGTTCACCTGGCAACCTCACCTTTCTCCTCTCCTTGATCTTCACACCATTACCATTATGATCAGGTCAAAGCTGCATTTTCTTAAGCATCCATGTCCTTTATCACTTTGAAGTTTAGCATCCTGGACCTTCCTTTTGTCACAAAACCATTGCCATACTGATCCACTTTGCTGTTGGATTCTGTGATCTTGGAGCTGACAGATTCTATGGTCTCTGTAGTGCAATAAGAGCCAAGGGTCTCAAGTAGAAAATGCAAACTCAGCATTGTGATCCACATTCTAAAGCTAAGGAATTAAACTGTGGAAGACCTTCAGAAACAATGAACAAAATGGGCCATTTGGATAGAATCCAAATTACTCAAAACTTGAAACAGAAGAGAGAGGTGGTGTTCCATGGGGCAACTGAATGACCTGGAGTTGACAGTGAGCCACATCAGTCAAACCAAAACAGCTTTCTGTCAGAACTACTCTAAAATATGCTTAGTCTGAATGTCATAATACAATTTAAAAAAAAATGGCAGTACTTTGAGAGCACCTGCCTTTCCTTCCAAGACATTAAGAGTTCTCCAATTTGAAAAATTCTTCCAGGCTTCACAGGTGAAGGCGAGGAATTATGGTGAGGAACTGTGGCAGTCTCTGATTTTATCTGTCTCCATAGACAATGCTTTTTCTCTTGGTTCTTGTTTAACTTGGCTCACACAGGTAACAACACCCTCTGCATTTTCTTCAGCTTAAAAACAAAACAAAAATCAAACATTGCAGTTCAAACTCCATTGACAATGCTTCAGCCCCAATAACTGTGCATTTAGAAGAAAAATATTTCAGGAACTCAAGCTAATAGATAAGGCATATATGAAGTTTACTGCTTTTTAGCTTGTCAGCCAGTTATGTCACCTACTGTGCTCTAAGACATTGCAAGTTGACATGAACTTACTGCAGTAAGGCCCCCCTCGAGTAACAATATTTAAACCAATTTATAAAAAAAAAATAAAATAAAAAGTTTATAAAGTGATCTAAAATCACTTTCATACAAAATGTGTTCCCTCTTTCCCATGGAAAAATAAAGCTGCCATCTTAATTTTTGTTTTTGTTATGATGGGCACTTTATTTGAAGGGGAATGAAGAAATGGAGGTGCTATTGCTGAAAAAATTAGCTCTAAAGCACATTGATTTAGAGAATGACTTACACGTCAGGCACAATTGGCCACTTCTTTTTCAGTAAAATAGCATTTCTTTTAAAATTCACTTACAATATTTGTCATAGACAAAAATTTTTGAGAGGCATCAACATCTAGACTGAACAAATGGTCAAATATTTGATAGGTTCTCTGAGATTCTTTTACCCCAGAAAAAAAAGAATTTCTCAGGAGAGAAGTCAAATTCAATTATAAAATGGAAAGCAACCAGTTACACAAACTTTTGAGTACAAGTAGAAAATGCCTTAAATTTAACTTTGACAATACTGTCACAGCAAAATAATCCATTATTACCTTAACACATATAAATTTCAGTATATTTCCTCATCTACCCTTAATATATACCCAATTCTGTAATATTCTGAAAATGAAAATATAAGAATACATGAAGAAATAAAAAGGAATAAAGTTTTGCTGACCTGCAAGTCATTGGTACTTCCTGAGATAATTATTGCTATGTTATTATGAAGGTGTAGCTTTGACTTAGAACATCTTTACCTACACATTCCTGCAGAACTACTCAAGAGTCATCTTTTTAGAAGTCACAGATGACATGAAAAGATAATATAAAAATAATAAAGCATTGCACATTAACGTTTCAGACTCTGGGTAGGTAAAAGATCATGTTGTGCTGATTTCTATGTGTTCCATATCTAAGTCTTCTTCGCCAAGAATTAAAAATCAATCTATGAGAATGCAAGCACCCATTCCCAATCAGGTCCCGTGGCTGAGAACTCAAAGACTGTATTTATATTTGATAGTAATGGTTTTAAGGAGCCTTCTGTTTTCATGTAAAGCTATTTATGGTGTTTATTGTGTATTTTTTAAAAACTGTTTTCAAACAGAAGTTTGAAATTCCCAGCAATTACATACAACTTCATCTGATCACTTCTAAAACATATTGATGACTACAGAATACTACTAAAACATCACCGAAAATTTTCAGAAATCTGCTGTGATTGTGTAAACAAACAAGTCTTCAAACCCCCTGTATTTCTTTCCAAAGAGTTCTAACTAGGTTCAATATCCGTTATTTTCTATTCTTATTTCTCCCTAAAAAAAAAATTTTAAAGATCATAATTATAGCTAAATACTAGGATTTCTGGCAAAAATACTAAGCTTAACATAGAAGTTGGTATTTGCTCAAAGAAACTGACTAGTATCTTTTTACAGCAAAAAATGAGTTTGGGTGTTTTTTGTGGTTTTTGTTCATTTATTTTGGTTTGTCATTTTTTTCCTTTTTTTAAATAGTAAAAACTAATTAGAATAATCTGAAAGAAGTCTGTGCTGGGAGTTCCCCACTATCAACACATTTATCTCCTTTCTTCAAGACATACAGAACAAAATCCACTGTACTTTCTATATTCACATATTATTGAGAAAACTGCAACTTACTAAGTGCTGGATGGCTGTCCACAATCTGTACTGGAATAGTCTGTACATCTCCTAAGAGAATCTGGTGGACTCCTCCTTCCAGGCTTCTGGAGTCATCCACCCCTCCAGCTGGTACCAGCTGGCCCATGGCAACCAGACTCTGATCAGAGCCAGGCAGAGTCCCAAAAGCAGCACTATGCTGTGTGAGGCCAGCACCTTGCAGACTGTGCCCCTGACTAAGTGCTAGAGAATGGCTGGTTATTGCACTCCCTAGGGAATCCAGGAGACTCGAAGGGCTGGGAGGGGAATGGTCATTCACAGCTATCAGGGCTGTTGATCCATTTGTTGAGGTAAATGTTGACTGCAGCTGTAATCCCTGTGAAAGAGAAGGCAGAAGTAACAACATACCAGTATTTACAGCAGAAGGAGTTTGCATTTAACAGCATGTATTGTATTTTTTGGAACTAGATAGCCTCTGACTTTCTACTCATTATCTCTTTTGAACACCCAATCCTAGCAACTCTAGACTCAAAATGTACTTGAAAACAATTAGGACAACGAAATCTAGCAGCATTTAGAAGACTGCTTATGACCATAAAGCTCTAATTTTGGATTGATATTCAGTTTCAGATCACTCTCCAGTACTGCCCATTCCCACAAGAGATAGGTATTATAAGCTAAGCACACTGCTTTAAATAAAATGGTGTGAGGTGGAGCCAGGCTGTCCTCAGAAAGAGAGGCAAACAGCAAGTAGAACAGAATCTTACTACAGACTGTATTTCTAGGGAAAAGATCATGCATTTCGCTGGGGTTCAGGAAATATGAAGGCAGCTTTTTGAAGTAGTTAAGGAAGAAAGATAAGAGAGCCAGCTTTGGAGGGAGATGAACTTTAGAAGAAGCTCTTTGAGCATGACATTCTTATCCCTTCCTCTTCAGCCCTTCAACCTGCAAGTTTACAGCTCTGAGCTAGGAGCAGTTTCAGGATTTTAAGGTATTTTCTTAAGAGGCTGGAGAAAGATTTAAAAGGAATAAACAAGACTGTCTTACCTCCCTGCTGTTTTGCAGCATTTTCATAATGAAATGACTGGACCGTGTGGAAAATGAAGAAGTACTTGGTTTGAGGTAGTAACGCATTACCTTTAACCTCTTGGTTGTGCCTTCACAAGAGACCCTAATGTCAAAGTGTCAAAAGATGGTAGTGGGATCCCCTGCACCACAGCTCTATGCTACATGTGACATGCAAGAGTGACTGGACTAAGAGCTGACAGCTACTTCAAAGTCTGTGTTACCCAGCTACTGTCGAGGATCAGCTGAGAGGGAACTTGCTGTTCTCGGCTCGCCTTCAGCACTTCCAGCACAGCATGTTTGATATTCTGTAAATGACTTGACTGTACCTGAAGTTGTGCAAATATCTTGGGCTGAAGCGAAGAGAGTGAAGACAACAGCTGAGCTGTTTCTGGTATCAAGGACTCCCCACTCCGGTTGGATTCTGCTTTGGTGATGAGCTCCCCTCCTGAGCTCCCTACAGTGCCAAAGTGAGGAAGCAGACAGTTATGACAAATCTCTTCTGTTTAATAAAAGCCTCCCCTGTCAACCAACAAACTCCCTTCAATCTCAATACAGATATCCAGAAGACACATATATACATACACATATGCTGTTCTCTTTGCAGAAATTGGATGCTAAAGAAAGAAGACTGGGTATGACAAAAAGACAATACTGCAGGAAGACTGTATGTATCTTTACAGAGCAAAAACCAGAAGCACTAATAAATCTGTTCCTGAGAGCAAAGTAATTGCACCCTACACTGTGCTTTGAATTTGTAGTTATAACATAAAAGCTGAAACATTTCTAGCAAAGCAGCAAATAATTTGACAATATCTATCCCTCAGTAAGGGCTTAATAACAGGTATCAAAACAAAGGATTGTCTTCCAAAATAAAAACCTACACAGGAAATTTTCTGTCTCACCACTCCCTTCCCATCTTTGTGAAATTAGCATAACTTCTATGCAATATCATCCAAAGTCCATTTATCTGGAGGTCTTTCAGCCTACAGATTACATCATATCCTCAAAATTCTTATTTAATGCAAGAATGATGGACTTCATTTCCTGAAGGTTTGTGAAAAATGAGATTCGCTTGTAGCAATTTCTGCAAGAAAACTTCTCATGAGATCATTCCATTTCCTGTCTGAGCCACCCAGAATGTTTTGGTTAAGATTTATGCAGACACAAGCAGACATTGCTCAGCTTCTCACTTCTCAGTTTCACTGTTATGGAGGTAAAAGAAGAACTTGTCCTGTGAATACAGATTAGTCTGGTAAATGCAAAAAAATTGAGAATGGTCAATTGCAAAACACTATCAGAAAATCATAGAAAAAGTTTCCAGCAGTCTGAGTGGAGGTAGATTTTTCAACATACATACTGATCTGCAGACTCTTAACTATTGTAACTGACCGGAAGATACATATAAATCTATAAATCTTCTTGAACACAACCACTTCAAATATTTAGACTCTTTTTAATGTTATACAGAGATCCCATATGCATATGTGAATGTTCACATGCAGGAAGAGATAGTAGTTGTCTCCCTAGGTTGTATTCTACAGGAACACCCCTAGGAAAAAAAGTAATAGTTCAACTCCTCCTCTACCCACTACAAAGAAAGTTGTATCAAAAGGAGATAGGGATTTCTGCACAAACAAGTTCTGTTCTTGCCTGATTTCTCAAATGTAAAGTTGTCTCATTTGGCACAAGTTGAAATTAAAAAAAATATGTATACAAAGAGAAGTCTGAAAAGTCAACGTTGTTTTCCCTTGCTGCAACTTCACAAACATTAATGAGAGCTCATTTTTAGGAAGTCAGGCTTCTTTTTTGAAATACAATCATAAACGTGTTGAAATGTGTACAAACACATACCCACACATATAAGGGGAGATGAGACATGCTGCAATTAGAGTTTCTGCTTATATTCACTGAGCTGGTTCACATGTGCAGAAAACTAAACAAATCCCATTCTTTTGCTTCCTGTAAAATTCAGTATGTCACTGGATGGATGTTTACACATTTGATAGGCTACTTTGTCTTAAAAAATTATCTGTGTAAAACAAAGAAAGCAAGAATTGGTCTCCTTCTGAATCTTCTCCAGCACTCAATTCATACCAAGAGTCATCCCTGCTGAGCTCTATCACAGCTGTTGAAGGCACAGCTATTCTGTGTCTCTCCATAAAAACACAGTAATGGCAATATTAACATAGGCATGCAAGCTTAAGCACAGTAAGTCTGTTCACATTGCAAATTTCTTTTTTTCCTAAAAAACAAGACTTCCTTAAAAAAGAGGGACATTGTTCAAGCTGAGTCTAAAAATTAACCTCTTGTTCTCTCACAATTGTAAACACTGGAATTCTTCCCTAAAAGGACCAAGCATACATAACGCTTTTCAGTTCAAATTAATCCATTGCAGCAGCAGCAGCCAAAATAAAAGTTAAAAAATCCCAAACAAAACAGAGCCCAATCCTGGCCTTGTTTAAACAGTAGATGCACTGGTGTATGGAACTGTTTCACATAAATCAGGTTCACCAAGTCATTTAGGAGAACTCATGCAGTGAGCCAAACACCTCTGGGGGTTTATATTTCCTGCTACAACAAATAGAAAATTGGCCCACGTCACTCCCTGACCTAAGGGGAAAAGGACACAAACATATCAGGACTTCTTCAGGCAAGAAACACAGGGTAACTGTTGACACAAGTAAATCCTGAACATGACAACTGTGGCAGTGCCCCTTTGGTCCCTGTAGACTTCTCGGTCAGCTGTCTAGAACAAAATGTACCCATCACGATGTTTCAGTTAAATGGGAAAACCAGCTGGCTCTGCTACTGAGATTAAAAACATCTGCAAAGTCTGCAGTATTATCTGAACGTGTGCAAACAATTAGGCTCTTCCACCTCACTTCAATCATATCCCTGCTAAAAGCCACAGATAGAGTTCTAATGAGTTTCACATCAAACCTGTTAAACAAAGGATGGGGAAAGCATCTACAAACATGAAGAAAAGTTCTTTTGGCGTCACGCTAGACAAAATATCCTTGAAACAAGGGTGGGAAGGGCAGAATATCTTATTTTAAATTTATTACCAGCCACCATAATCCAACAGAACATCTTAGCCTATGTGTAATTGTAACTATGTGGGTAGCAAGTCGATCTAGTTATAAACACCTGTATTTTGTCTTAGTACATGTTTTGAAGTTGAAGTAATAGTAGTAGCAACCCACTTTCAACAAAGGAAAAACAGCATAACATCTTCAAAAAAACAAGTCCCTTGACCAAGAACGCATAAAAGTAAGTTTATATAGAAATCTACCATGTCTACACTCTAGTTTTGCAACAGACTGGGAAGAAGTTTAACACTTCGTGGCTCAGCAGTCACTGGAAAGAGATGATACTTGGGTGCCACATTAATAAAGAAGTTACATCACAAAGAACTGAAGAAACACATCTCTCAGCCCTGCTGACACTTAACACCTGTGTTTCTATTTCTATTCTAAGCATCGAGGAAAAACAGAAAAGATTGCTCTCGATTCCAACAACAGAAACACAACGCTTGTTGTTCAGTGCCTGATCCTAGCACTGGAACTCATAAAGCCAATGACTTTGTGAGAAGCAGGAATCTCAATGTGCATTGAAGTCCCTTTCAGCAAGACATTTAAGCATATGTGAAGCACAAACCATCTGGGAACTCAAGTACCCAGCTGGGTCCTGGGTATTGTGTCCCCTGACAGACATATCTGTTCAGCAGTAACTTAACTCTCTCTAAACAGGTGTTATTAGCACCCTCATCCACAGTAAAATGTTCTTTCCAGATAACCATCCCATTAAAATCTTTGGTTGCTTGAAGATGCTAAATAAAAGGCAAATTTATAATTTTAATACTTCTGCCAACAACATCATTGACTACACACATTTTTTCCACACATGCAGTCAAATAGTTTAAAAAAGGTAAACCAAAATAGTTATAGCAAAATAATCCTTAAGTTCACCTGAGCAACAGGACATGACAGCAACCTCCCTGGAAGGAAAGTGAATTTCTGTGACATAGCTAATGAAACACATTTGGAGACAGACAGGTTATACATGCAGTCCTACCATCTGAAGGTAGCGAGGCAAACGCAACAGTCACTGTTTCTGTGAGGACATTCCCACTGTCTGTGGTCCATTGCAGCTGAAAGGAAAAAGATCTCAGTTCTCAGAAAGGGTGCAAAAGCTTGTCTACAGGAACACAGGCTCAATACAGGACTGATAGGAAAAGTGTCTAAAACTACACTTTCTTATTTTCTTATAATTAGGCATTTTTTGAGCTCTTGATTCACAAAAAAAAACCTACTGTAAAAGATTTTTAAACGTGCACTGTATGAGGAAGGTTAATCTGCTTTATCTGCTCACGACAGTTTAATGACTTTAAAATAGAAATTAGTCAAACCATTTGGCTAACAAGCATACTCACTCACCTGGGCTACAACAGTGTAGGGAGAGGAAAAACTGATGACACAGCATGATTTAACAGTACTGTTTGTCAAAGCTGATTTTAAATCAGCAATTTCTTAACAGTCAGTCTCATAACTGGGAAAACTAGGATCACTGTGTACCCTTTATTACTCAATAAATGGAAGAAAATTATGGAACAAGATTTAAGAATTACTGAGCATTTGGAAAATTCAACTCCAAGCTTACTTCACTTGCTATAAAGTGCATTTATTACTATTTACACATTCAAAATGTTTTGTAAGTCCTAATTTAGACTGCACCTGAGACACACTTCATCCCCATTTTTTCAGCTACTGAAAAGTAGTAGTAACTTCTGCAAAACAAAGACAGTGACAAAGCCATGAATAAAATTTTATGCCACATGTCAGTTTTTCTACACCAATGGCTTCCAGTTCATGCAGTCATCAAGAAGTGCTAGTACTGTGTAATTTGTCAATCAACTAACAGCAATCTAATGCTGATGAGATAAATACCGAATAAGGTCAGAAGGTTTTATTCACACTCAAGCCAATCTTGCTCAGCCAGAGATTCCACTGAAAATATTGCTGCTGGAAATATAAAGTCACAGAGAATTTTGGATGAAATACAGCTAAGTGGTAAAAATTAAGATTTCCAGTATTTAACTCCAAAAATGAAAAAGATAAACAAAGGCCAACATACCGTTGCTGGGATACTTTCTGAATTATACACCATCTCTCCATTCCTTAGGGACTTCTGCACTTCATGAATGTGGTTCTTGATGTCATTCACAGTGGGGAAGAAGGACAGGTTGTGTCTTTCTGGCACTTCATCAGGCGTGAATAATTCTCTTTCCACATACTTTCTGTCATATGTTAAAGGACATTTATTACCATATTTAAATATATTCTGCTATTCCCGCTGTTAAGAGACACTGCTACCTTCTCCCTCCCCTTGTTGCAATGACAAGACAAAAGCAAGCCAGATGATCTTCTGAGCCAGTTCCTTGTGCATCTGCTACAGAGTTTGGAATTTAAAACCCCCATTTGTTCAAGTAACTTTAAAGAGTACTCTTTACTATTTTAGCTCTTGAATATAGATAGATATAGAGAGATATCAAAGGTTGGGAGAAACAGACTCATGACATCTGGGAAATAGATTCAGTAATGCATCAGCACTGCCCTTTAGCTGCGAACCAAATTAATCAAATGCAAAACTAGATACAGCACTATAGACTGAGAGCATTGCAGACAGTTCTGTACCTTAGCTGCTTCCTCACTGCATAGACCTGCTCTATTCCCTGAGACACCAGTTCTCGAATCTTGTCTGCCACTTGAGGATGAAGTCGAGAAGGCAGAGTACTGTTCTCATCTCTAACAACTTCCTCCTCCTCCTCAGGAGAAGACACAGAAAAATGTGAGGGTGAAGGAGGGAGGCAGGAAGTTTCCATTTCATGATATTGGTGGGCTTGCTGAGTAGGTAACTGTACATACCACCTAGCAAGAAGGAGAGAGTTTATACACACAGTTCTCAAACAAAGGCAAAAAAATTTATGTCTTGGGGGAACAGTCTGACAACTACCAACAACCTAGTCAGAGTGAAGTATGTTTTTACAGCCCTTGAGCAAAAAGATGTCTTTCAGAACTCAGGGCCCTCTCATACCTTTCAATGCAAAATGAGCTAGATCAAACCCCAAAATAATACAACTATTTCTATCAATTCCCTGCATGGAAACACCTGCTCAAGTTCCATAGCTTAGTGCTTAACACATTTACTGAATTAATACTTCAGTGCCACAGAAGTCTTAGTGACATTACGGATTTTTTACTATTAATAAGTGACTAAGTGAAAAAAGAAGACCAAGTAAAATATTGCTCTTTTCTGCTTCATTTGTGAAAATAAAGAAAAAAGTGGAAGTTTCACCTGAGGACACCACCAGCATCTATCAAGTTCTTCTTCAGCATGTTGAATGCTTTCTCCTGCTCCATTCTTATGATTTTCTTGTCAATTTTAGGGTCAGTTGGAACCCTGTATTCTGGAAACTTTTGAACCTTTTTAATATAGATCCTTCCAAGGAGGAATAAAAAAAATTCTCAATCAGTATACTTTGGCCTTGGGAGGGGAAAGGCAAAAATCCCACTTGCTTTACATCAGGCATTAATATGGAAATAGTTCAAGCAGAGTGATGTAGGGTGTGAGGAGCCTCTAAAAGAACTGTAAAATTCTTAAGGATACATTAATAGATATGGATGCAGACAGACACACTTCTGTTCTGGTCTGGAAGCCACTCAGCCAGCGTGATTTTACTCCTCAGCAAAAGCCCTCATCCCTCAGTACAGTAAAAGCACAACACCAATTGTGAGCAGGCTGCAGTTCACCCAGCTATGCAGAATTGAGCACATATAGACCTAGCTGCAACTATTCATCAAACACACTCTTAGCTCAATAAAAACTGAACAAGCACCCAAGAGACTGCTCAAGGGTGAAGAAAAAAAACCATCAGTGTTGAAGGAGGAAAAAATCCCCAGTGAACAGGAAGAACTGTAACTCCTTCAGCACACAGGACACATGCTAAACTAGGATGATTGACTGATATCAGCGCAATTAAAAGCCTGAAGAAGAAACAACAAATAAGATGACAAAGTTTTAGGAGCAGAAATAGTCATTAAAGGACACCACAATAACTCGTGAATACTCAGGTAGATAATGAATTCCACTTGTATTTCATTAGTGATGTATTGCTACTTTGCATCCAGGCAACCTATCAAATTTCAGCCTTATTCAGTCAAACAGGACAGCATTTCCTCCTTACCTCTGAATAAATATCAACCTCAAGTTACCAAGGAGATAAACCTAAGAGCTGCAGTGAGTATCACCTACCACTCCAAACCAGTGCTCTGTCACAGCTCACAGAAAGAATGCTTTCTGTGGATGCTCAGTCACTCTTACAGCTTTATAGGTAATTCTCACCTTGCTGGACAAGTGGCTTTGTACAGCTGGCCAGAGGTGCTTTCCTGCTCACCAGCTTTTTTGGGCTGAAATCCTTTCCTCCTTGGCCCATATTGGCACTCCATTACAATGGCTCTGCTTCCTGGAAACAGAAAGTAATACACTCTGCTCAAGCAATCACTGAATTCATTACAGTGAAATACTAACCACAGAAGAGATGAGAGTTCTGAAGCAGTTACTTCTGTTTGCCATTGGACTCTTCAGAAGGCAGAACCCTTAGGTATAGCAAGCAAATACAGTGCAAATGCTTCTCCCCCAGCATGTAAGAACGCAGAGCACTTTAAACCATTTCTCAAACTTACTACACCTCACAGAACTCCTGCAACATATGTGAAGGCAAAATATTGGACTTTGCCCTGGTGAGCACCAATACCTTACAAGATGAGAAGTCTTGCAAGTTACCAAAAGAACACAATACTGGCAATAAACATAAAAAGCAGAACCCCCAAAACAATAGAGAAAATCCCCAGCTGAAATCAAAGGTATGATGGTTTTGGTTGGGATAGAGTTAACTTCACAGTAGCCAGTGTGAGGCTGTGTTTTGGATTTGTGCTGGAAACTGCTGATAACACAGGGATGTTTAGTTATTGCAGAGCAGGGCTTACACAGGGTCAAGGTCTTTTCTGCCTCTTACCCCACCCCACCAATGAGGAGGCTGAGGGACATAAGAAATTGGGAGGGGACACAGCTGGGACAGCTGACCCAAAATGACCAGAGTCATATTCCATATGATATAGCATCATGTGCAGCATACAGAGCCAAGGGAAGCAAGAGGAAGGGGGGGCCATTCAAAGTTAGAGTGTTTGTCTTCCCAAGCAACCCTTACAAATGATGGTGTCCTGCTGTCCTGGGGATGGGAAGTTGTGAGTGAATTCATTACTTTGCTTGTGCGTGTGGATTTTCCTTTACCTTTTAAATAGTCCCTATCTCAACCCATGAGTTTTCTCGTTTACCCTTCCAATTCTCTCCCTCATCCCACTGGAGGAATTAGCGAGCAGCTCTGTGGTAATTTCCAGCTGCGGTCAAACCACAAGGTAAGGTCAGCAGCCATTTCCAGCCTCCTGGCTTAAATCAGCACTTCAGATCATGCTGTCCCATAAAAGCTTAGCCTTGCAGTTAAGAAATCTTAACTGCTAAATAACACAGTTTCAGCACAGCACACCCATACAAAGCCAGACAGCCTTAAATAAATACTGTTTTGCTCTGAATTCGAATTAAGTGACTTCTTCCAGTCAGACCTCTAACAAAAGGGATTGACAAGCAAAGTATTAAAGTAGTCAAGAAGGGAACATCTTCCAAATTTCTTCCACATCACATTTAGTTGTCTTTTATTTATAGCTGCTGTACTGCAGTATGCAGGCAAGGAGCTGCCTATGCCACAAGTGATATACCCAAAAACTTTTAAAGTATTATAACAGCAACATAATGTGTTTCCATAAGATACCAAATGATCTAGATGAAACTAAAGATGTCTCATATGCATGTTGGGGGAAAAAAGGGTATGTTGCTTTGATTTTATTCTTAGTTTTCTTTTATCTGACAGTTTATGGCTGAAGCTTTAAAACTGGTGCTAGCATTTCCCTTTTTCAGTAACTTTCAGGGAAAAAAACAAGAAAAAACTCCAAACATAACCTACATTCCCGTCACTCATTTTCTCTGTGTAGCAATTAAAGCCCATTCATTTTATATCCAAATTAAACTCTTAGTAATTTCACATATGCACTGCATGAGCTAAATACGTAATTACCAAGCTGTGAAGTCTGCATGTACATTTCCAGAAAACCCAAACACCAAAAGTCTCTCTGCTGAGGTCTGTTGATGTTTATCTTGTTTGTTCGGCTTTTTGAATTTATTTATTACTTTAAAGGTTGCAATTTAAACAGTTTATTGACTCCAGTGAGCAAACTCTTCAAAAGATCTTCAAGTTAGGCAAGAATAATTGAACAAGCTCTTATCCTTACAAGAACTTTCATGTCCTCATAGAGCAGATGGGACCTCCACCTAAAGACCTCATCACAAGAACCCCCATCAAATGGTACTTAGCTAATTTCTAAAGGACAAAAGGAAATAATCACAACAAAACATAAAAAAGGAAACAAGCTCCTTCAGACTGTCACAGCAGTGTTGAAGCTGCTCCTTTTTTTATGTTTGTGTCTTGACCTTATCAAAACTAAGGAACAACATAAAGATTCTTCTTTATGGCCAGTTGGGAGCTGATGTTGAAATTTTGAAAGTAGTTATGAAAAGAAAAGTTAGTTACCTGCATTGACAAAGGGGATCCCATCATATGGGACATACTGAGATTTCCACATCAACCGTGTAGCGGGTTTGGCTGGGCTTGGAGACTGGCGCGTCCCCCACACACTTTGTGTTTGCTGCTTGTGTAGCGTGAGAACGCTCTCTAACTCTGTCTCGCTCACACAATAGCCGCGGTACGAGTCCCCAATTCTCTGCATGGAAAGGACGGGAAATAACAGGATTATTCACCCATCTGACTGCTGAACATTACACAAGAAAACAAAAGCAGTCAGGGACTCCAGCAGGTGAGAACATAGGCCCAGATTTTTGCACTCCATGTTTTTTGTCCCCACAGTAGTATTCTCATAAAGAGATTTACTACAGGATCTAACACAAGAGCAGTCCCCACTGAGGACAGGAGTTTGTCAGCCATCCAAGACCCTAAGAACACAAAGAACCCCTGAAAAGGTTACAGTCCCTGCCAACTCTGATTTCCAAAGGACAACTTTGCTCCTGTGGTTTACCCCCAACACACACTTCAGTTGCAGTCACTGACTAGACAAATTAGTATTAGATGAAGTTTTTCACTTGACTGCCATAGAGAATCTCTGAATCACTAATAATTGTCTCTGCATCTACTGCAACACACACTGCACTGAGCTGGAGCAGAATGCACCTGCCCATACCACCAGTAACTGTCTCACCTACTTAGTGCACTAACTTTGAACTGAATGTCTCACACAGCATCCCTCCCAACCTTCAAGGCACTCTTGATTCTATTCTCTACATTACACAACATACTGTACCAGATTTGCCATGTGCAAACTGATGATGATTTCAATGAACTCTGATAATGCTTGGGCAACTCCACAAAAACTGCATCTAACTTGACTCAAAGCAGTTACCCAGCTACTCAGTGCCATCACAGCTGGTTCAGTGCTGGTCTACCAGGGCCAGCCAGCAAGCAACAAAATTACTGGGACAGAGAAGAACTTTCCATCCAAACCCAGAATGCCATGCTTGCTTCTGTTCGTGTGCAGCTCAGGGTCAGGCTGGCCAACCAGCTGTAACAGCCAGAGTAGTTTGCCAGCTCAGTCTTACTGTGTATCTGTGGGACAAACACATGGTGTATGAGTACTAAGGTCTGACAGATTTATTTTGCCACCTTCAGTGACAGGACAGCCAGATGTTTAAATAATACTGACACCAAAAGGAGCAACAGTGTCTCGCCAAGATTATCACACACATACCTTAGTGACAACTGCTTAAAACCAGCCTCATACTCTTCTAAGGAAAACAGAATGTCAGTGGTTAGCAAGACCTAAAGTCAACGAAGAACCAACGAAGATATTGTGAATGAAGTGGGCCAGCACAGTGGTGCTGCTAGTGCAAGGCCAGACACAGAGGGTTGTGTGTGCACCGAGTGTGAATCACTGAGACACGACCTGCTCACACCTCAGAGCTCACTGCTCTGCAGGCACTGCTACAGCAGCTAACCAAGTCTGCACAGGCTGCACTCACATGGCTGTGGGGAGCAAGAGACATTGGCAATTGTTTAGCTAGAAGTTATAAACAACACTTCTGTCCAAAACTTGATCCGAAAAATTCAGGAGAAGCAAAGCAGCCTGACAAGAACCAGAAATTTGTTCTTTCCAGAAACCTGGGATGCTGCCTTTCAGAAGCGGGATTACAGCACCACTGCACATAATAAATACTGCACAACCCAGCTGGGTTTTTTTCCCATGTCTTATACCTGTCACTATAAATAGGTCATTGACCTTATTCTAGAGAGATGAGAAGACTAATAAAACTGTTGTGCCAGGAAAGTAGCAAAAGTTAAGGTACTCTCTCCTATTCCGGCTTTACTTTTGCACAAGTTAGATCATTTTCCCTAAATTGGTGAGAGAGGAGGAGGAGGACAAGAAGAAAACCATGAAGCATGTAAGATTCCTGCTTTCTACAAGCTTCACAACTAGGGAAAAAATGGACAAATGAGACTATCTTCTTCAGACAAAAAAATTAACTTAATTTTGTATAGTTAATTAATGCAGTTTTCAATAACATTTTATTTCAGTATGCTGATACATGCAGGAAATGCATTCTGATCAGACCACTGAAAACTAAATAGGTTATTGAAAGTAACTGTTATAAATTAACTCTGTAACAATGTAATTACCTCGAAGTAACGGCATACTCTCCAGCCCTTTAACTCCAAGGTTCAAGCCAAAAAAAGGAGCAATTACTTCTCTCTCCCCTGGCCTTGCCTCAGCAAAGGTACACACAAGCTTACCCTAAAGTACACACACCAAGACTGCAGTTTTCCTCGATGAAACTAACAGCAGCAGGGTAGCAGAGGCATTTTGCAGTCTAGACACAGCAGCATAAGCTGAACATTTCAAGGCAGTAGGGAATCGATACCAGACACAGAGCTTGGTGGTAATTCGGATGACTGCAGCTTTTACTGCTGTTTGCCCGCAGTGCTAACTGCCAAAGGAGTCACTGCCCTTTGGAGCGCAGTGGATTCCCCTGCTGACATCTTGTGCGAGTCGCAGAGACCTCAACACTGTTTTAAGTTTGTTTCAGTTCCGGCAGACAACTGAAAGAGTGGAGTTGTGAGCTGATATATTTACCAGCATCTCTCCAAACTGGATCTCCAAATTCCAGTAGGACCCTTCAATTCTGTTACTAGTAACACAACATATTGACACCTGAAAGATAAGTGGCACCTCAAAATCCCAGTGTCTCTAGTCAGTGCCCAAAAAATGGCACATACATCCCAGCTCTCTCCAGTGGATCAGGGAGGATTAATGCATAAAGGCAACAGTTCTGCTGAATAGCAGAGGGAGATGTTTGTGTCCTCAGAACACATTCAAGTAGACATTATTTATATTTCCTGTTCTTAAAAAATAAGAACTTTTCTATAAATGCTGCTGTGAATTTTAAAACACAGCAGGTGAAATTTCTTGTAATAGATAGACGAAGCAGATCATAAGTCCTCTGATAATATGATACCAATAGTAAATGATACAGATAAGCCACATCGATGTTAAGACAGGAAAGAATATACCATGTAGTGCTAAAAACACAGTGAACTTTATCAACTAACTGGCCAACTTAATTAAGAAATTGATTCTATAAATATGGTATTTCCACCATGGAAAAATTCATGCTACTAATTTTCTGACCTCGTAATATTTATGTGGACACAAGAGTGGACAGTACCATTTGTATTAAATAAATAGCATAACACAAAAGGAATAGATTAATATATTTAATTTAAAAATTGTTTCTAAGCAGATACAGAAAGAAATTCAATTTCTAGGTCCCTCAAACTTCAACTTCTAGTTATCAGTGGCCAAGCTAATAGGAAAAAAAAAAAAAGAAGTGGTAGAGACATCTAAAGAGATTAGGCAGCTAGAGAGTATGAGCTTTCCTTTTAAAAAGTATTAAGAGAAAGTAAAATAAACACCTATCAGGAAGAGTCTGGTAGCAGGAGGAAGGGATAGTTGATCTTCCAAGAAACTTCCTATCTCCCCTCCCTTCCTGTTAAGTGACTTATGATGCATTGTAGCTGCTGATAGTATCTCAGTCATGTGGACAGTTCCACAGACATCTAACAATATGCAAATAAAGGAAGAGTTCTGTTTAGCTCAAAAGCCATCACAGAGAATAAAGACACAGCATATTTTAACAAAAGAGAAAACAAGCACATGTAATCTAACCTGCTGGGACAAAAAAAAAATAATTAGCAGGAATATCTAAAATAGGACTCCTTAGTAAAATATTGATATTAGGGTGCGTTAAGTCTCAGACTTGACGCTGGCCAGTCACATGAATTTTGATTGCTATGTAATAACACAAACCAATATGAACAGTTGCAGAAGTCAGCAAAGTTTGCACTGTAGTTCAAGAGCAAACTCTAACATGGCCCACAATGGCTCTTCCCAGCACTACAAGGTATCAGGTTTTCAGCAACACGTTTTTTTACTTCAGGAGCTGGTGATGGTCAGTTATTCTAAAATTCTCAAAATAAAATGGGATTTCACAGCATTTTATGTGTTTAACTGTGCTAGCAGTACCCGTGCTACATACCAGGAAGCTTGAACACTTCTACAGCTCTGAATTATTCCTTTCACAGAATAGGATCATTATCTTAGAGCTAGATGATAAAACATGAAGTCAGAATTCTTTGTGGCCCACCTCACAGTTCCTGAGACGGCGCGCCCATGCAGGTGTATTTAGTGGCAATGGCTGAAGAGGGATGGGAAAAGGATCTTCCACTACCCTGAAAAAAAAAAAATAGAAGTCTATACAGACATTCAGAAAAGCAACAATTTAGTCTAAACTTCAGGTAAGATCACATCAGTGTATTATGTATAACCCTAGAGCACATGATCAAACTATGGATATTTTATCAACATGCCTTAAAAACCTGCGGTTAATTATCTTCATTTTCTATTTCATTGTTAAAATAATTTAGAGTGAATTAAAGTATTAAAAAACCCCACTGTTTTCTACAGTCAAGTCCTCTAAACATTCAGTATTCTCAGTATTGTTGCCTGACAACAACAGACAAAAAGTGGTGAAACAGACCAGCTGATTGTCTTCATAATTTTCTTATGTGAAATAATGGTAAAATGCTAAAGATTAAAACCAGTATCGAACACGTGTTACAGGCTGTACATTTTAATATATTTTAAATTACTGAAAAACAGTTCCAGTAATTATTTTAAGTACATACCTAGTTTCTCCATTCCCTTAATACTGGGGCAGAAACAATGCTTACTCACTGTTTATTACTCCACAAGTGTATCACCTCCTGTCTCTACAAATATATCTCATTTCCAAGATTATTTTTCTTACATGTACAGACTGTGTTCACAACATCCATTCGCAAACTTTTCTCTTTGTTTTACATGTTTCTTAAATACATACAATTTCTGTTTCAGTGAGATTACTCTGATCTTTTCTACTACTTGCTTTCTAAAGAGCATAAACCAATGCAAAGCCAGCTTGCAGTCCACAGGGCAAATGTCTCCTTTGAGAGTTTGTTGTTGTTGTCATTTTTCATTGCTGCTGTTGCTTTATTTGGTTGGTTTGAGGTTTTGAGGGGTTTTTAAAGTAAAAAGGAATTCCAGAGTATTCAGGAATTAATACAGTAGGCAACATTTAGCATGGGGAGAGATTTAGGTGGCTATCAAGTGAAGAATACCTGACTAACTAACTTTGGAAACTTCACTAACAAATCTGCCTAAGTGTTTCACAACACACACCGTTAGCAGCAACTTTCTCATATTTTATTGAAGGACACTGAAGAAGTTATCCAGAGAACAAAGATTAGGCTCTCACAGTTAATGACAACTACTGAAACCTCCATTTAAAAAATTCATCTCTACAAGTAACTGTTCTTGTGGGAGCATGGTTTGTATAGGTTTTAGTACACTCATCCAAGAAACTCTACTCCCTCAAACATAACTTTCCCTGAAGCTTCTTCACTGGGTCACTTTCAACTCCTGGCAGGCAGTAACAGTATCTGTTTAAAGTAATTTCAGTAATTGGCATTGTGTTACTTTAAATGCCCACCTATTACTGTGGTCAGAATATATCTCTGGAATACAGGTACTTTAACTTCTTTCTCTATTGCTCTGGCACACACAAAAGCTGCCTGGAAACACAGTTAGCTACACATCAGTCACTAACATTGTGGGTTCATAACCTCTGTTCCATGGTAATTTTGTGATAACCATTGCAAAAACAAACTGCAAGGAAAAAAGTCAGTGCTAACAGTGGATCAAAGTGATTGTTCATCCTTTTAACCCCTGACCTACCTGGTAGTTGTTTTTTTCGATACGGTGAGAGATGCCTGTGGATGTAGAATGTAACTGCTTGCACTGTCTGCTATAGAAGCCACCACCACAGTCTGCAGATTCCCATCACCACACTTCTCTTCTGAAATTTCTTTACAAAAATAAAGCAGCTTCTTGGTTAATAACTGAACGCAGAATGGAGAAAGACAAGCTATAATTGAACTTTGTTGTTAAAGCAAGCCTTTTGACATAGGAGAGAAGTTTTATAGATTATAAAGTAGTCTAATAGTTGTGAATCAGTGCTCAAACTCCTGGCACATGTATGAAGACACATTTGATAAGGTTGCTTATATTTAAGGACTTTGATAACCGTGCTACTACTTATGAACCCTTCCACAACAAAGCAAATAATCAGAACAACTTGCAAATTACTCTGCTTCCAGAAATCCATATAGGATTGCACAAGTATCTTGTTCAGCTGCAAGTCACATACTGGTTGCTTTTAAAATAAGAAAAAATGAGGTAATGATACTCTTTTGCACTTAGAAAAGAACATTTAAACAAGAAAAACAGGCCTCTTGTAATTGAATCTGACATGCTGTTAGAACAAATGTTTTAGCCTTTCTTGGTAATACGGAACAATCCACAAGCCAAAAATTGCTCTTTGATTGAAGGCTGTGTTTACAGTCAAACAAAAACATAATGGAAAACTGTGAAAGCAGACGTTCAATATTTTGATCTCAACATAAACACACGAGGTCTCTTTACACGAGGGATTTTTGCCCTTCAATTATGAAAGCTTCCTTCCCTCATCCAGAGAGAGAATGATAAGCTAGTGACACAGTACAGAAATGGATCCACAAGAAAGCTCCATAAGAAGATTCGTAAGTGTGCACTCAGATTAACACCACTCTGGCTCAAAGGACTGGCTCCACCTACAGAGATGTGCCCTTAACACTACAGGCTACTCTGAAGTCTGCACCATTCCATGCATTACCACCATGTGCAGACAAGGGAAACTCAAGGGCTGACAGGCCATTCTCCTTCCTCTTTCACCTCCACAGCAAACTGCTGACAAGTCTTCCTAACTGTCTTTTAAAGACTAAGTAACTACAAAGTCTTTTACATAGTACGTCTCTAGAAAAAAACCAAAACAAACAAAAAAACCCCCACAAATGACACCTGTAGCACTGTTGTAGAACATATATTCAAATACTATGACACCGAACCCCATGTTGAATAAAAACTGGAAATGCAAAATTACTATTTAGTATTGGAACTTAGTGCTTACAAAGAGTAGCAGCAATTGTTTTGTAACTAAAGGCTCACAGTTGACTTTAAAGTAATGTAAGACTCTGCTGTAACCAAATCTGGTCTTACCCCTGCAAGAGCTGGAGAAGCAGGGAAGGTTGAGCATTAGGGTAGGAACAAGCCTTTCAATGCAAGGTCATGAAACCTAAGTGCAACCCTAAGTGAAAACGGCTAGATCGTGACTTGAACCCCAAACCTCTCTTCTATCCACCCAGCACCAGGACTTGATTCTTACTCTGAGCTATCATTCCACAGGAACACTTAACCAGTGCTCAAATTTAAAGAATTTTATAGAGAGAACAAAAAAACAGTTTAAAAAAACATTTGAGAGTTTAACAAAATGTGACCACCTCGTTCTCAGTCTTACTCTGTGAATGCAAACTAGTTACACAGTGTTCTGCCATCCAGCAAGGATAACTAATCAATGCTTTCAGATTTCAGTATGCCCATTTTCTAGAGAAAACCTTAAAATATGCTCTTCTAGTTGTGCATCTCAGCACAGGCTTAAAATGCGGCAATTAACATGTTCCAATGAATGGAAAGATACATCTCATTTTCCTTGACTGGGAACTGAATTTCTACCTAAGTGATTCATTCCTGGCTTCGCAAAAGAAGCATCATCACCAGTGATCTCTGGAACAGAAGATTTAATGTTCTTCTGGCCTGCCTGCACTACAGGAATTAACTACTTCATTCAAAATGAAGTAAACAAATACTGAAAATTTGAAGCTGACAGTAAAGCTGATGGCACAAATATCCTTATTAATGGTAAAGAAGGCAAGAAACAACTCTGCGCTTGATATGTCATTCTGCCCATCACATACCCTTCAGAAAGGGGGCATAATAGCTCTTCTTTCACAAGGCTTTCGCCCAACAGAAAGTGTGGTGTGTGAGGCACCAGATTCGTAATCAGAAAGCAGATACAGTGTGCATTTTGTTTTAGAACTGACTAAGGAAAGGAAACGAGGTGCTTAAAAAAGACCATGCAGGATATGCTTACTCACAGGAGCACAAACCCTCAAGTCCCACAGGTTCAACTCACCCTGCGTGCTGGTCACATCCAGAAGCTGACCTGGAGGAATAATCACTTGGGTCACTCCTGGCTGGGCAGAAGGAATGACATGCAGCACCTGTCCACTTTCTGACTGGCTGGCAACAATCATCTGTAAGGCAGTCACAGAGAAGCATGAATGGCACTAGTTTGTATGGTGATCATACAGCACGACTGCATTTGATTATTACCAGAACAGGAAATATTTTGCTTAGAATTAGGGCCTGTATATTTACTTGATTTTACATAATAAGAAAATTGTCTCTTTATTGTCAATTTCTTAAAATTAATTTCCCCTTTTAAAATAGTCCTTTAATTAAGGAAAGAAAAAAACCCCACTACCTTACTTGATTCTACAATGAATTACACATTTATTTGAAACTTAAAACACTATTATTAAAGCTGTCAAACACCTGAAAGCCAGTCATAGTTGGATTCACTGTAACCCCATTCATGGACTAGCAGAACTACTCATAACGTAAGAATTATGACCTTTACTTCTAAGAAACTGACCTCTATGGGCAGCATTTCATGCAAAAGCAGAGAGAAGAAAAGCTCTAGGACTTAAAAAAAATGCAAATTAAATCACCTGTGATTCTGAAAAACTTAAACAACTATGGTATGTTTACCCATAATTACAAAGGACTCTGGGTGAGAGAGTTATGTTTTTTACAAAATACGTGTTACAAATTACAAAGCAACATTTTAAGAAAATTACTTGAGGGCTAGGGAAAAGGTGCGACTTAATGACTTAGCTTACTGCTAATGTTCTGACTTGCCAAAAAAAACCAGAGAGACTTATCCAGGGAGTATAGAGAAAGCAGCGGCAGTAGAAGTACAAGATCTTATCACACTACAGCATCCAGGCTTGATACTGACAAAAGACATCAGCTGTTGTTTAATAAAACTAGTAATGGCTGCAGACAGGATTTGCCTACCTGAAGAAGGGCAACTGGAGCATGAACTATACCACTGTTCCACCTTGTTGCTAGAGATAAAGTCTGAATCAGCTGTTGCTACAACAAAGCACCACGTAAGAGTTCTTCAAAGAGCTCCCTCATCTGTGAGCACAGCCCCAGCCCTGTCTGCAGACACACTCACCATGGGTGCACTGGGCCCTCCCAGGGGCTGCAGTTCACAGAGGGGCTGCCTGGGCTGCTCTGCCAGGTGGAATTCCTCTGCACAATGAGACCGTGGCTGGGGCGGCCGCGCCGGCACAGCTGATGGTGGAGAACTGCCCGAGAGGGGCACTGTGATGGGCAGGGCTGTGGGAGAGTCACTCTGGCCAAACAATGAATCCCTGGAATCCATGCACGTTAGTTGCTTTCACAGAGGAAAAACAGTAAAATGTACTTTGAGTAGCAACCTCTACAAAGAAAAAAAACCAAACAAACAAGAAAGAGAAAAGAACATTTAAAACCAGTGTGTTATACAGCGTACTCAGAGGGAACTCTTGTCCTTCTGATCAAGAGGCTAACACTAGCAGTTCTACCGTCGTTTTCCATCTCCATGCTGAAAAAGTATTCATATTCCTCCTTCCTAGAACAGTCTCTCTACTAAGCCAAAAGAAAATCCCTTTTGCTCAAAATCTGCTCCCTAAAACCATTTATCACTTAAAAACATCTCAAGTCTGCCCAGAAACTGAGACTTATACCAAAAACAAAACTGTAAAATATTCACCAACTTAATTTGACTTCAAAAGAAATCCTAGATACTATTCCACTTGGCCTTTCCATATATGCATTTAGCTATGAAGAAAAAAATCTCTATGCACGTTTTACATTCTTTACCACCAAAGAAACACAAGCAACACAACCTCCAATTCAAGGCCAAAAACGGTACAGCACAAGGCCAAGAATCAGATTTTCAAAATCTTTAAAAAACAGAGCTTATCCTCATCAAGTTTGCAGAACCAAAGTCTTAGAGTACATCCCATTTCATTAAATTTAAGTGCATAGGCACAAATATTTATCTTGCTGAAACTCTGACAACATGAACATTAAGCATGCAAAAATAATGGAAAAACAGGCAGTCCCTGTGTACAATAACATCAGGCTGTCATCTGGCCAATGCAAGAAGGGCTGCAATTTGTTGTATCTCTTGCAGCAACTGCACAAACAATTCTGATGTTTTTGCGACAAAAATTAATACACTACAAATCAAAGAATGAGGAAAAATGTTTCTAAATTTTATATAAAAGTCAGATTTGATCTAAATAACCTCATCAAAAATTCTGCAGGTATAAATCTTCCGTGCTGAAACTGTCTACTGTGAACTGCAGCAGAAAAGCAGCAACAAAAAAATGGCACTTGTTGTGTTAAAGACATTGTGCAAACACCATAAACACACAAGTAAATCACTACCTGAATGACATTTTATGTTAGAAGAACATTCTGAAGAAGAGTATTCACACACATAAATCTCCTTGAATAGAAATATCTGGCAATATCTGATAAAAAATACATTAAAGACTCCTCTCCCCCAATACCTACACACATCCTGTGTCCCCAGACTCCTTATTTGTCACATTTGGTCACTAAGCAACGCGACCTCATTTTCACCTGTTCTGAACCTCTCCTACTCCAACGCATGTCATAAAGTATTCTTTTTTTTAAAGGGTTAACAAAATAAAATATGCATTTCTTCAGCACTCTAACAGGACATAATTACTGAAAGTTGTCATTACATGTAACATCTGGATGTGCATCAGTTCAAAACTGAATGGCACAGGAATCCAAGGGAAGGATGTACGTTCTTAAAAGACACGATGTATTACTCTAAAGGCAAGAAAAGTCCCCTGCGTTGATGAAATACCATATTTTAAACTTATCAGAATGAATGTAAAGGAAGCATCTAAAAAGACAAAGCATTCTTACCTCACCTGAAAAACCTGATCATTTGATTCTGACTCTCCTGCACCATTACAGCTGCCTATGAACAAATCGTGAGATCCTTCCATGGCAATGTCATGGTCAGCTCCACTTTCTTCCATTACAAGGTAACCTGAAAAGGTTATAAAAGTTCATTTTAGCCTTCTGCCAAGAGATCGCTGGAGGTGTTGTCTTTAGGTCTTACAAATTTAGTGTTACAAGTTCTAGTGCTGTTGCAAGATAACAGGAAAGTTCTCAAGAAATCCTTGCCTCCTTATCACTTTATTACTCACTGCAGAAAAATTTCACTGTGTTGCTCCAGGAGTACAGCTTAGCCTTTTATACAAGATAATTTGCTTGATTTGTCATTGCATACACAGATAAAAAAACACACATACACCCTCCCATCATTTTCATCTGAATATGTCCAAAAGCACTGAACTAACAACCACACACATCTAGAGAACACTTGATATTTAAGCACATGCCAGCAGTGCTTTATAAATACATTAGTCACCTTCTTCCACAATCACCAGACAGAATTTGCATTATGCAACTCTGTCATGCAGACATTTTGAAGTAAATCAATTTGTTTTAAAGGCTTATAAGACAACATATAAATGAAATAAAATTACTATTGTTTGTCTACAGCGGTATGCTTTGGGCAGAAAAAACCACCAGATATGTGAAACAAAATGTGGCATTAATTAAGTGATGAAAGACAAAAAGACAGAGCTCTTGGCATTTCAGAGATCTACCTCCTATCCTAAAGAAAGCTTCAAGATGCTCAGTTGCCCACTACAAACCTTCAGGCCGACAGATAATATTGGACAGTGAACTGCCACAGAAACAGGATAATGCTCTCATGTACACATAACACCCTTTTAAAGCAGTGACGAATCCCAAATATTCACAAGCAACAGGACAAAACGACAATTAACTTGGTCCCTACCTAACAAGAGTACACATATACTAGACTACATGCATAACATACACAACTGAATAGAAGAAAACTTAATTCCTGACATTTGAGGTGAAGGAGGTGGAAGGGTGGTCAGGATTTTTCCCTTCAGTATTTATTTTAAAGACAGGCTGCATTACATTAGCACATGACTCCTACCAGCTGTATCTTCTTCACCACACCATGCAAGTAAATTCCTCAAGATTGACCTTCTTGGCTGTGCTATTTCAACTGTTTACAGCTTTAGTAAGGAGACTGTAACAGGCTAGAGAGTAACTTCAAAAGAACTGTACAACTCTTAAAGCATAGATTTACTCTCCTTTGCAATGTATAAAGGACACCAGCAAAGTAAATCCACATCTCCTTGGCTTTTGAAGCTGAATAAAGCATCCTGCTGATACAAACAACATTGAGAAGTAAAGCTGCTCATATGCTCAATATATTAATACTTTAATCTAAAGCAGATTTATTTTTCCATTCAATTTTCAAGTGATGACACTTCAGACCAAGTTCTAAACGAAGTTACCTCATGTTTACCAAGTATTTTTGAGCTTCAGATCTGAGAACAATTATAAGATGTTTCAGTTACAATGTCTGAAGCATCTTAGCAGCAAATGAAAAAAAAAAAAAAACCCAGAAAACTAGATTTCATCATCACTCAACCATTTCCTCTCAGTTCAAAGATGTAAAGAAGGCACGACAGTTTCAGGAAAGCAGCACATTTAGTTCTTTGAGATAAAGTGAGTTTGTTCCAGAGATACTGATGACATGTACTCTAAGCTTGCTGGAACCTGACAACAGAACACGAGGACAGCTCTATGGGGACAGACCAATGACCCAAGCAGCCCAACATCCCGTATCTAACAATGATTAATAACAAAGCTCAGGGGAAAAAAATCCAGCAGTAGGGTAAATACATGGTGATATTCATCCAGCTTCCTTTCATAAGCAGCCCAGAAATACCTGAAGTTTTGTATTTGTGTTTAAAATAATTCCCGTCGTACAGTTTTGCCCCATGATTTTGTCTAATCACTGTTGCAACCCAGGCAAACCACTGGCACACACATCACTTGGAAAATCAACTTCATGGTTTAACCATCCAGGTTTCATTAACCTAAGTGCTTGTGTGCAACCACAAACAAAGATTATTTTTTGTCTTAAAGAAATATGCTTCTACAGAGGTGTACAAGTACATACACAGTTAACAGATCTTATAGTCATACAAATATTTGTAGCCAATTCCCCAAACAGGAGAGTTAAATCCTGTATATTTATGTATACATATGGATGTTTTGTCACAAACGTGTAAATAACACATAAGTATCTCTTCATAAACACTAAGTGAGCAACACAAAAATTCCCACTGTAACACTGCTGTATCAGACATTTAACAGCGGGCTGAAGGAGAAATGTGGAAGTTCAATGTTAGTGTAAAGTGGGAGCAAGAGTTGCATCCTCAGAGCACATAGGCAGCTCTCTGTCTTAGCTTTAGCCTTAACACAACTCCACCCAAACCACTTCACAGGCTGCTTCCAGAGTCCAGCACTCCAGGGCCATTTCCAAATCGTGGGTTAGTGTATTTTAACGCCACAGGTCTACTTCCTTCACCCTGACTCCATTTGGGAAGAACTTTCCTCAAAATCAAGGGGAATCTATGGCCATTGTTGTCCTTGGTTCACCTCTACAAAGAGAGCAAGCAGACACAGAAACTGCTAGCACAGGCAAACACGATAGCCATCATGGGCACTCCATGCAGGGTGTTGGTTACGCTTAACAGCACACACATACAGTTGAATGCTTCACCATCAATCTCTTTTGGGTTTTCTGTGAAAAGTTTCAGAGGTTTTATAAGAAGACTTATGATAATTGCATAGCTTACAACTATCAAAATACGCTCTCTGAAAAAGCTCCCTCTGAGGGCATTTGTCTATAACCATTCACAGTGGCACAAATTCACAAGGGCATGAATTACAGTAAAACATATCAGGGAGGAAATTAGGGCATAGTGATACTCTCCAGTAAAGGAGTTACAATTAACTTTGTTAACTTCTACCAGGTTTGAGACTCAGCGTATGTCTACCATAGAAGACCAGGCAGATGCGGTTAAGAATACACAGAAGATCTGGGCACTCCCCCTTAAAAGGTTTCTCAAGTCAGTTTTTTTTAGACACCACCAATAACTGGAAAATGCACCTGTGTCAATTTCGCCGACGAACTATGTTAGGTCTTCGAAGCATGCTTAAGAAACAGATGAGATTTTAGAGTCTCACAAACAGCAACATTCAACACCCGCCCGCCCCAACAGCGGAGTCACCAAAACCGGAGTCACCACCCAGGGAAATCCCAACTGTTCCCCTGAGGCCATGAAGGACTGTCAAAAAGGTGGAAAAAAAAACTTAGGCACAACGCAGGCACAGAGCAGCTCCTCACGCAAGCAGCCTTCTCCCAAAACACCAAACTCACTTACAGCTTCTTTTAAAGTCCACCGCGCGTTGGGTTTAGTACTTCTAGTAGGCAGTTTATTGTGGGTGTGTCGCTTGACATGCAGACACACAACCCGAGGGACTCCAAGCAGAGACCACCACTCCAGCGACCCTGGGCGCCACACGGGGCACTGCCCCGCTCGGGCACAGCCCGGCAGCGCGGGCGGCCGCGCTCAGGAGCAGGCACAGGAGCCGCTCCAGCGCCCGCGAGGGACCCCCGGAACGCGCCGCCCGCGCCCCAGCCCTGAGGAGCGCGGAGGGCGCCTCAGCCCGCGCCCGTCGCACCCCTCGGCACCAAAGCCCCGCGGCGGGGGCGGCGGGACGCGCCGGC
>VZTE01001920.1:154269-212905 GCA_013397775.1 Eulacestoma nigropectus
GACCACCGACCTCAGCCACCTCATCAACAAGCTGCTGGCCGCAGGGCACGGTAGGTTCCGCGGCGGGGGCGGCCCCTCGGAGCCCGGCGTCCCTCGTGTGCGGCCAGGCCGGGCCCGGCCCGCGCGGGCTGTCACAGCCGGGCGGCGCCCGGCACCCGCAGGCCCTCGGCGGGCACGGCCACAGCCCGAGCCGGCCCTGCCCCGCTGCTTTGGCCTGGCTGCCTACAGCAAGGCACTCCTGGAACTTGATCTGAAACGCTGCGGGTACCGGGGCTGCCGGGCATTCCCGGGAGAAATGCACCAAAGGCTGGAATGCTGTGTGTGCCCGGCGCCACAGGCCAGGCTGCCGCAGCAGATGGGAATGGAAGCGTTCCCAAAACCTGGCACAAGAATTAATGTAACCAAAGGTTTGGTTTTTCTGACAGCCTTTAAGAAAACCTCAGCCATTCTGTCAGTGCTGAAATGGGCTGACTGACTTGAAAGGTTATCTGGGGAAAGATACTTGTGCAATGTTGTTGAAAGTCCCATTTGCTGTAAGAAACTGGGTCAGTGGTATTACACCCTGCTTCTTGACGCTTTTGCAAGTTGCTCTTGACCCATGAAATTGCAAACAATCTTGAACAGAAAACTGGTGCGCAGTGCAGTGCTTCTGTCAAAATGCAGGGCCTTTGTCATTTGTGCCATTACAAAGGGAGAAACGTGAACCAAAAATTCTTAGGATTTTCCTACTGCGGCCACAAATACAGGGCCCTAGCTGGTGGTAACAAGTGGCAAGATCCATACAGAACAGTCAGGAGGCACCACTGGGGTTTGATTACACCTAGCTACAGAGAAAATACATGAAACGAACAACTCTTTGAACCCCAACAGCAAATTTTCCTTCCTCTTAAATAATCCTGTGGAAGTAATGGGCTGCCCACTTAAAACTGGGAGAAGAAAGCAAGGGGTTGAGTTTTTGGTTCGTGTTGTCATTTATTTTGGGGTTTTGGTTTTGTTTTGGGGAGGGTTATTTATGTTTGGGTCTTTTTTGACCTCTTCCTGGCTCCATTCTCCTGAACCAGTCTCAAAATGATGCCATTCTTGATGGTATCAAATAAATAGTGACACCTGAACACTGATTTTTCCCTGATTCGTTTCAGCGGATCACAAGTATGTGGAATTTGACTTCCTTATCAATGGCCAGTTTTTGCGATTGCCGTTGGTCACACACATGGAAATGGAAAATATTTCCACAGTAAGTCATACTCAGTTTCTCCCCTTCTAGGATGGTAGAACAGACTTAGCCAGTTTACTTCAACCTGATTTAGGTATTACACTGTCAGCTAGGTAGATTTCCTTGCTCAGTTTTATTTCTTTTCTGACCACTTTCCCAGGAGAACTCCCTGTATTTTTAAATCCATTACGAGCTGCAGTGATTAAAGACAGAGCAGTGCAAGGAACATCGTTATCCAATCTGTTGTCTGTTCAGAGGGGAAATTCTTGTCTTATTCAGTTCATCATTAATGTATTTTTGTCTCTTATGGTGGGGGATAATGGGGAAGGTTAATATTACCTCTAGAAAATGTTGCAAAGTGTTTCAGACACCTGTTTTGTATTAGTAAATGTAGAAGAAGAGGAATGTAAGAAGAATGAAATCACTTGGTTTTGCTTCCAGCTTGCTATTAATAGTAATTTGATAAAAATATGGAAAGCAATATAATTCACACTTTTTTTCTAAATATGTTAGTTCTACTGATACGGTGAAGGACTTGGATACCAAGACCTTTGCTCAATAAGCTTGTATTTTTGTGCCACACTACAGTTAAATTTTACTGTTATTGATTAAAAAAACAAAACCACACTACATCACTAAATAAGTATTTTGTCTGTGAGCTCAGGAAGAAGTGGTGGAAATAGAGTATGTGGAGAAATACATGGCCCCTCAGCCAGAAGAATGCATCTTCCATGATGACTGGATCAGTTCTGTTCAAGCCACTGAAGAATGGTACCACACTAAGCCAGTTCCAAGTTTTTGTCTTGCTTATTCGTGTTCTTCCATGGTGTTAAATGGAGTGGTATTCTCTCTTTAATATCCCTTGGCTGGGTTTTTTTCTCCTCTTTGCTTTACCTCTCTTTCTTTTTTTTTTAACCTGTCAAGTCAGTCAGCTACTTGCTTTTGTAAGCAGTTCACTGACAGTGACTTGAACACAGGTAGAAAACAGCTAGAGACACTGAACATGAGATACTGCTTATACAAATGAACAAAACAAATGCTGTTTAGTATCCTTTCTATTAAAGGAAAGCAAGTTTTCCTCACCTACCTTTTTTGCTTAAACCTTTGATTTCCAATGTGACACCAATTAGCAACAAATAGAATAGCATACCTTTCTGCAGAGACTTTCCTTAAAAAAAGCCAAAGAGCCATAGTTGTCTTTTTCTACTGTGTTTTCACATTCATTTTCCAATCAACTAGGTAATGTTCATATATTAAGTAGAGGTTTGAAAATGCTTTGAGAACCTCTGGCAACATACTACAAACAACAAATTAAGTTTTAAATTATGTAAATTATATAAGTGATCTCAGGTCTCACCTACCAGAACATGCAGTACTCTCACTACTTATCTTTCTGGCCTGTACTCCTGGCCTCCCAGTTGCAAGGCTTTAATGAAGCTTTGCTCTGTAGCAAAAAGATTTTTTTACTCTTTCAAGCTATTTTTTTTAAATAGCTATTGTGCTAATATTTTTCCAATAGTTTCTGGTTGAGGCTTTATTTAATAAAAACATTTGTTGGTCTTAAAGACAATGATGCTTAAAATGCTGTACCCCTCAGGATATTAACTGGCTGCTATGATCAGACTGCTCGGATCTGGTCTGTGGAAGGAAAATCCATCATGACAATAGCTGGGCATACAGAAGTAGTGAAGGATGTGGCATGGGTGAAGCAAGGTCAGTATATATAGCAGGGGAGTAGTAGTAGTTTGATTTACGGGGGGAGAAATGTTAGCATTCCTTAACCACGAATATTTAATTATCTAAATGTAATTATTTCAATCTCTGTCAGTGGTGTAAGAAATTAAGTCATGGTGTGCATAAAACAGTCCTTTAATGGTAATGAATATACTTACTTGAAGATGGTTGTTGTCTATGCACCGTGCAGTCTCCATTAGCAAACACTGGTGTATATAGTTACATTAATTGTACTTGCAGGGTAACATGATGTAGACTGAAACACATACAAGTTTCTGTCTATCTGCTCTTTCTTCTAGGATTAGAATAATTATTTATAAAGACTTTGGAAAGCTGAGTTGGGCATGAGTGTAACTTTTTTCTACCTCAGATAGTTTATCGTGCCTGCTACTCAGCGCTTCCATGGACCAAAATGTCCTGCTCTGGGAGTGGAACGTGGAGAAAAACAAAGTGAAAGCCCTTCACTGCTGCAGGGGACACGCTGGCAGTGTCGAGTCCGTGGCTGTTGATTGTACGAGAACCAAAGTGAGTGACTCCTCCTGGAAAGAAACCTTTGTGTTTTGGGATTTAGCAGCCTGTACTTCAAAAATCCTCTTTTTGTCCCTGTGTGGGTATTCATCATCATGATTTTATGACACTGATAATTTCCCAGTCTTGTTATAAGTGGTGGTTATTGAGAATTAGGAGTATTACATCAATGCTAAGCTATAGAATCACAGAATCATTTAGTTTGGAAAACAAGTTAAATTTTAAAGTATATTTTACTTTAAATGTGTGCTAATTTTGTGCTATAATGAACTATTTTCAAATTTGACCTAAATTTTTTGTGGTGGTTTTGGTGGGAAAAAAATTTCCAGAGTACTTGGAAAAAGCAGGTGGTAAAGAACCTCTTTAGGTTCTTTCCCTTCACCCAGGAATTCAGCAGTTATGAGCACTCCCACCAAAGGTGGAGTCATTGCTCCCAGCTTGACTTAATACCAGACAGGTTAAAGTAAAACTTTTTGATGTTGAAGGAAATAGATATTTTGTAGATATTTTTCCTACAAAGGAAGTAAAAAGAATAATTTGATGTATGCCAAACATTTTGGGAGATTTCTTAGGAGCCCGGCACTGTTATTTGTGTGTTATAACCCATTGGTTAGTTTTTCAAGCAGGTCTCTCTTGCAAGGTGTAATATGTGTTGCAAAGTAATTAATGCTAAAAATTAAGACTATAGCATTTTTACCAAAGCCAAGAGAAAAAATACAAATACCAGAGACATGAAGCTGTCTCCAAAAGAGTATACTTCAAGGGAATTTTTCGTCTGGCAAAGACTCCAGCAATATGCACTCAATATGCATATATGATAAGATAATATTCGTCGCCAAAGAAGCTTATTCAAAATCATAAAGAAAAGATATTCATCTGCTTGTTCCAGGAACTTTCAAACACAGCAGTAAGCTGAAAGATAAGATTAACAGAACCCAAAAATGTATAAAAAGGTACCCCATGGAACAGCAGTTTGTGAACTAGAGGGGTTCGGAGCGGATTTAGCCCGAATCCAGTTCACCCGGTGCTGATTGCCTGGCTCGACATTGTATTGCTTGTGGCTTTATCAAAATTTATACTTTGATTATTTAATAAATTCTCTTTAATTATTAAATTGGCTGATTCGTTTATGACACAAGGTCTCTCTGGATGAACATTTAACAAAATGTTTCTATTCATACAGTTCTGCAGTGGATCCTGGGATAAGATGTTAAAGATCTGGTCTGCAGGTAAGAGATAAGTTTGTAAGGCTGTACATCACTATGCTGAGTTACTGGTTCAGTTAATTACACAATTTCAGATCCGATTATCACCTGCATGATGGTTGTAGGCACCATAAATATGGGGATTTGCTTAATTACTTACATGGAGATGGAATTTGAAAACCTCTAGCTCAAGTCTGCCTGTCTTCTGTCACAGTACCTACAGATGAAGAGGATGAAATGGAAGAAGCAGCTAACAGACCACGGAAAAAGCAGAAAACTGAACAGCTGGGACTAACAAGGGTAAGATGAGCTCCAGGTTTGTCCAGGATTTCTCTTCAGAAGTGTAGCCACAATGAATAATTTCTCTTTGCTAAAGGTGACTTTAAAACTTCTGCTGTTGAGGCTCAGGACAATCAGACATTTTTATTTGTTGAAATAATAGGTTTTTTTGATGATAACTCACTCAAATCTGTCACCATGAAATTCTAGACTCCCCTGGCAACCCTCTCTGGCCACACAGAAGCCATCTCTTCTGTGCTGTGGTCAGATGCTGAAGAAATTTGCAGCGCATCATGGGACCACACCATTAAACTCTGGGATGCTGAGACTGGAGATCTCAAATCAACTTTGGTGAGATCATTGTACTCTGTCTGTAGATTCAGCTGTAGTCCAGCTCAGAGAAAAAAAATACCTGTGTAAAATAGTAGCTCCTCTCTTAGAGTTATTATTTTCTTTACTGACAGACAGGAAACAAAGTGTTTAATTCTGTCTCCTACTCACCCCTGTGTCGACGTCTTGCATCTGGGAGCACTGACAGACATATCAGACTATGGGATCCTCGCAGCAAAGGTGAGCTAAAACATGCATGGTCTCAAAGATGTTCTTCAAAATCAGAACTTTGTCCTGTTGAGAGACATCTCGCAAACTTTTCTGGTCTCTCTGCTTGAAACTAGACATTTGGGGGCTTCTATTAAATACAAAGGTTACATCTATTTTCTGTGTTCTGGTGCAAGACTTGTTTTAATTTAGTACGTAATAATTTAGAAATCTAACTGGGCTTAGGTTTTCCTTTTTTTTTAAACTTACTAATGAATGTTCAACTGCGCAGTTGCAGAATTAATTTTTTTTTGGTAAGGTTCAGACTTAGGCTGGTCTGATAATCATTAAAGTGAAATAGTAGTCACTTGGACGTGGTACTATATATCATAAACAGATGGAACTATGGATATTATGACTGAGCCTACCAGATTTATTTTCATAGACACATTTCATAGAATGGTCTGGGTTGGAAGGAACCTTAAAAATGATCTAGTTCCAACCCTCCTGCCCTGGGCAGGGACTCCTTCCACTAGAGCAGAGTGCTCAGAGCCCCACCCAGCCTGGGCTTGAACACATCTTACTTGTAGGCTCTGTTCAGGTCCTGGAAGGCCACAAATAGTAAATAACATTTGCTTGTTTAGCTTCTGTAAAGCTAACCCAAAGTTCATTAGCATTTTATATGTCGTTAATAAAAGCAGGGGGTTTTTTTGCCTTTAAAAAAAGTCTTTGAAAAGAAAGTTTAGTGACAAGAAAATACATTTTGAGGGGTTTTGGGTTGGTTTCTTTTTTCTTTGGTTGGGTTTGTTTCTTTGGGTTTTTTCTTCCCCAGAACTTGTGTGGCTTACATTTTTGTTCACTTTATTTAGAGTTCACTTGACACTTAAATTGAACTGCAATCACACTGGATTTTGTACACATCTTAAAAGTGCTGGTTTCAGCATCTGCTGATGCCTGTGTTTTTTCCTCTTTCTATACAGATGGCTCCTTGGTTCTCCTGTCTCTGACTTCTCACACGGGCTGGGTGACATCTGTGAAGTGGTCACCTACCCATGAGCACCAGCTAATCTCTGGTTCTCTGGACAACATTGTGAAGCTTTGGGACACAAGGAGGTAAAATAAACCTGTGTTTGCTGCTGTTCAAAGGCATGTAAGCTTACAGGGTGAGCTACCCCTCATGAAATAGCAAAAGCAGTCGGAGACATTCACTGCAAACCCCTGTAGCATTTGTGAAAACCCTCGGTTTTGGAAGTCAGCCATATAATGAAAGGGAGAAAAATACTTGTAGTCTACCAGAGGGCTGGAAAACACACACAGCTGAGCAGCATCTACACATAGAAGAAGGAAATTATAACAAATTCTTCCTAACAACTGATTGAATTTCAGTCTCAAAGTTGTTTGCAAGCAAATGAAAAATGTTGCTGCTTTTCTCTTTGGGGATGTAGGAGAGGATAACACTAATGTGACTGGCTCTGGAGAAAAGAGAGGAGGCATCACAGATGGTTGATGTCTGTACTCTCTCAAAGTGTTTATAACTGCTTGACCACATCCATTTGATAGCACTGTGATAGCATTTCTTCCTGGGACCAGTTGTTGTCTGTGATTGCTCACCTAATTCAAACCTGTTTTTCACCAGTTGCAAAGCTCCTCTGTATGATTTGGCTGCTCATGAAGACAAAGTTTTGTGTGTGGACTGGACAGAAGCAGGGGTAAGAATCTGAAGAGCAAGTTACTCATTTATATGCATGGTGCTTAAGAAGAGAGCTAAAAGCAATCGGGGATTGTTTCCTTATGCTCAAAGCTAGAAGAGAACAGGCAGTTGTATTTGTGCTGTCTGGGTGGTGTCACAGGCACTGCAGCGTGTCCTCACACTCTGCAAAGGGCAAGGGCGAGAGCTGAAGCTCTGGAGCATTAACTGAGCATTACAGTGATATTCCAAACAAGGAGAGATGAGAACAGCACTGCACCTTACTCAGAAAACACGTGTTCCACGGTACTGTTTTCTGGGACTAAAGCAGCAGCATGAAGGAACAGCTGGGGCGTGGCGGTCAGTACATGTAGAAGGGAGAAACTATATAATCCTCTATAGCAAGCTGTTCTGCCACTGTAGTGGCACACACGTATTTAAAATTACCAAAAAACCCCATTCTGTGAATGTTCACAATTCTCAGTGTGGCCCCTGTTCTCAGTAAAAGTCAAGAAAAGCAACTTTAGCAACTTCCCTACAAAAATTTCACTTCTAATTTTAAGAGGAGAGTAAGAGGCAAAGTTGCTTCTGCACTTTGATTCTGGGTTTTAGTCATGCATTAACAGTTCACTATTCACTACTACTTTTTATAAAGGAAAGAAAAGTTGAGTCCTTAACTTTTGTGTACTTACTTTGCTTAGTTCTGATATTAATCCCAGTTTCCTTCTCTCGTCAGTTGTTACTGAGTGGAGGAGCAGACAACAAACTCTATTGCTACAGATACCCAGCTACAGCCTCTGATGTTGGGGCGTGACGGTCAACAGCCAGAAGACTTTTTTTTAAAAAACAAAGATTTTTGCAGCAGTTGCTTTCTATTAGCATCTCTACACAATCAACTTCCAAAGAAAGAAGGAGTTTGTTGCTCAGAAAGCTGTTCCTGGTTTTGTATTGGTAACCTATATCCATATTTGCCACAGAAAAATAGCAAAGCCCAAATGGGATTAATGTGAAACAAAGCAAAGGTTATTTCCTCCCTTTTTGATGGCTTTGAATTAACATCTTTTAAATGACTATTTGTATAGCCCTTTTAATAAGAAGTAAACTGTTTGCTGATACTTACAGAAAAGCTACTCACTGACTAAATTATTTTTTGAGTTTACCTGCTTTCCCTTGAAAAAAAAAGCTTTTATCAACAGTTCATTGGTTTAGTGTGTCATTTCAGAAAAAAATGAGATTTCAGCTCTCCTCAGTCTGGCTGTTGGCAGTTCTGATGATTTGGTCCTTAATTAATGAACCCAGGCTTCTCTCCAGGATGAAGACTTAGTATATTTGCAGTGTAAATAGCACAATATAGAGGAAGTTGACAGATTTACTGGCAGATGAAATATTCCATATTTTAGTAGCACATAAATTAGGGCTGTAGATGATAAGAATGGCAGCCTTGTACCACAGTACTTGCTGTGTTGCAGTACAACTAATGTGGTGTCTTGGTCCTAAAAGCATGTGTGTATAAAGAAGTGGTGGATCTCACAGAGAAGGTAGAAGAAGTAATTTGTTCTTAGAAAGAACAGATACAAAAAGTTGCAACAGCTTTTGGGTTGATAGAGGATAAGTACTATTCAAACAGGCTCAGTTTCTCTGCTGGTGGTTTTGCTTTGACAGCATTTAAATGAAAAAGCTACTCCTGCAGCTTGTTAGATGACATATATGTGATGTTAAACCAGCACACTTAAACTCTGTGGAAACCACACTTAAATATCCTCACCAATGTCTTGGCTTTCAATCAGTGTAAGACCTGTGCAGCACAGACAAGTCAAATGCTTAAATTAATAATTTTTCTTTGAAGAGTGAGAACTCTGACCTCCAGGTTTATAATATAGACATATTATATATTATTATATATAAACTATATATATAATACATATATAGTTCTGAGTAAGGAGTTTTAAGAAATATCGAAGAGCAAAAGTGGTGAAAATGGCAAAGGACAGGGGAAGGATCATTGATCCCTTTGCTCTGCAAGTGAAGTACTGCAACTAACAACTTAGATGCACATGTGTAAAGACTCATGAATGCAAGGTAAGTAACCTTAATATGGTTTTCGTGCCTTCCCAGAAAGATTTACAAAACAGTTTTTAAAAAGACCATGTCACTTGAAGTGTCAGCTTCTTTTAGACTAATATTTAGACTTAAGAAAACCGAGCTGGCATTAGTTGTTTCAGTTTCAAACAGTGAATCCATTAGATCTACGATCACCTGTAATAAATACACAGAATGTATCTAAAAAGGTAGGTTTCGATGGACCACAGTTAGAAGCAGGAGCATTTTTATATGCTCCTTATTTGGAAAAGTACTGTGGCAAAAGAACAGACCAAGAAGGAACTAAGTAAACCGTATTAACATGAAGTGATACCAGTGTAAGTACACTGTATTTTTGGAATATATCTGTATTGCCACCATTCATAAATTACCCTGAAACCAATACTTTTTACATTTGGCTGACAGTTCTTTGGATGATCTGTAATCTTTAATAAAATGTTTTAATAAGACTTTCCTTTCAAACATGCAGTCCTTTCATTTAAAAAGAACATGTGAAATTACAATGGTCAACATTTTAAAACTGCAGAAGAGCTGAATCAAAAACATGGTAATCCAGAATCAAGGTGCTGATGGTGACTCTACTCACAAAAAATACTTTTTTTCCTCCCCTAAAAACTATTCCTGCATATTCCTAGTGCCCTAGTAGCATAATACAAAACAGGAAAGAATTTTTATTTACTAATTGCTAGTTTTGCTTAAACATAAAGTTGATACTACAAGTGAGGGGAATAAAGACAATAACTACTGCAAGATTGACCTACATTTGGTTTTTTATCGATGGGAGGTGGGGGTTGGTTTGTTTTTGAGAGGCTGTGCATTACACATTGTTCTATTTCTGTCTTTTCATTCTGCACTGCCACCTGGCTTAAACTGTTCACTAGCACACATGTGCTGCCTCTAAATACAGTTCAAACACCACCATGCGTTAAGACACGCGTTAAAAGCATTAGTTGAAGAAAAGGGTTCACCTGCTTGGTCCTTGGCTTAGTGTCACACCTGAATTTTCCGTCCATGTGTTTCCTTTTATCCAGCTGGTTCTTTCAGCTTTCTTCTTGCTTTGAGACTTTCATCTTTGCTTCTGGATGGTTGCCATCCCTTTCCTACAGCCAGCCCTGGCAGAGCACTGTTTTTCTCTCTTGTTGGCATTTGGTTTATTTTTTAAATCTCAGTCTTCTCTCAACTAGGAGATTGAATTAAAAACAAGGGAAGGGGGAAGGAAACAGTAAATGTTGCAGTGACACACAACCTGAGCAGGTGTGTCTGGATAATGTGGATATATGAGTTTGGGCCAACAATGCAGATCTCCAGCCAGTGCTGCTCTGCCTGTCCCTTTCAACAAGCGATCCAGAGCCCGGGGTGAGGTTTGTCCTTAGTGAAGATAAACCTACTGAAGTTTAAATTAGGTTTGTATAAGCTGATAAATTTCCAGGATAAACTCAACATACTCCTCTAGATTTTAGCATGCATACCCTAGGAAACAGATCTAACCACATATGCTTAAAGTGACTTCTACAATTGAAACAAAAATATTTCACAGAGATCAGAAGGAAACACAGAGAAAGGAATACACTTCTAATGAAAACTCCTGAGATACGAGGTTTTCTCCTGCATTTTCTGACATTTCTGCAACAGAAAGCACTAGATAGGCACATGCACAGATTCCCCAAAGGAAAAATACTACTCTTAAGGTGATTTCAGTCTAGGTAATTACCAACTTGTTACTTATCAACTTGTTACTTAAATGTGGCTATAACTTGAAGAATTCCAGAATTTTAAAGGTTTTTCTCATTAATGAATTAATTCAGGGTACAAACTTATCTCCAAAATTGTGTAATAATAAACATGATTCTTAAAAAAGCAAACAACCCCTCCAAACAACAACAAACAAACAAAAGTCCCAAACAAGCAGTGGATGTGATTTAGGCTGATCTGTTCCATGACCTCACTGAAATTTCAGCATGTGCTCTTTTCCCTTGTTGGGGGGAAGGCAAAAGGTTTTATCAGATTAAAACTTAATGAGAACTAGGTCAACACACTTCAGATTTCTACTCTCTGTCAGAATGGGGCTGCCGAGCTGGCCCTCACACACCCCAGTCCAGAGGTAAATGCAGTTATAGATTATCACCCTTCTTGAATTTGAGAAGCACAAGGCTACAGTGACCTGCAGAAATACTTCATTAGCTAACAACAGGTTGTAGTAGCTCGTTGCAATTTGTATGGCAAAAAAAGCCCAATCAAGTTTGAATCACCAATTTTGTTTGATGTAAGCTCATTGGCAGAGATCTCAATTTACAGGCAAAACTTGGGTTGAAATTAATTGTAACGAAAACCAACTTAAATTGTCCTGTAAATTGCATGAAATAAGTGGCGTTTAAGCTGCCAGTGAGAAGCTGGCTAAGTCTGGTCTAGGAAAGACAGCTGCTCAGTCTGGATGAGTCTATCGAGCCATCCAAATCAAGACGTACTGTAGGGAATGCTGAAAACGTAACTCAAACCACAAAAATGTAAATTTCTGTACCAATTTCAATGTTCTTACCCAAAACTTAAAAATGTTGATTTTCCATATCTTTGCAATCTATTCCATTGGACACCTAGCAGCCTGTGACCAACAGGGGATCTCGGTACAAGTTTAAAATACTGTAGAACTAAATAAATATTGAAATAAATGCTCTGTGATTAGTACTGACACTTTCAGCCTATAATGTGTAATTTAAGTAAAGAAATTTCTTTAAATGTTTGAAATGACCTCTGGATGCAAACCAGAACTCACAAAAAGCTGTATGGAGGAACATGATAAACCAATTATAGCAAAACATCCCAACAATCTATATTGCTTACCCAAAAGAGTCCCCCT
This sequence comes from Eulacestoma nigropectus, assembly GCA_013397775.1. NCBI lineage: Eukaryota > Metazoa > Chordata > Aves > Passeriformes > Eulacestoma > Eulacestoma nigropectus. The sequence continues at coordinate 166,407 of VZTE01001920.1, forward strand.
CATCACACTTCCTAATGTCTATGGGCTATAAATTTAGAATAGGGAAGTACTGATCTTCAGTCAGACCACAGCTGTTCTAAACTGCATGTGAAAGACAGCTGAAATCCCTTGGAAGAGCCTGCAGGAAATGCTCAGTGAATTAGTTCCTCTCCTTTAACTCTCTCTCTACCCCAGTTCTGAAAACTATTCAAGTCTGTTACACACACATGCACAAACCAGAAGTCTCTCATGGATTTCTGCTCCCAAGACAGGTCAAAAAACCAGCTGACAAAGTGCGGAAGAAATACTGGAAATTGAAACATTCACCAAAGAATGAAGATGAATATGTGGTAACATCTGATGCAGAGCCAGATGTCAAATTAATGATAAACCTATGGGCCATGAGCAGAGTCAGTATGAACTGATAGGTAGAATATGAATACATGAAAAGGGATCCTTTTCCCTGCCACTAACAAGTACCAGTTACTTTCAACAGGGCGGCCTTAGTCCCCTGTATCATTTGAAAAGCCAAAAAAATGGTATCAAGTGTTAGAATGACATTATTGTTTTTTGAAGCTGTTCAGCACCAGAAAGACCTCTCATCTTAAGCTACTTTCCACTCTCGGTGGTGTCACTACCACAGCCGCGCACACATCCCTGCGCACACTTACGTTTGGTGGAACAGCTTCACAGATCTGAGCTCACTGCAGTAACCAAAGGGTTACCACAGAATCGGGCATCCAGGCTGAGAATTCTCTGTCATATGGACTTGCTTGGGAATCGGGAGGATGACAACAACAAAGAAGGTACACTCTCCTTTTTTAAAGTACTTGCAGCATTGAAGGCTACTGGGTGACATAAATTCCTCATTTGTGTGATTCCAAGCCTTTGGCACACTGCTGATTGAACAGTGGATGCAGACACTCAGAGCCATCTGCTCAAAACACGGACTTTGAACCAAAGTCTGAAAGGTGTGGCTTGGGAGTCACAACAAACACGTTTTCTAATCTCCCCTGTTAAAGCCAGTAATTTGTTTTCTAATTTAAGGAGCACAAATTTCCATCTCTCTCCCATTCTTTTCCTCTCAGGTTTTGCATCAACTTTAGCCCAAGTGTGGGAAGGTTTGTGCAAATTAGAAAAAACTTTTTGATCTTTAAAAAAAAAAAAAAAAAAAGGTCAAAATTTGACAGAATTTCCCTGAGTTCCCCTGGAGAGATCCTATCTCTCAGGTCTTGGATTGGTAGCTTGTTATTTTGGTGGATTCTGAGAATAGCATGAGGTGTTAGAATTCGCTGGCAGTAGGTTTTTAATACTTGGAGTAGGAATCAAGAATACTTTTGTTGTTACACAAAAGACCTTGTTTCCATCTTACATCAACATGCAAATGGTCCTCTTGATATAAGCACAGGATATGAAAGAATCATAGATTTAACAATCATAATGTTTTGCCTTTAGGTTTAAGAGCATACAGAGATCTTCAATGGATATTCTCTGTTGCTTCTCAGAAAACAGTACTTACCTCCTGCAGCTACAATACTAAACAAAGTGTTTCCTAGATCTAAACAGCACAAATTTAAACAGATCCTGGTTTCAGTTCACCTGCTATAATTCCAGAGCATGTCAGTTGATGCAGTGAAGCCTATCCAAATCAATGGCATTAATACAGATTTACAGAGGGGCTTACCTGCAGCCTACCTGCATGTAATTTAAAATAATCAGATCTTATATCTTAATGTAGCTGAAAACAGAGTCAGAACCAGCCTCCAAAAAAATCAAATACTCCATGTCCGTGAAGCCTTTTCTGACAGGAAATAAATAAGATTTGTCTTCACAGTAACTAAGCCTTGGACAGAATGATGAGGGGGAGGATACGATGGTTTTTCTCCCCTTCTAATCCAATCTATTTAAACAGAGGAATCAAAACAACAGATGTTTAGTATGGTACTGGCGCCACAGAATCCGGCAACAACTCACTGAAGATGAGAAGATGAGGAGACTACAGTTTCCCTATTTCAGTTTTCCGGTCTCTAGGCAGCTGTGATTTAAATGTGCAAGTCCAAATGGTCTTGTCAAAAAGAAGCCGTGACTTTTGCAAGGAGAGCAGTTTCCAAGCTGTGCACCATCCCACCATGTACCACTCTGAACCTCTGCAGTATTTATAGGTATTGCTTGCTACACGTAAACAGAGGATTATGAGACAAATCTGACCAGATCGTTCTTGAGAATAATATTACACTACATACCAGAGAAGTTCTGTTTTAATGAAAGAAATATCTGTTTCTAATATTTTCTGAGCCTGCTGCAGTTTACTGCAGCAACTGAAAAATATTTTCACTTTTGGGATGTCTGAATTGTAATCTCTTATATCTTGGCTGACATATTTGAAGGTACTAATTTTGCTTAGCTAGCTCAAGTATCACTTTTGCCATTTCCTACCATCCCTCTGTATTTAATTTTATAATTTATGATACAACAGTTTGTTAATAGGGCTGCTATTTTAAAAAGTTAGAAACATAAGCTTTCTTAGTTTCCCTCTGCAGCACTATCTTCTTGCCATTTACTCTCTTTATTTTGCTACCCACCCCATGTTTTATAAGCAAAGTTTCTAGTTTCTTATTCCTCATAGGAGTATCAAGATCAAGAAGGTAAAAGTCTTCCTCTTTTTACAGAGACCTTCAGGCTAATGCTCCAATATAGCAGACACTATGGGTTCCTAATGCATTGCTGCTGTATTTCTCTTCCTACACACATTTCTAACTCCATTGTGACAGCAGGGCCCTGGCAGCAGGCAGTATTTGCCTTTGACACACCTTTCTGTCATTCACATTTACTCTGCATGTGCCTGTGCTATTAGCTTCCCCTCAACCCTTAGAGGAATTCCCAAGCACCTGAAGAACAGGGATAAGTTAAAAGGAAGCACAGCTGATGCTCAAGTGATTAAGCAGCAGCCATGGCTGCTGACATCAGTCCTGCACCACCAGCAGGGCTCTGGGAAGAACCACTGCCCACAGTCAGATGTCTGCACACCTGTGGCTGAAGCCACCACCCATTCTCCAGGGGCCAAGCCTCCCTCTGTGCCTGTGCTCATAACTACTCTTGATGAAAAGCAGAAGGAGCTTGGACCACCACTCTTCTGTGACTTTTGTCTTGATTGCACTTCATCAGCTGTCTACAAGTAGCACTCAGCACTTGCCAGTAGTTAAGTTCGACTCTTATTTCTGTTCTTCTTGTTGCTGGAAAGTTTGATTGCTATGAGATAAAAGAATGCTTCTATATTTTAAATTTTCTAGTTTTACATTTGTACTGCTTATTTACATGCTTATATAATTAATAGTTTAACTGTTTATGTCCACAAAATAATAAATCAACAATTTCCTTCTAAAAAGTGTTATTTTTTTAATGTTCTTCCATTCAAATGGCCTGTATAGATATCTACTACTGAGTAGTGGAATACTGATGGGGACTTTATGGTACAATATACAGCAAAAAAACTTATCCTAGTTTCAGGTTCTTCTTTCTTTTCTCCTTCTTTTTAGCATTCTTATTATTTCAATAAGTACTGAATATGTAACATTAGGGATATATAATATCTCTCTCGATATATATTTATATAGTGTATAACATCAGGGTACATTAAAACATTTATGGTTTCCTGAGGCAGTCATTACTTCGGATTGACAACTGAGAGATTAGGTTTCAGATTTCATGAAAAAATACATTAATGCTGCATTTTCACAGATAGAAGAACACAAATCCTCTGTTAAATATTCAATCTAATTATACTGTGCAGGGCCTATTAGCAAAGCTATAATTGTAATGAAGAAAGAATTTTATAATGCTTGAAAACTTCAATAGCACATTATATTGAAAAACAGTAATAATTATGGATTAAAAAAGATTTTATGTCTTTCCAATTAAAAAATTAAATGCCAGCATAATCATACGTAATTGCTCATGTGCTATTCATTATAAGTCATACAGTGTAAAATGACAACTAATGTGAAAAGTTTGTGAAAAAGAAATTCCCCCTCCATTGCACCTTTACCTCTTAATCCTTAAAAAAAAAAAAAGTCACCACCAAAACCACTTTGGGATAGTAAAATATTTTACAGATATATTAAGAATATTTATGGCAAATGGGTTTGAAACTAATACCTAAAATTACATTACAACAGCATAGCCTTTCAAACTGCTGTTTGCTGTTTGTAATGAGCATTTCAGAAATGTTAATCAAAATTCCCTGAAAATGCTTAATAACATATACATACAATCACATACACAAGTGGTTTCTCATTAATTTTTAACTTTTTGCATTTTGTGTTATTTTTGGCAATTATTTAGATATATACTATAATTTACATATAAATCTATTTAGGTATTTTTTTCCTAAGCTTCCATAAGTCTCAAGAAAAAGAATAGAAAATTTACCTTTATAAATTCCTGGAAACATTACTGGGAACATCTTCTTAAATCCCAGAGTTCAATTGAAGACATTTTAGTAGAAACCCAGCAAAACCCACCACGTTTAATAAAATGGTACAATATTCACATTCATCTTTCTTTGTAGCATGCCTATATATCCCTTAACCATTTTTTCTTCCCAATGCCTATCATTTCACCATTGTTCCATATGAAGTCTGATATGTAGAGTAGTGACTTATTTTTTTAATTCACTCTTCCCCCAACCCCACATCTAACTGGCAATGTCAAAATCTGAAGGTCATCTTATGCATCTAAGCAGTTTGAACAGTGTGCTGGTTCTGCCACCCTCATAGTTCTCATGATAAAAATAGTCAATAAATTGGAATTGCCACACATTTTATTTTTCAATTACTTTTTTTTAATACCCATATCTGAGGAAGAAAATAAGCTAGGGCTCTTATCAACGTCTCAGGCAGATCACAATGCAAGTGAAGCTGGAAAATGGACTGGTGTCAAGGGCAAGGTTTTCAATTTTTTTTTTTTAGTAGTCCCCATTCACTCAGTTGAATGTACTGCTGTTAATTCAATTGAAGGTATGATTGCAAGTACAGGGTGCAGAGGTACTTGGAGGGACATGTGTCAAAAGCAGAAGCCATTTCATATTCAAAGAGGAAACCACTTTGCTAAACTCTGATGTATGTCAAGTACAAGCTCGCAGGTGCTGATGATCTGGTGCTAAACAGGAGCTCTGCCCCTCTCTTCCCCAGCTCATCCTGTGTGCCTGCTCTGTGGCTTTCCCACACATCCTTCTCCTGTTCAGACTGGGCTACACAAGCACGTCAGAACAATTGCTAATATAAATCCACCCAGATATGCATCAAATCCCAAACTCCAGCCCCACAGGCTGACACTTGGCAAAGCCCTGTGCAGTTCTGTGGGAGGGATCTCACTGCTCAATAAGCAGCAGCTGTTGTTACACACTCCAGCTGTTCTTGGACATTTTCAGCAACAGACTGAAGGGAAGTTCAATGCAACTGCTGGGCAGATTGACACACACCTTGCTATCAAAACCAGATCCTTCCTCCCCCTTGTCTACTGTGAGTTGGCAAGAGCAGAGGAATCATTATTACTGTATGCATTTTAGTTCTATTTATATTCAGAATGCTGGGAATTCCAGTTTAAAAAATTGGCATTGCCTAAGTTGGTATTTGCAGTGTTCTGATGTACTGCTGTCCACAAGCAGGCAAACAGGTTCCTGTTATTGCTGTAAATTCAGAGCTGCATTTATGGAATATGCATCTCTGGTACTTTTACACTTTGGGGCATAGAATGGCAGAAAATCCACTTTATGTACCACCTTCTAGCTTAGCACTTATTATTGTTCTTGCCCTGTGGTAAAAAGGCAGTGAGGGGCAGCCTGCGTGTGAAAGCCGAAAAACATAAAGCCTAAAGTCTTAATTTTTACTATTTTGTGGTTACAGTCAGTCCATTTCTCCCACATTTCCCCAAAACATTCTGCTCACTTAGGCTCTTACATAGTTTTACTCTTTTAACTTCTTTTACATTCACATTGGCCTTTGTTTCACCTTTGGCAGGAATTACCAACATTCTGCCATAAAACTACAATATTTGATGCCCTCTGGCACAGAATAGAGAGAAGCAAGGCTGTGGATGAAAGATGAATCCCACAAGTTGTATTCCTGACAAGAGCAAGCAAAATGGAGAATTCAAGAAAGTAAACACGCACTCATCCATAAAAGTACTGTCTACACTGAAAGAAGTACTGGTTGCCAACAAGTTCACCATGATTTAAGTGGATGCAAAGACATGTCACCAGCAATTAAAGTACATACTGAGGTATTTACTGTATCTCAAGAGTGAGCTCAGCAAACAAAAGAGAACTAAACAAATCCCCTCCACACCTGGAGAACAAACCTCTGTTGTTCTCTGTATTTGTTATTAAAACTGAAGAATGTGCTTATCACCATAAGAGAAACCTTCCAACAACTTCCTTACTCATGTAGACACTTGCCTTCCAAAAGCCTCTGCTCCATCTTTTGTCTCTTCAGGAGTTACTCTTTTAAGTGCTTTTTCTGAGCAAACAAAAAGGTGAAGAAGAACTTCCTTCTCTTTTCTGCCTGAAATACTCTCCTCCAGGATGACAGTGTAATTATATGCAAAGTGTGCAGTTAAGATTCTGCAAAATAAAATGGATCCAAGCCAAAACTGCATATCTACTGCTAGGTTACTGTAAAAGTTTACCTTCACTCCTCAGTTTTCACTTTTAGGAAGTGAAGAAGTTATAATTACTATTCAGTATTTCTACATTTTTTTTCCAATAGCTGGTCAATGTCTGGGGAATAGACGTGATCACATTATATAAGCACAAAAAAACCTCGTAACAGAAATCCGTAGGACTGGGACATATTCTAAGTTGTTTTAAATTTACAAATTCTCTAATCAGAAACTGTTGCAGGTAGTAAACTGTATAGAAAGAGTCAAAGACTGATCTCTTTTTGCCTTTGCATATTCCAGCTTTCACAGGTTTAGATACAGATGGAAGGAAGGGTTACCAAATCCGAGCCTGAGAAGCTGAAGGGGCGCAGGCCAGAAGGTGAACCTGCTTTAAGGCAGTCACTGTACCTGTTGTCACATTCCCTGCCTGTCTATCAGGTATCTGCTGTATCCAGACCCCTCCTGCTCACCTGCCTTTGCCTATTCCCCATGACTGAGCACGCATCTTCCCATGGTAGGTATGGACCTGATGTCTTTGTCTGTCTGCCTGCGGGAATGACCTCTCCTAAACTGCAGTCTTGTACAGTTTACTCATCTTTTTCAATCAAAGAGAGCAAAGGTAACTATAGTATTTAAAAATGTATTTTCAACTTAAAAAATAAAATATGAAGAATTCTGCAGAGCCTTCTGGGAAGCAATAAAAGGAAAGGCTAAACCCTAATTCCTTGTCTTCCTCCAAGCAAATAGATTCTGTGCTCATTCACCCTTGAATATTCCAATTATCTTTCTATCCAAAAACTACATGCACAAGTACCTGGACATGAGAACTGCATGCTCAGTAGTGAGTTTTCCAATTTTAGAATATGCGAAGCTTTATGAAGAAATGGCTGTAAGACTGGATTGTATTTTTCAAGCCTGAGATGTCACATACTCTTTTTTTAAGTTAATCAAATAGGAAGCCAATTGTTTGAGATCCACATACTGTAGAACCAGACAGTTAAATAAAACACAAATAGCAGCCAGTTTTAAACTAGTTCAATGAATTCTTCGCCTCCCTTAGTAACCTTTCTGTGATTCTGCGAAACAGCTCAGCTCATGTCCAGAGCCCTTGAACAGCCTGTGGACTCCCATCCATATCATTCTGTTGCAAGGAGGCAAACTTCTTTTATACCAAGAGAGTGGCTTTCTTACAGATGCAAAGTTTCAGAAAAGGAATGAATTCAGCACACTCAAGGTCATTCCCCACAGTCATTTGCCAATGTATACAGAAATGCAGAACATTTATTCTCCTTCTCCCTCACTTTTTCCTCTTTTAAATCTCTCTGGCCATATTGTTTATTAAAATTCCATCTATAAAAGTATTTTTATGGAATTAAGAAATCCAATGAAATTAGTACATGGCTATACAGCATCGTAACTTAGAAAATGGAATCTTCGCAAGTGTGACCAAATTTTGCCATGCCATCATCTTCCTGAGGAAATACAAACAGTCCCAGTTGTTACGAAGTATAACCAGAACTTCTGTAAGTTTCTAAACACATTATTGAAACTATTTTTACAAACAGAAACCTGAGAGAACATCATCATTACACATCGTGCATTAGAAGAATCAATGAATTGGAGAAATGGAACAATAGGTCAATATGTTCTTTCTTTCTCAAGAAAGATTTTTCCCTAGCCATTGCAGAAGTCTCCCTTAAGCAACCTCAGTGAAGAATGTGGAGAGAAGAAAGATGACATTTCCAGAAATATCAGTAAGCAACAAGCACAAAAAATAAACTGCACTCTAGAAGAATCATAAACATTCTGTACATGTTTCATTAGAAAGGAAATAGCTGCTTCCCAGAATTCTTGAAAAAAAACACCCCTCAACTAAAAAAAGACTAATTCTAATCTTCTTCTTCACCTTACAGTCTTTAATTTCATTTCTTTTTCACATTCTAAACACACATTTTACAGTGTGTCTAATCTTTTACCAGGAACAGGAAAGTTAACAGTTAAGATTATTAAACACTTGAAACACCTAAGATAGTTCTCCTGTAGATTGAATGCTAGAGTTTAAAGGTCCAGGACCATGGTGATGGGGTCACGAATGATTGCTGTTTATCTTGGACCACCTCACCCACAAGTGCCAAACAGTCCCCTCTGTTCACAGGGCTCACATCTCCAGCCCTTAAAACTGCAAGCCCACAACTTATTCATTCTCTCTAAAGTGCAACTCCAACTCAGTGTTTGAAGCACATCAGAGGTGACCACCCCAGCACTGGCGATGCAGCACTGGGATAGAGTTGGCACACACAAGAAACTGGCTCTGTTTTCAGCTGATCCCCATTTGGGAGGAAGGCAAAGAAAACAGTTTTGTTTTTATTCAGATTTCAATAGCAGCTGTCGGAAAGCTGCTCAGCAGTTTGGAATGTCAGAAGTAGTCCCTTTGGAGCTGGATCAGATGGAGATGGAGACAGCCAAGAGCACTAAGATAGCTTTGTAACCATGGAGCAAAACTTACTGCATATCCACAGATAGAAAGAACCTATTCTCTGTCACATACAGATCACCCTCAAATCTTGCAAGCAAGGCCTAAACTAAACCTATTCTTTAGGCTTGTCTAATCTACTTTCGCTAAATAACTGTATAAGATGTATTGGTACAAGAACTCTAAAAATAAATCTGCCAGTCTTATTGGAGGGGAAGCTACAATGTCTGCAAGCCAACAAAAATAACAATTTTGCATTCTACTCACAGTTCAGGAAAAATATTCATGTTTGCCAAATAAAAAAACCGACAAAACTGATGGGAACGGAAAATATTTTCATGCTGAAAGAGGATATTACAAACAATGGAGATTCAAAGTCAAATGTCTCTTTATCCTTTTTAAAGGAACTTTCTGAAATACAACACCCAATTTTTGCAAAAATGATGTAACCTTTAAACAATACTACTCCAAATACTTTGTCATCTAACTTTTATATAATTATTTAATGAATTATGATGGAGCTGACCCACCCGTGCATACACATTTGAGAATTTCTTCTGGCCTCCTGGCTTTAATTTTCAGCCCTTCTGGCAGTATTGAAAAAACTGAAAAAAAGCTGAAAATCTCAGGCCTACTTTTATTTCAGGAGTTATTCCAGAAGTTCAGAATACAGAAGTTCAATGAAGAAACAATGTGCAGATAAGCAAGCCTGATGATTCTCAGATTTAAGCCCAGAAAATGGTTAAAAAACCCACAAGAAAAATTGCCTGTAACACTTGTACTCAAAACTACTTTTTGACATTTCTTACTATTATTCTTCAGAAGAGAGGGTAGGTGGAACAGCTTGTCCATGAGATCAGCCTAAACATATACCCTAGGGCTGATCTAGACAGCACCTAGAAGTACCTGCAGAAGGATCACTGTTTTGAGGTCACTTGGTCTGTTCAGCTGGAGAAGAGGAGGCTGAGGAGAGACCTCATTGCAGTCACCACTTCCTTGTGAGGGGAAGAGGAGGGGCAGCACTGATCTCTCCTCTGGGGTGACCAGTGACAGGACCTGAGGGAATGGCCTGAAGTTGTGCCAGGGGAGGTTTATGTTGGATATTAGGGAAAGGTTCTTTACCCAGAGGGTGCTTGGAAAAGGCTCCCCAGGGACGTGGTCCCAGCACCAAGCACCCTGCTCAAGAAGCATTTGGACAACGCTCTCATGCACAGGGTGTGACTCTTGGGGATCGATCGTGCTGTGCACGGACAGCAGTTGGACTCAATGACCTTTGTGGTCCCTTCCAACTCTGGATATTCTATGATCCTATATAAACCATCATTCCTCTCCTCTATCTGAGATGGTTTGAAAAATCCAACTGTTCTGTACTGAAATATGTTAATATTTTCCACACAAAGTGCTGCAAGAGGAAAAGGAGGAGGGAGTGTTTCAGCCTGCAAGACCAGGAGTCACCCAGCCTAAGATGGCAGCACACACTCTCAAATGCTTCCCAGTCAGAGGCACGTGCATGGTAATCTCCTGCAAAAGAGAGGAACAGCTGGCTAATTAACACATTAGCCACACACAATGTTAGGATGAATCAAACCAGCTACAGCTTTAAAAGTCCCAATACAGCTACAGAGAGGAAAAGCTTTGCTCTGCCCTCTGTATAGTGGCCAACAAGCTTGCTCTACACCACTTGCAGAATCAGTTACTCCAAAGCATGAAAAAATTTCTGCAGACCCTGGACTTTCAAATGAGAACATGCACTCATTTAAGAAATGCCAACTGAAATCTAGCAGCAACCAAATGAAAACTCCACTACTTATAGAAACTAATTTTTCATCTTGAAAGTAGGTTATGATACAGTTATCTGAATAAGTTTACACATAAAGACATTACATCCCACTGTCCTACTTTACACATTGCTAAGTTTTGCAGGAGAGAAGACAACTAGAAAACTGAAGTAAATAAAATTCTGTTGTGTTTTGGCAACACATTGGAAACATTTGGAAAATGGAAAGAATACAATTAGTCAATTCTTAATATATCAGGATAATAAGTAAGGGATCTAGATTCCCAGAAAAGTCCTGATTCTTTCAGCATTGAAGAGATCAGCCAGCAAAATGAAAACACATCCTTAAGTATTGGGTTCAGAATTTTATAATTTGAATGCACACTCTTCAAACATATGTTTTAAAATACTCATCCAAGTTGCTTTTACTAGACAAAGATAATAAGAATCAGAAACAGGCTTGGACTGAGTAGATTAAACTGAATTCTCATAGACTTTCCAGTAAATCCACTTAAAAAACCCCTTCATTTAAAAACTTAGGTGCAATTGTCTTGTATGCAATAAATACAGTTCTAGTGTTCCTCAAATCTGTATCAGTACTTCAGCCAAAAAAAAAAGTAAGAACGATCATCTCTAATTCTTACAATAATCATAGGTCTTGTAAAGCATGTTTTAAAATGTAAAATATGTAGTGTTCAGCACTACAATAAAATCAGACAGGAATAATAGCTGATGCAGTTAATAATATCTGCTGGGGCATTACTTCCTTAAGCTGCTCAGAGGAAAGACAAAATTCAAACTACTGGAATAAGTACTAATTTATAATAACTGAGTCACCACAGGTAGCCTGTGCCTTGTACTGAATCTAATAGCTCATATTTTACAGCATCTTAAGCTTGGACTTGACATCCAGTTCACTACTTCCCAAAAAGTTATTAGCAAAAGTGATAACATCTGAATTTGTAATAGAAAAATGAATCAATATATGGCTTCTAGTCCTACTGATCTTTTAAGCTCCCACAAATTCATTTTTCTCTCTTTCAGAGGTCAACCATATTTTGCACTTCCCGGTGAAAGCACTACACTACAACGTTAGACAGCAGTACTACACTCTTGGCTCAGGGAGAGAATTTGTTCTTTACTTCGCATGCTTTAAGTCCCACTATTGCCAGAAAATGTGCCAATAAGAGAAGAGAAAAAAGTAACATAAACACTCTTATCACACAGTATTTTACACTGGCTGTACCCAGTCTCCTGTAATGGAACTCATGCTGAAGGACGGAGAAAACGTTCAAGCAGAGTGCGTTCTATTGGATTATGAAACATTTTTTCTATGAAACACCAAGTTTGTACTTTATTAAGACCCCAATTCTAGGTGTTCTGAAACATTCTTTGAGTTGCATTCAACATGTGAAACAGCTCAATCTACCACTTCATTGCATGTTACCAATCAATTCAAGTTAGGCCAGCACTTGTAGTTTGTTGAGACATGAACATACTTCAGTTACTTTTTGTTTGCCTACAGATACATCCTGAGATCAACTTAAATATTTTATTTTTTAAAAGGTCTTACTGTATTTAAGGACAAACATTATCTTATCTTTTTTTCTAGCTGTTTAGAATAGTATCAAAACTGCATCAACATAGTTCAGTATTTTTGCAGATCTGGATCTCCTTTCAAACCCAGATGCCACTGGATATTCAGCAGATAAGTTACTTAATATTTAGATAGTTATCCTATGGGCAAATATTGACAGTATTTTATTACAGTGGTCTTTAAAACAGACTAATTTCATTTTACTATTATAAAAAGTGTTTAACATCCTGCTACAGACACACACCATCATCTGGCATGATGGTGGACATTTAAGTTCCAAGAAGAACAGCATTAAAGGATCCTACTATGAGTTTTAGTAGAAAAAACAGTCTCTAACACCTTGGGTTTGGGACATTCTGGAGCTGTTTGAAAGCCTATTAAGTTGGTATGGTCCAATGCAGATAAGATTTGATTTGTGATGCATCACAGAGGATAAAAAGGGAGGGGGGGAACTAGATCTAGCTAATTATTTTTTATCCCATGGCTTTCTAAAAATAAAATCCCTGGGGTTACCAGGCAAATACTAGTTCCAGGAAAATACTCCAGGGCATACAAAGGATTCTTTTTAATTGTTCTCTATTCAAGGAAATCACATGCTTACAACTCACACCTGAGACAGCAAAACTGTATTTGGGACATAAAAGTGGATGTGATGTTGGTATCACATCCCAACCTTGAGAAAGCCACTAATTTTGGTTTTTCATAGAATCATATAACAGCTTTGGTTGGAAGGGACCTTAAATATCATCTTGTTCCAACTCCTCTGCAGTGGGCAGGGACACCTTTCACTAGACCAGGTTGCTCAAAGCCCCATCCAATCTGACTTCCAGGGATGGGGTATCCATAACTTTTCAGGGCACTTTAAAAGCTTTAGAATTGTTCTGCTGACTATCTGCAATTTCCCAGGACCTTCTCTGGCAACAAAGGTGAGATTGAGCACAGGTTCTGTGCTCAGTTTTCCTCTGCAGTTAGAATACAAACACAGTATGCCAAAAAAGCAGCATGGTTGAAATCTTGATATTGCCAAAGAAACACACAAAACACTCATCCAGATTAGGCCAGGATGTAGCCCTTTTATGAATTTGCCCATGAGATGCCTCTGCCTTAACCTGCAATTAACTTCTTGCAGCACCAAAACCAGCATCAACCCTTTGGGGGTTTCAGTAAGCCCAAGGCCATGGAGAATTACACTGCAGGACACAGGTGGAAAATTTTTTTTAGTTTATGCAGACTCTAGCTGCTCTTGCATTTCTGATCCTGTCATTTCTGACTGCACAGCAGTGGGTTTTAAAAGATATTTTGACTGGGGTTGTGACTCTAAAAAGAGATTTATGGAACTACTGAAAGTGCTATGAAAGAACAGATACATAGGCAATACAGTTTTAAACAAGCAATGCAACTGAACACACATTTGTGAAACATGCTTTTTGAGTAGCTGCATTTGATGCTGTCCAGAGATCGCAGCTTAAGATCAGAATCAACCTGTATTGTGATTCCTGAACTCAGGGACCTGCTGCTTTCCATGGCTTGGGCATGGATGTGTGGATGCATATGGGTGATTTGGGATGGCAGCTGTTACACACCTGCAGGAGAATGCTGCCATCCATCCTACTCATGGAGCAAGGACAGCTCCCTGCAGTTTTATTTTAAGAAATTTGTTGGAACTTAGCAAACATCTCTCAGAAACCTGAAGATAACTTTATGGGTTGAAAACATTGCTTACAACTTGAATCAAAAGTCATCACAAAAAGATCATTTTCTGTGTGATGAAAGGGAATTGTTCCATTGAAACTGCAGGAACATGCTATAAAACAACCTCTTAATGAGGAATTAAATATCTATAATTCACAAAAGGTTGAGAATATCTCAAAAAACCCCCCGGAACAACCCTAGACCAAACTTCTCTACTTAAACAGGAAACAGAAACAAAAACTTCATCCCAAGAGAGAAGTAACTCAAATTGTAAACCAAATTCTGCTGTAGCTCTTCATCTATTCTACACAGCACCTGACTACATCTTGCAGCTGAACAGTGCTTCTATGACTTCTGTATATAGAAAAATATTTTTCAGACATGATTAAAATCTTGCAAAAGCCACACAAAAGATTTGGGCTAGGCCAGGATGTACCTTCTTTGTTAATTTGTCCAGCACAAGATGTTGTAGGTCAAGTTCTGTCCTAACTTGTAATTAACTTCAGAGATTTGGAAAGATGAAGGGCAAAGAGAACACATTCTTACCTGCCGCCTGCCTGACACACACAGCCAGATTAATTCTAGCAGTGCTCACTCTTCAGCTACTTGCAGTGGATACCCACTGGCAGGAAACAGAGAAACCTCCCTAACAGCCATTTCCATCAACAGTGAAATTAGTGCTTACAGTGAAACAGTGTTTACAGTGGTCAGCTACACATCTGTAGTTGGAAAAGGCATCCACACCAAACTGTGCTGCTTCTTAATCAACAGCTTAATCACAGCAGTTACATACCCATGCTCCTAAGTGTAGGAATTATTGAACAGTGCTCTACTTTGCTTGCAATAATGAGGTTTTAATCTAGTACTGAATTTTTTCTTTACTACAAGCAAAGTCACCACAATGTGAAATTGCTGTTGACCACAGACATGCTCCTACGTCAATACAAGCATCAGTTACAGGGCCATGGCCCAGGTTATGTGAAACAAGGTTCTGTAAACAGACAGTGCAGGAAGAGGCAGACCAGGCTTGTTTGGCAGGAGTAAGACTTGAAAAAAAGGGTATGTGCAGTGGTGATGAATCCAGCCTCTTTTCAAGTGTGGGAGAACTTCACCTAAATTATTTGCTCCATCCTATTCTAACTTATGTCTGCAGTACACAGCACTTAACCAGTATGTGTCTGGCAGAGAACAGTGCTTCTGTAAATGATGTATAGAGATGAAATAGTGTTAGACAGTAGCACTTCAAAAGTTTCGAAGTCTGGGTGGGATGACTATCTTACACAATTTCCAAATGCTGAGTGGAGAGCCAGGAGGAGGCAAAAGGACAAGGGAATATGATAAAACACAAGAAGCCGTGGCTTACCACTTCTATAGTAATTTGCTATGCAGTCAGACCTAACTCCAAGAAAAAACTGAGATACCTGAGAACTCTTCCTAGCAGTCTGGTTATCCCTTACAATCTGAAGGAAAAAAATGAGCAGCTATTTAACTGAGGAACATAACTGCTCATAATGAAAACAGTGAATCAAGAATTGGAAAACGGTCATTGCTCACCACAGACTTGCTCTTTCCATTCTCTTTGTCTTCATAGATGATCTTCATCAGCTTCTTGATGTCTCTTGCAGTTTACCTATATGTAATGCAAGGTGTGAAGATGTTTTGAACACCAGACATACATACAGTAAAATCATCCTTACATGCACGAAACCATAAATACCAGATTTCTAACCAGTGGTGAAGAAATAGTTTCATGGAGAGTGAGGTCACAGTCCATTTAATAAAGAATCAGATCCTGCTCATCTGGAGAGAGGCAAACATCCACAGACAACTGAACAGGTAAAAAAGCCTAAAACGTGAGAAAGCATCAAATACTCCAGACTTCATTGGCTGTGAATTTCTCTTTTACATTTCAACCAAGTGGTTTTCCTAGTTAGGTGCAAATTGACCCACAGACTCTGGCTGTGAAATGCACAATACTGAGAACTTGATTCTGATGTCACATTTATTGGCCCAAGCTTTTTCACCACTGAAAAAGCAGAAGCTAGCCCTGCCTCAAGGGGTACACACTAGTAATCCTTCAATTCTTCAAGATTCCAAGAAATCTACCTCTCCATTCTGGAATGAAACATAGCTGACAATGATTTTCCAGAAGAGGAATTGCTCCAAGCCTTTTAGGCAAATTAAGACCAAAATTTAATATAAGAGCTAGCAAAAAATCCCCAAACCCAATAATTTATCTAGCTCACCACTTCTAGTTTAAAGAATTTTTGGTTCCAAATTCTGCTCATGAAGAAGGATGCTTGTTTTGAGTAAACAGACACATGTAGAACATGAGATTATTTCAGCCTAAGTGCCTACCCAGGTAGGCTTCAGCAGCTGCTTTCTACTGAGCAGCAGAATGAACCTACCAGCAGGAATCCAGGGCTTCTCCTCAGTCCTGTTCTCATACCTTCACTCCCAGGAGAACACATGCTGAATCCTTCTGTTTCCAAAATCCAGGACTTTAGGCACCTTCCCCTAACAGTGGAATTGTAGTGTCCTCCGGAACTGACCAAACTTACTGCAGATGAAGATAGGGAAAGGCAGAATTTTCAGGACTGTTCTCCAGGATGCACTGGAAGAATGAGGGCATGGATTAAACAAAGATTTCCATCCTGACAAATTTTTTCCAAAAGGGTTTAAAAAGTGCTTATTTTATTTGTAGTAAATGCCCACTACCCTCAAGGTAAACGCTCAGGCAAATCTTCAGACTATGAGAACACAAAAAACCCCTCGCTACTAAAAATAAATCCAAGATTAGCCCATAGCTTGAAGTGATAACTTTTTATTTTAGGCAAAAACAAAAAAAAGGCCAAAAACATTCCGCTATTGCAGTTTGTAAAATTTTCACTGTTTTCCATAGAAACAGTTCACAAGTCAGAACGCAATATTCAAATAACATTGTGCAAAATTGTACTGGCATAACTACACATAGCAAAAAGACTAGTGTAAATCAAGAACTCCATTGAAATTAGTTGAGCTGCTCCAGTTTTACAACAGTGTACATCACCTCAGAATAGGCCCTTTTTTGCAGAACATCCCTGGAATTCCTCTTGCTTACAAAAATCGCTTTACATGCAACAAGTAACCTATCAATACAACATAAGCAAGAACATCTCCACAAGTTATCACAGTGTAACAGAGGAAAACGTATCAGCCAATTTCATACACAGGCAAATCTAATGGCAGTTTTGAACATCCCTTGACTGCTACCCTCAAAAATTGCACATTTCAATAAACGAAATAATTTAGAATGAAGCCAAGCTATGTTCTTAACTATCAGTACATTGACAATTACGATGGATGACATGTTCAGAAGGGGTTTGTTTTGTTTTAGCTTAGTAGACTTTCCAAAGAGAGTTGTTTCAAAAGAAGTTTGTGTAAGAAATGTTAACTTGCAGTGCAATCAGGCCAAGTCCTCTTCTGCTATTCAGCTAGACCTGTCAACACTACAGAAGTCTCTGTAGTCAAATACAAATCCCAATGAAGAACTATTTAAACAAAGACCATACCCTACGTATCTACCGATGACATGCAATGAAACCAAGCAAGCAGTAACAGGAGTCCATTTATGTTTGGAGCATTCATAAAGAGACAGTTCAGCTGGGGTACAGGACTGGAATTTCAGAGAACACTTGGGAATAGTTAAAATTCTCTCCCCACTTGACGTGCAAAGTAACAGTTTCCAAACAAGGCATCTAAGTCATTCTTGGTATAAACAGAACGCTAAGAGCAGAACTAATTTTCAGAGTTGCTGAATGCTCACAAACTCATGTCAAGAAAATACACAGGTATATCTTGCAGTGATTGGTCACTTTGTTTTCCCGTATACCCATATTCAGAAAAACAATTCTGTAAGAACTCTTTGATCACAGTAAAACCAATTGTTCCCCAGTGCTTTTCACCTCCCTAGGTTTTGAAGAGCATGCCTTCTACTGCCTTTCCTAAGAGCAAACATTTTTGGCTTAACATATATGAACCTGGCTCAGGTCTAAGTCATCTGATGAAGGGCACACACAAACTATGGAATTATATGGAGAAAGCACAGTCCTGATATTCTCAAGTGTTTGAGTGCTTTTATTTCCTTTTTGCAGGTTATATTAATCTCACGAGGACAAGTAAGAACAACATACAAGCTCTGTTTTGGAGATACATGTATGTGTGCATCAGTTCTGGAAGAGAACAGCTCTGCAAGTCTGTACATAAAAAAAAAATAATAAAAGGTTCTCAAAAATACCAGCCCTGCCTCCAACCATAGAGATAAAAGCAGCAGACCTATTCAGACTGTATGTGTGCATGCACACAATAAGTCAAATGGAAATCAAGATACCCAAGAAGTCACCCTGCAGCAATGATCTCTGTAACTGCAAGTGTCTGGTGATTTCCTATGCATCCTCCTTTGCCCTCTCAGCTTGATGAAGAAGCTGTCAAGTACTCAGCAAGGAAACATTCTGCAAGGAAATATGGATAACACTGGCACTGGGTTTCTGTGAAGACATTTCTGTGAAGTCAGCATTTCAGAGATGGCAGGGAGAAAGAACAGATAATACTTCAGCAAGGAATTACTGTGGTACCACTAAATTCTCTTAAACTCAGCAAGCAACAAGAAGTTAGGCCTGAGGCAGAGGAAAGGTTAATGGATATGACTTTGTTTCCTTCTTCTCAAAAACCTCAGCTTCAGTGTTTTTCAACAGTCTCAGACTCTGAATTCCAGGAAACTGTATTTTAGAACAAATCAAAAAATAGCCCTGAGACTAAACATACTTTATAAGAGCTGCTATTGCTTTACGTAAGTCAAACACAGCAACCATTTACCTCCATAGTAAGCAGTATTTAATTTTCATTCCCTTTTTTCCTCACTTGGGATACGTACCTGAAACCAAGAATTTCTCTCCAAGATGTATGTACTTAAGCACACCTGTTACTTTTCCAAGTACTTAAATGCTACAGGATTATGGCACCAAGCAAGGAAAGAATAGCTGATGCAGGTCAAACTTTACCCAAAGAAGCCCTCTACCCTTGTGCCTTGGGTTTTTGAAAAAACAATTCCAATAATCATAGCTGTCACCATGGACTTCATTACAATGAACTCCTTCCTTGTGATTTAAGTAGAATTTACAACTGGAGTAACATCATTTATTATATCTCAAAATCAACGGTCAGTGTTAGTGAACACAACCATCAGCCTTTAAGTGTGGCTAGAAGTGTAAAATACCAACAAAACAAGAATATCAAGTGTGTCAAGTTGTGCATAAAAATAGACCTTTACTTTATCTTAAGCTACAAAGTAGGCAATCAAGGAACTGACTAGGTGTATGCATAGTTAGGATTTTAAGAAAGCCAAAAGAATTTGAACTCTTTCAGTAAAACTGTGCTTGTGTAATGCACAGGTCAGCTCTCCAAAAAAAAAAAAAACGAATATCGCACTCTGTACATAAAAGAATTTTTAAAAAGCTCCATGCGCTCTCAAAGCTATTTGCAAATCAATTTAAATAGTTCAGCTAACAGCTATGCTATGGCACAAGACAGCACATATAAAATTTAAGGCTAATTTTTGTCTGCACACATCAAAGCCAGTCTCAGAACAAGAGCTGTCGTATTTTCTTAATTCTGAGTCTTTAGTGTGGATTCATAATAAAGTTGAGCTGCCACAGCAATAGAAGAGTTGTCCTGCATATAAAAAAGACTGAATGTTGTCCTGAATGCAGTTTTTTTATAAAAAGCAAAAACTTCCCACATTTACATTTGGTTTTTATCAGAGCAGCTCACTAATTTGTACAGTACATTGTCCAATAACACACAAGGTAAACTACCAGAGAGATACTCAAAGTACTACAACAACAGGTGCAAAAGAAATTCCTACAGTAAGAAAGCCCACTGCTATTTGAGAGAGTCACACTGTGATGAAAACAAACATCAAAATGCATTTTGGTGAAGTCAGTTAAGTGTCAAGGCTGTAATAAAGGCTATTTGTTAACTTTAGCCCTTCGGTTCTTAACCATTCAGTTAAGATCTCCTAATAAAGCACTAGGCAGTTTGGCAATAAGGAAGAAGTTCTTTACATGCTACTGTTACAGAAGTAGAAAACAGACTTAAAAGCACTTCCTTCACCTGAATATGATCTGGATTCAGTCACACCAGGTTTAAACAAACCTATCTAAAGCAGTAAATTTTAGGTGTCAAATTGCACTGCAGTGTTTCAGAAGAAACGAATTAATATCCACAATGCCTAGAAAAGAACTATCAACTGGTGGAATCACACAAGTTTGATGCACAAATTGGCTATTTTAAAACTCTGTTCCTCAATAACTTTAGGTGACTGACAATGTCAGTGCAAATCAAAACTGTTACTTCAAAACAATCCTGTCCATTTTCATGGGAAGATAGACAGTAAACCAAATTATGCTTGTTTGCTAATTTAACAGGTGTAATACTTTCATACTTCCTGGTACAATTTTCATTTACTCTTTTTTTTGCATAATGTTTTAAAAATACTATAAAGAGAGAATTTGCACATTCTAGTATGATTTACACTTACTTGCTGAATAAAGTACACTGCAATCATAGTTACTAATACAGGATTTAAAGGAACAGCAAATATGCATCAAAATTATGATTATTATCTGCACACATATGCAGGGTTTTTTTCACTCAAACGAAATGTTTGCAAGCAAATTCAGCATATTAAGCACTGAACAAGACTGTTATATTCGCCGTATCATCTTTAAATAGTTGCCATTATGAGGAGACCTGAGAATACAACTGATCCATGGAAGCTATGTAGATGGAAGCTGTGTATGCGCAAGCCAGTGAGAACTGCTTGTGTGTAACAGACCAGTATTCAGACCCAGAGACCACCCACAATGACACTTACTTTGAAATTACTGAATCTAACTCTGTTAAAGAGGTACAAGATCAACTTGTTTTGTATGCAGATACAACACCAGTATTCAGGTCATTGCAGTTTTCTGCATATCTATAACTGTATTAACTCCAACCCAAGTAATGCAGTCTAGGAACACATGACAAACCTCAGTGAAATTCCTGAACAGTTTCTGTTTGCAGTTGCCTTTCCCCCCCACTTTTGCCTTTTACTGTAATTTCAAAGCAACCATTAACTGTCACATTATCAGGACAGACCAAGTATCAAAAAAAATCCTGTTTTACGTGCCAGCCTAAGCTGCTAGTCAAAAACGGAGAACATATCTGCTGCTGTAAACTTCTGCGTAACAGATATCATGCCTGACAAACCATCACCTTCAACGGACACACAAACACCACTATGACAAAGGGAGGAAACCATGCACAGGTATTTCAGTATTACATGGCCAGGGTCTATAATACAGTGATGAGTCACATCAGAGCAAATTTGTACCAAGAGTGATTAATGATTCAGGCTGACTCATAAGGAGCTAAGCAAGCCTTTAAGAGCCAAGTATTTTCAGTAAGAAAGAACACCGAGGAAGAGGATAAAACATTTTTTCCCCACATCTGCACAGAAATTCTATGGACAAATAGAACAATACCAGGGCAAGTGCTTTAAAATGCAATTTTCCAGCCAATAAACTATCACTAGCAGGAATTCTGTGAAGGAAGGAGTTTTAAGAATGTGACTTACCAGAAGCACAAATTTTCGATATAAAAAAAATGTACACTATATACTAACACTGTTTTTGCATACTCTTCTGTTTTAAAAGTTTCAAACATATTAACTTGTCTTGATGTGTTTAGGTCTGAGGCTGTTCAGCAAGGTCACATAATTTGAGACTGCCGTAATAGTTCAGCAATCGTTTGGTCCCATCAGCTGTAAGCCAGCCAAGTATAAAAGAACCCTCCCTACCAAAGGAAAACAAAAAAAAAAAGGTAGGGGGATCATCACCAGGAGACACCATCTGCTACAAACCAGAAAAGGCAAAATTTTGTTACAAAATACACATTTTCATACAAAAGACATCTTGCAAAACCATCTGATTGCCCCTTCCTCTGCAGATTACAATGGTAAATGGGATCAGCTGGCTGGTCTTGAGACTTGTTTTAATGGGGAAAAACAGTCAGAGGGCACACACCATCACAACAACTGGTCCTTTAAATGGCAAAGGATTAGGACAGTCTTTGTTTTCACCAGTGTTTAAAAAAAGCAGGAGAGAAACAGAACCAAAGTCTTCAAAAGCAGAAAGTGCAACAGCGTATCAGCTGCTGCATCCTCCTGAACTTCTCATTGTGCTACCAAACCGTCAATTATACAAACAGTTTGATTATGGCAGTGCCATAAATTGTTAAAACAATGTGTGTGTGTGATCAGAAAGGTCCGGTCAACTGGTTCCATTTTTTTCCCAGTAGTTGCCCAGAAAAATGTCAAGACAATCTAAATTATTCTTCAGCTTCCTCAATACATCCTGACTGCTGGAGCAGAGAGGTCTGTGGTATTACTGTACTTGTTCCACGTGAGATCCTGTCTTGATCTGTGTTTGTAGTCAAGGAGGCCATAGAAATGGGCTGTAACAAACCAGGCGTCATGCTGGAGGAGACAGTCAGGCTGTGTGTAGTGCCCTTAAGTGTGAGATCCTGTGTGGGAAGAAGTGGCTTGAGGATGCTGACGAGGCAGAAAGCAGAGCCACTTTTCGGAATGAAATTCACTTTGTTCTTGTCAGGGCAATAGAAGGCTGGAATTTCATGCAATGGCTTTGGCCTAGAAATAAAATACACACAATCGTTTTATGGAACAATCAAATTCTGCCAATGGCAGGGATGTATTGCTGAACACATCATTAGAAACAAGTCGAGGTTTCATCTGAAGTATTTCAGCTACTCAATAATGCCTTAATGACACTCACAGCACACAGCAAATGAAAAGATGATTTAAATTGCTTGTTTACATGTGCTGCAAGGCAACAGCATGTTCTTACGGCAGGCTGTTTCCAAACCTAAGGAATCCAACCAACTTCATGCTTGATCACAAACCCTGTCCATGAACTAGCATATTCAATGTATGAGAAAGTATTTTCAATCGTGTTCTCCAGAAACTTCCACAACCCAACCAGTTCTGCCCCGCATACAGGACGCTGTTTATACAGTAAGCCCTGTGAAAGAAAGCTGGCATAGCAATGATCCTAATATTGCATATCTCTGAGGGGTTCATGATAATCGGGGGATCTCCTTTTCTATATTTTTGCCTTCTTTGCGTGTTCACATGAGTGTGTCCTGACTCTCCGCAGAAGATGAACCCATCTTACTGAAAACTCAATGCAGAGAGTAAAACGTAATTTTCATGATCAAGTACATATAACCTGGGAAGGAAGTGTGGAACATGTATTTAGATCCTGACTTGCACTTTTGCCATTTCAGCATAGAACTCAGCCTAAGACATGCTTTAAGAAAAACAGAGCTGGAATGGAAATCATGGATAGCTTAGGAATGCCTTCCATGTTCACTTCTAACACTGCAACGTAAATCTACTTACAGTAGCCAAATTCTACTTTAAGACAGAACTATAGAAATCTGCATTAAAGTCTCTCTTTTCTGCTTGAAAATAGCCATCAGAAATTTTTATTCACTTTTTGTTGTTGCCAGCATTGTCCTTTAGCCTATAACCACCCCCTTTCTTGTGTTTGTGAAAGACAGCCATGTGCACTTCTGTCTTTGTTTTACTAAGCCAAGCAAACCAATCTTCCAGTATACTCTTGTAGAGATACTCTATTCTGAAAAGTAATTCTAGTCATGAAATAGGGTACATTTCCATGCTGATTCTCCCAAATGTCCAGAAAATTCAACCCCACTTGCAAATTTTCTTCCCAAATGAAAATCCTGTATGGGATTTTTAAATAGAAATTATGTTAAACAAAGGTTGAGCTTTAAATAGTTACACTCATGTATTCCACATACACATGGAATTCAAGTAACAGATGTGAAAAGATTTTTTTTCGTGAGACTGCAGTGTCTGAGAACTGCCATAGCTAGGTAAAAACTTCTGTAGAAGCCTGTTTCACTCTACAGCAGAACAGTCCTACAGTTACACAGCAAGGACTTCCGAAAAGAAATGCAAACGCAAGTCAACCTGCAATAGAGTATGTTCCCGTAGCAAGTGAATACTATCTAATCTGTTGGCAACATAGTGTACACACACTAAAATA
The DNA here is from genome assembly GCA_013397775.1 of Eulacestoma nigropectus. Taxonomy (NCBI): domain Eukaryota; kingdom Metazoa; phylum Chordata; class Aves; order Passeriformes; genus Eulacestoma; species Eulacestoma nigropectus. The sequence goes on from VZTE01001920.1 coordinate 190,751, forward strand.
GAGACGGGTAACTTAAGTTACTGTAACCTTTCCCACACTGCTATGGGACAGGCTGTAGAGATCTCTCAAAATCCATTTGCACAGGTCAACCAAGCTCATTTTTTTAAACTAACATTTATACTAGGTGGCATTCTTGAGATAATGTAGGCATAAGAGAATTGTAACCAATCTATACTCCTTGTGTGACAGGATGGAATTTTTAACTGTAGGTAAAGATTCTTGCATACAAGTGACGTAAGGGTATAAAAACTCCTCTGATAATAATAATAAAACATAACCTCCCAGAATATTCCCAAAAGACAAAAGTCAGCTTTTTCAGAATAATCAACGCATCAAATACTCAGGCTCAAATTCGCTCCTGTCACTAGAAGCATCATAACTACATTGATTTAGCTGAAAAGAATATGGTCTTCAGAGTCTAGATAACTGGATGTGCCTATCAAGCTGTGACATACATTAGCTGATGCACCTGCACTACAGGCTGTTATTTGATAGATCTCTCCCTATCTGATTATTTGAGTTCCTCTACCACTATCTGCGAGGTAAGATACAGTCCTCTCAAATTATGCTGGTTTTTAAAAAAAATCTCTCAAGATTTTAACAGAAAATTCCAGCAGTAAAATACATACATATATGCCAGTATATAGTCACACCAAAAAACAGAGATCAGACTGTTAGCATGGCTTTAGCAACTGGACTAATAACTTCTATCTGACACAAAATCAATAAAGCAATAATTAATCTGACTGTTAGGTGTTATTTCTTATGTAGCAAAGATCAACTTACAAGTTTTCCTCAAAGACTTTCACCTTTTCACAGCCCTCAGGAGGTTCCCGCTTGAACATGTAGCTGTTGTTGGGTTTTGGCGAGGTAGCGTATTTTGGCAAGGGAGAATTATTCCCATTTTCTGCAGGAACAGAGTTTCTCATTACTTAAATGTGTCACAGTATAAAAAACCACAAGAGCTACCTTTAAACGCTCCCCAAATTTAAATCCACTTCATCACCAATGTTACAAAATTAAAAAACATTTTCATTTGCTTTCCAGCCTTCATTTGCAAATAAGCTTTCTTATCTCAATTCTTTTATTTCTTTCATTTCTTCCTTATAACATTTTCAGGCTCCTCTGCAATCTCTCATCATTCCTGGACAATTTCAATTTATAACTGCAAACCTAAATCTATGGTTCTGCGCTGTCACCATCTACCCAAAGAAAATGGGCAGAAGCCATATTCCTTAAAAAAACAGAATAGGTTAATGTTGAATTACAAAATTCTCTTAGGACCTCTCAAAATATTTCAGATTAAAAAAGAATAACTAAATAAACCCTAGACACTCAAACTTTTATAGGTGTGTGTACGAAATGCTGTAAGGTTGCCCATTTCCTCCAAGATCATAAAAAATACCCAACACAAGCAACAGGATTACTGTGCTGTTTCACCTGATACTGTAGATTCTTGCTTCCTCAACCTGTTTAAAATACTTGAGGAATGTATTATCTAAAAACAAAAGCTTTTTGGGAAGCACATTCCTCAGTCACATCTATCCAGCTTTAATTAATATGTGCACACCCAGTAGCTGGAGCAATTTGGAAAAAAACAGATCACATACAAAAAAACCCACATTCTACCGTTTCTCCACGGATGCAGGGAACAAACTCTCTCTTTTACCTATGTGGTTATGAATATCACGTAAGTTCAGCGTTGCTGAACTTTTAAAGCGACATAGTACCTTTATCTCTGGAATCACCAAGCAGATCATCTGCAGAACACGGACTTTCTTCGCTGCCTTCATTGCAGATGGTAAGAAATGAGGTTGGAGATACTGACTGGGAGCGGCTGCTGTTGTTACTGCCCTTGTCTGCTCCACCGGGTGTCTGGGTATCAATGCTGCGAGTGCTGCTGCTGCGCTGCACCAACGGAGGTGGGGCACGGTGCCCGTCCGGAATATCTTGAGGCTGTTAAAAATTAAAGGTATCAGACAGCTGCTCTTGTCTGGGTCGCAATTTCTTTAAATCCAGTAATGGTGAGGGTCTTTTCGGGTTTCATAAAACCATTTGAGGTAGAAAATTTTATTCATTACACGCAACTCCAAAAGAAAATAAAATGTCAGTTTCAGAAACTAAGGACAAGTTTTTAAGATTTCACATCATCACAGAATTGCTGAGACTGGAAGGAACCTTCTTGAGATTATTGAGTTTAACATCTCTGCTCAGAGTCAGGTAGAACAGTGTGTCCAGGACTCTGTCCAGTCAAGTTTTTAATATGTCCACAGACAATGATTCCACAACTTCTCCGGACAACTTACTCTGGTTTTGCACACCCTCACACATAAAAAAAAAAAACAAAAAACTAATATTTTAAAATTTATGCCCACTGCCCTTTGCCCCATCACTGGGCACTACTGAGAAGAGACCAGCTCCCTCCATTTCTGCACGAGATATTTCTACACATTGATAAGATTCCTCAAAGGTGTTTCTCCTCAAGGCTGAACACTCCCATCTCTCTCAGCTTCCCTTCATATCAAAGACATTCTGGTTCCTTAATCATCTTCACAGTTTGTATCTCTGATACCTTATGACTAAATTCACCTCTAAAAACCATTAAAATAAAATGAACGTTAAAATTGGGCAAATTATGATTCACCTAGGATGGGGACAGTTCAGCATGGGCAAAAAAGAGTAACTACAAAAACTCTCAAAACAGACCTTTTGCTTTTTCCCGTTTTACTGAGGTTTCTTATTTAGAGGAAAAGGTTCAGATTCAAGCTTTAACTCTTTCCTTCCTTTTGCTTTGCAAGAGACTTTTCAACTAACCTTATTAAAGAAAATAAAAACCACAAATATAAATAAAATTAATGCCAGACAAATTTAATTCAAAAACGGTGCAAAATAAAGTTTATGACTTAATCTCAAACCAAAACCAAAATAATTATATAGAGCAATCATGGTGGCAGATACATACAACAAGTTGTTCCTCTTTGTCTCCTGTCTCTTTAATTATTATCTCAATCTCCTGATTCAATCCTTCTACACTGTTTCGGAATCGTGATCCCGTGGATTTGGCAATAGGTATCACAGGAACGAGAGCACTCTTTGGGATCGGAGCCTAAAGAACCAGAGACAAAGAGAAAGCAATGTAGATTCATTTACAAAACAAAGTCAGTACTTCTACCCAAAAGAGAACCTTGAAACAACACATCTACACCTCAGTATCAAGGATTTCCATGAAACCGTAGTGATTGTGTTCAAATGGATGCTTTAACTGAAGACAGACATCCTGAATTTTGTTTCAAATCCAATTTCTAGCAGAAGAAGCTACATAACCTAGTCTCAAAATATCCCTTGATATGGTCTGCCTCTAGCTCGACATAGCTTTACAAGTGAAAATGTAACAGTAAACATTAAAATGTAAGTAATTTTGAAGCCTTTAAAATACATTCACATTTCTCTTAAAGTGAGCTATACCACAATGTCACATCACTCATTGTTGGATTTACCACTTGCAATCTCATTAAAATGGTATTTGAATGGAAGTCTGTGACCACCTGCAATAACATGACACATGCCGAAGGAAAATTATTTCACAGATGCAAGATGGCACTATGTTAGAAATTAAGACCAACATATTAACTGTATTAAGCCAGAATAAAAACAGTTGACAAAACATCTTAGGAAGACTTCCACAAAAAGAATAAAATCCCAAACGTCAATACTTAGTTGCTTCAGAATGAATATTAACATTTTAAAAACTCAGTGTTCCAAAATACGCACAAAACCTTCATTCTCAGAAAACACATTACTGAAGTTTCCCAAAGCTGCCTCTGGCACACCACAGCTTCTTGGGATTTCCCAGTCTCTCCATTAGCATCTGCCCTCCTGTTAAGAAAGTCTCACTACCAGAATATTAGAAGATTCTGCCCTCATTAAGCAGGGCTGTACTACAGGTAATGTAATATTTCCTGCAAACATTTAGTTCAACTCAAAGAACAGCACAACACACTTAAGTCACAGTAGAATTCCCATGTAAAATTCCTGGACTCTACGGCCTGGTGTGCCATGATTGAGAGCAACTTTTCTACTGACTGAAGGACCAGCATTATCTGGTCTTCAAAGTGTATTTTTGTGAGGGGGCTTTATTTTCATTTTTCCTTTAAGTAACAAGACTACACAGACACCAAAGCATTTTAATTTCCTGTGTACATTCTCAAAAACCACACAAAGCTTGTCTGGCAAAAAAACTACCTCAGAAAAATTAATGTAAACAAGACATTTTAAGCACAGATCATAATGGAGATTTCTTGTCACAATCACAAATCTCTACAGCAGCAAAATTCATGAATTACATTGGTTCTGCTTTCCTGAAACATTCGGTTAGCCATAAAAAAAACCCAAAAAAACAACTATAAAAAGACTTGCACAAGAACTACAAAAGCGTCTGTTCAGGAAATGCTTGTCACTCTGTTTCTGTCAACAAAAACTAAACATTCTCGTAATGGCCAAACTTGCAAAGAGTTTCAAAAGTCTTGCCTGAAGATGAAAAAAAAACACTGAAGAAGAGCACAAAAACATCTGAGAAAGCAACTCTACTAATTCTGTTCCAAGCAAGGCCTTGGATCAGCAATCCAGCAAACTAATACAGGTTAATACTCAGTCATAATACAGGTATATCAGCTCAAGTTCAGACACTACAGACTGTTTATGCACCCAGTTATTCAATATACACATTCTTAGGACAAATTGAACTTGTTAAAAAGTGGAATGCATGTACACTTTAAGAAGCTGAAAAGCAGCCATTATCAAAATGTGGGAATTCTTCACTTTTTAAATGTGATTGCCTACCACAAAAATTCTTAGGTTCATGCTACTACTTGAAGAGCCCAAAGCAGACTCAGTACAGTTCAATATAGTTCAGTGCAGCATGTTTCACTTCCAAGAAAAATAATATTCTGTACATGACTGAGGATGATCTCTCAGCCCAAAGTGCCAGAGGGTGGAAAAGGAAGGAGGTATGGTGACATGGGTAGAACAATCAGCCTGAAAACAAGAAACTTTTTATTAGAAATACTGCCTTCACAGAGGTCTGCATTGAGCTGGGCCTTGACGTGCAGGAAGAGGGTACCAACCTTTGACTACTCATCTGAATACCTGGGAATATTCACAATGAGGCAAGGTGCCAAACACAGGATAACAATTACTGTGCTCACATAGTAACACACTGGCAGAGAGTTTTCATGTAGGCCAGTTAAGAGTTCTGAAACTTACAGGTATGACAAACTCATGAGGTAGGAAATAGGGGTGATGAAAAATCTAAATTGTTCACAGGCATTTCGGGAAAAATGCTCCAAGCTCTTCCAATTTTTCACAAGTAACAAAACTTTAAACAGAATCCCAGGACTTGTGATGCTTTTACATCAAGCCACCTCTAGGTTGAACGGATCGTGGTAGTTCTATCCTAAAAGTGAAATGTTCCACCTAGTGAGGTGGTAAGAGTGACACCAAAAAAACCCAAACCCCCAACACTGCGAACTGCATGCAGTTGGTCTCAATACTAGTATCAATCAATTGATCAGACATTAGGAACACATGGTTCCCAGGAAAATGAAAGGAGCAGGGGCCTTGATGGTTCATAGTGTCAAGAAGAAATGTAGTATCAGCCAAGAGCACTGAGGAAAAAAACATTATGTCGGAAAAAATAATCCATTTATTCTTCCATCTGGTTTCAGTTCTGGCCTCAATCCCAGTTTCTCCATTATACCAACACTGAGAATAGAGAAATATCCCATTGTTTTGACTCCTGCTTATAGATTTAGTACCAACCAATTAATTCAAAATGTTCTCAGAAGCATCCTGAGATCACCTGAGGAGGCTACGATCTTTCTGTAAACTCTTCTTCCACTTAAGAGAGACAGAAAGGAACATTTTTGGCATAATGAAAAAAACCACAGAAACAAAAACCATTCATTTGCTCTGAAAAAAACCTGTAGTGAGCAGCAAAGACTTGATTAAGGTCCTCACCAAGTATTTTCTGATTCTGAGTAGAGGGTCAGGAACAGCTGACAAGTTTACTCTATAAAGATTGTGTGGATTTCTTTCTTCACACAAAAATCATATTAGAAAGAAGCACAAATAAACTATCAATTAGAAGCTTAGTTGGCAAGAACCACAAAAAATTCTGCTAAAATTCCAGAACTATGGTAAAGTTTAAATAGGAAAGAAAAGAGGAAATAGATCCACTGAAATTTCTTAACCAGAAGAGTATGCCATTTTCCAAATGTTAAACAGAGTTTACCCAGTCTCTGTGAAGGAACTACTGACACAATTTCCTAACACTTTTTCTCACCTTGTCAGGAATCCAACTCCTTGAGCTCAGAAATCTTTACACGACCCTTTAGAGTCAACAAACACAAAAGTTTCCTTCAAGCTAGGAAAGCGAAAAAAAAATTCTAAATATCCTAATTACTAAATTCTGGTTTCCACACAGTCCTTCCCACAAATCCTGAAGGAACTGAGCTGCTGCCAGAAATCCTAGTTTAGCAGTTCTCAAAAAAAGAATGAGAAAATCCAGGAACTTTGCCCTCAATGCCTACAGTTACAGATTTTCACTCTGAGTTAAAAAACAGCTGCTAAATGCCATTAATCTAAACTCTTCACTTACTCTTTGAATCCTTCTTTAACTTCTTCCCTTCACAAGTAGCTTGACACAGCTGGCACAAAATTCACCAAGAAAAAGGTTTTGTTTTGTTAACACAGTCCTGGAAAAGCCGCTTTGCTTCAGTTTATATTTTATAGTTTGTTTCACAAGCCCAAAAACTAATTATCCATTGCACAATATTTTATTCACATACCATAAAATTGGGCAGAATGAAAAGACATCCATACCAGCAGCAAAATAATAAAATAAGCTTGATTTAAAATATATATAGAGAGATAATTTGAGGAGGTATTTTTCAAAATAGAAGCATCACTGTTCATTTTTGAAATTAAAACCCACTAAGATTATCTATACTAAAGTGGCAAGACCTTAGCATGCAAAAACCCACAGGTTTGCAGAATGTCAAGCAAACCTGTTAAAATGCATATAATTCGCCACTGTACTAAAGGGCCTACATCAAAAATTCCTCAGTATATTTTTTGGTTGAAAATGTCCTCAAGTTCTACAAATTGGGATAAAATACCTTCATCAAGTATGCTAATCGGTCTTTTGTTTTGGTTTTTTTTAACCAACAGTTTGACACATTTTGTACGTTGATTTTCATGTCAAAAAACCCTAGAAAGGGATTGGGTCATTTATTTGTCTTTCTTCGTTCATGATTTTGGACTGTTCTGACTCCAGCAGCCAGTAAAATCAGCAGCACAGTACACTGCACCCACACTTCAGTAACCCCTAAACTGTTATACCAAAAAATGTAATTCTAAAAAAATCCTAAATACTTCCAGTAGCAGAGAATTCAAACTACCAACAAACTGAATTCAAGAGGCACGCAAATCCTGAAAAGTCATGACTCCCAATTAAATGTCCTACAGCAGGGATAAGAAGTTAGGGTCTGAGACAAAAGATAATGACTTTTATACAAAGTAGGAGTTAAGAAGAACAGAAATTCAAAACACTATTCTCTTCTTTTCAGTCTTGAAGTAGAACACATTCCCTCAGACACTTGACTTTATCTATGAAAGAACCTGGCCTAAATTATTTCCAGAAGGATGGAATGACAGAAAAGAAACTTTTTATTAACTGTTGTCAAATTATGATATTTATTGGAACAATTAATGGCATTTGAGGAGTAATTGGGAATATGATTACATTTTCAGAGAAGCTTCACAGCTGAAGTACTTTCTCAATTCACAACATGACAGTTTCCTAGTTTCTTTCAACTACATTTCCTTGCCAAGGCTATTGTGAGGGATTTGTTCTTTTTGTAACTCTTAAAAAAATTGTGTGTATCAAATGTACATTCATGAGATATCAGTAGGGAGAAGGAAAAAAAAGTTTCCTTCTGAAAAAATGACCAAACTTTTCTATTGGTTTTCTTAAAGTTACTCAACCAAAATACACTTGAAAAAGGATCTGTGTTTCTAAAAGTCTAAAATTTTTTTACACCTGTTATTGATTGAACTAAAAATATTACACCTCTGTCAACCTGACCTCATTAGAAGCCTTGAGATAAAACTGAAACTGCACACAGAACATATGGTGGCCTAACCATCACTATTTTTGTAGAAGGGACCATTACTTTAAGTCTCAAGGCATGATAAATGACAGGGAAAAAAAAAAATCTTAGAAAAGCTGAATGAAGTCATGTAGTGTGTGAACACTTAAATAATCTCATGGAATAGCCTTTTGTCAGGTAAACTCTCTAAATCTCATCACAGTATTAGACAAGTGTTTGGCAAGACAACAAAATGTGCTCAGAAAAACTACTTTTTATTTGAGTATAGTTTTACCAGCAGTTTGCTCCATGCCATATTCTACATGCAAAGATGTAATTGTTACAGCAACATGTAATGAAGATGATTTGTAGTTTTAGATTAAACTTTTCTGTCATCCTTTTTTGGAACTTGCAGAATGCACTTTAAAAATCTTGCTTTAAGGAAGGATTTAACTACCTGAAATTATTTTAAAGTGGGAGTTCAAAGCCAGCTCACTCAAGCAACAAAAGGATCTGGGCCCCCATTCACTCAAGCAGTCAAAAGAAAGAGCTCTATTTCATAGAATTCACCTATAGCTACACCATATTTAGCAGCCTGTGGTATTTCTAAGGTCCCTCTAAGACAAACCACAACCTTGAAAGGAACTAAAAGTAGTATTAGCTACCCAACATGGCCAAAAAGACTTACCTGACTGTGGTTAATGGCTGCATGGTTCCCATGAAAAGGAGATTGTCTTTCCTTGTCACGATGATGCCTGCTGCTGTGTTTGCTTCTCTGCAGCTGCTGACGTAATTTTGCAATCTAATGGAGGAAAAATTCACATTAGATTTCAACAGGTGTATTCAGGTACACATCTAACTTCATCTCATTACTTAGTTAAAATTATTTACTACCACAACATTCATAATTATTGCCAGCAATAAATTATACTCAAGTTCTTGCAAATCTAATATATTAGCTACCAGTTCAGCTGACACTCAGAAGACACCTCTGGACGTTTAGTGAAAGAACTTGAAATACATAAAGTTTGAAAGTAGTGTGGTCATTGCTGTTATTTCCTTCTTTGATGAAAAAATGTCACCTGCATTTAACATTTTCTTTCCCACATATTCAGATTAAAAATATTAATAGACCTGCATTGTTATATTAAATCAATATAAAATGAAAAGCCATTTCCTATTTTTTACCAAGCCCATCATCTGTGTAATTAAACAAAGTAGTAAAATACTCCTGCCTTCCTGAAGGATCATGGTATCAGCACATACCAAAAAAACATTTAATCCAAAGGTATCTCAAGTAAAGGCATTTCTGACCTCCTTGAGTTGTTCATTGCTGCCCCATGACGATGAACGTTTGTGTGAGCTTCTCTTCTTTTCTAAATATTCTTCAGCCCAGGCACTTTCTGTCTGTAGGAAGAAGATTACAGGATTAATTAAAAAAGGTAATTGCTACTTTCTGGCAGAATATTTTGAGACAAATTAGAAAAGAGAACATTTAAGATGTGCTAGATTCAGAACTGAAAGTGAACAACAGTAACCAACTAGAAGTCTTTCTCACAGGTGAAGTACAAAAAAGTGGAGTGAAACCATATAAATAAAAAAAAACCCAAACCCACAACTTTCAGACCTACTGTAATACAGGAATGTGCTAGTTTCCCTTCCAAATGACTGAGCATAAGGCAGCATTCACATGTACCACAAGCTGCCAGAGAGCTCTGAAGAACCAGTGCGACAGTGCTGAACTGGGGAGAGATGGTATATTTCATTTCCTGCACAGATGCTGACCTTGTTATTTCTGACACATTAGCAAGGGTGGCTTGCTGTTAACGCTGTGAAAGCCTGCACCAGCACAGCTTCAAAATCACGTTCTTGCTCTCAAGAATGAGAAAAAGGAAAGCAAGGCATATAAGCATCACCAGAGCTATTGCAAAGTAGGGAATTAATTAATAACGCCTCAAAGGGTCCCAGGTTCACAGTTGCCCCAGGCCAAGCAGAAAGCAACACTAAACCAACACTAAACCAACAGAGCCATTAGTGTTTAATAAAAAAATCTCACAAACATGCTGTGGTGAAAAAGTTCTGAGAAATGCAAAGTATCATTAAGACACACTGTATTTCAGGTAAGAAAATGCACAGGCAAGCCTGTGATAATACTGCATGCTTCATGGGCAGTTTGTATTCCCACCTAGTCAGCTCAAGGAATGTCTTCAAAAGCAATGAACTGTAAAGGCTCTAAGAAGACAGATAGTAACATCTATCAGGAATCTCTGTGCAGTCACAGGAAATACACCTAATGAAGCAAGGGCAAAGATTTCTGGAAGCAGCTTACACACTGAAACAGACAGCAAATTCCTTGAAGTTCACTGTTGCCACCATGCAGTTCTTAGCACACAGTGGTGATCTAGCTAACCTCATTTTTTGGATATCTCACTTTCCCCTATAGAGAACTTTGATTGCCTCTAAGTCTTCACATCTACAGTGTGCAGTGATTGTTCTTACATGTGAGACTAACAGCTTGCAGAAGCCACATGCTGACCTTTCTTACCCCAGCTACACTTGCATCACAGAAACTCAAGTCTTTTGTGGTATTAATCCCTATACTGCAGGAAATATGGAGCCTTAACTCCAAATATACAGGTTGCAACCCACCAGTTTCAGTTACAAACACAAGTTTCATAGAAATGAGACTTTCACTATCAATACTTTTTAATCTTCATCATTCTAAATCAAAAACTAACTAGGACAAATCTGAATAGTAAAATTAGTACGGTTGCTTTGAAATTCCTATTTCATAGCAAAATCAGAATCCATTACAATCTGTTTTTCTAGAAAAGCACTCACTGATCTTCATCATAAAATAGAATAATTGATAACCCCCATTCCCAAGTACCAATCTTTGTCTAGTCAATTCTCAAATGTCAGTCAGGAGTATCATCCTATCCTCTAGCTCCTGGAACAGTAAGCTTTAGCTACTAATTCTATCTTCCCAACTCAGCACAACCATTACACTTGCCTACAGGAGAATAATTAACACTCTAATTAGCCTTTGCCTTTAATTTAGATTCAAGTCTTTGACTCAAGATTTAAGAATTATTTAATAAATTAATATCTGATTTATTTTAAAGCATTAAAGTTGCTTTGATGCTCATCCTTAAAACAAATAGTTAGAAATCTTTTCAGATTAAACTATAGGAAACCTGTACATCAAGACAGAAATGCAGTAATATTTTAGCAAGTCTCCTCCTACTTATTCCCCATATTTTGTTTATAATACTTATTATCAAGAAATAGACCAAGTAACCAATAGGCAAAGCAGGATTTATATTCCTCTGGGTTCCTAAAGTACTACTACTTGCTTATTAGTTGTTACCATTCACAACATCCTCCCTCCTTTCTAGAATTACAAAGAAGTTAGTTTAAGGCTACATTTATTACAGACAGTAGAGCGCTTCAGGAAAAAAAAAAGTCTTAAGAGGCAAAAATTTTGCAGTTGAAATAATTATTTAAGAATTAAAAAAAAACAAAGTAATTGTCTCATTTTAACTTGTAAGACAAACAGGTTTCATTCAAAACAAAAAGACAAGATTACTAACACCTGTTTTATGAGCACTTAAAACAACATGTGCAGGTATGAATTCTAGCCAGACCTTTGGATGCTCAATAATACGCCTATTCATCATCCAACAAATATTTTTCAGGTACATAATTCAGTCTAGTTTTATAGACAGGTTTCATCAAAATACTCAGTTGAAGGAGGAGTCTCAGAGAGAGAGAGTCTCTGCATGACCTGGGATCTCTTACACAAGTTCTCAGCTATGACCCATGGGCATCTCTAGAAAGGCCTGCAAGCTGAAGTGTGCCACTAATTGCTGTCTCTTCCAAGCTGCTTCCTGAATGACTCCACTCCCTACGCCGTAACTCCACAGAATCAAGATACTCTGCTTACTCAACTTGAAAACCATTTACATCTTCGTAAATTCAAGTCCTGTTCTCTAAAGGCTTGAAATCAGAACACATACATTTCGTGTCAGACTTCGTGAAATCTGAAATTACACACTGGAACCAGAGTATCTCATAAGTGAAACTTCATCCAAATATGACATTTTCAGAAAAGCTAAACAATACAAATGGGCAGCCTGTATAATCTTGGGAAGCTAACTATTGTAAGTCACATTTTTAAACTTGTCCCTAGCTCCAGTGGTTGCTCTCAGGCTCACTGGAAGATTAAAAGCAACAATATATTATCAGCGTCATATCAACATCAGCTTTGGACATACAGATGTATGTCTATAGCCCTAAATTTTCTACTGGTTTGATAAATTTTAAATTAGGAAGTGCAAACAGATCATTCTAGTTCTCTCAGAAATACACTACCATAAATCACCGCTAAATGTACTCATTCTTCAGAAATATCTAATGCCCTTTTACAGTCTTCCCATTAATCTTTCAAATATATTTCCTCTTATATACAAAAGCCCCACTACTGACACCACTCGCCCCGACCCGGATTCCGGGGGCAGTGCCAGTTACCCGGAGCGCTGTCCTGAGTTGCTGGGTCTGTTCGCAGCGGGGAAGCAGCCGAGGCTCACACAGGGCTCGGCAGCTTCCAGGTGGCAACGGCGCAGGAAGAAGCAAAGAAGCGGACGGGCTCCGACACAGCTCCGCGGGAACAGGGTTTATTACGGGGTGATGAGGGTCCGAGAGCGGGGTGCCGAGAGAGCCCCGAACAAAGGCTGACAAGAGGTTAAGAACCAGGGATGAAGAAGGGTGTGGAAACCCTAGGGAACCAATAACTGAGGGCCAAAGGAGTGTTACAGAGGCGGGGAAATACACCGAGGACCAATGGGGAACAAGGGAGGCGGGAAGAGGGAGCAAAGAGCCAGTGGGCTACTGAGGAAGGTAGAAAGTTCTGGAAGATAACCAAGTATAGGGAAGAAGGGAGGGGAAACCAGGATCCAATGCCCAGGGAGACACCTACATAGAGGTGCGAGGGCTGCTGGGAGGGTTCTGTGTTGTCACCCTAACCCTGGGGAGTTTGCCCATTAACCAGGTCCCACTGCTGGAGGCTCCTGACTGCTAGCTTCTGGCTGGTGTTAGACAGCCCAGGAACGGGCTGCCACACCGCAGCAGTTAGATGTGTCAGAATTGGGAGAAAAAGGCAAAAGAAAAATGCAAGACAAAAAGGATGATATCTGGCAAATACAGATATTATAAAAGCCCAAACATGATTCAGATTATATCGAAACTAGCCTGAACGAGACCAACTGAACATAGTAAACACTTTGGCACCAGTATAGAAATATAATTATTTTGAAAAAAGTATTATCCTAAGAAACCAAATATGAAAATAAATTGTTAGGACACTCATAGGGGTTTAGTTCTGCCCTTTAATGATGCCTTTTAATAGCTAAGCATGAACAGTCATTCCTTGTATATCACATACCTTCCTTCATCCTCTTACTTCAATGTGCTTACTTTTTTCACCCTGTCTTCTAACCATTTTTCCAATTCATTTTCCTGCACAGAAAACTTGTTCCTCAGCTATCCTTTCTTCTTCACCAGTTCCTAATTCCACCTTATCCACATGGGCCTATTTCCCTACAAAACACCTTCCTCCTCTACTGATCTGCTCTTCCCACGAAAGGCTGCGGATCTCGAAAAGGCCACACAGTAACACTGCAAACCTCATCTGCTCAACACCCTTCCCGACCTTAGACACTGAAACTATGTGGACACATTTTTGCTACAGTTACCAAATCTAATGGGTTCAAACACAAGATGTCCCACATGCTATGAGGTCCTCTTCCAACTGCATCTTGCTTATGTTCTTTGGAATTAGTGGAAACTTCTTGTTGAAACCATGTTCCAGGAACAGGGATTTAAAATCTGATACATTTGCCTCTTTCTTTTACTCTGCATGTTAGAGAAAGCCACTGTCAGACTGCATCCACAGAAGGAGAAATGAAACACTAGGATATTTTAAGGAACAATCCATCTTGAACCACTTCTTCCTACAGAAGGGATGCCATGTAACAACACTCTCTTTAAAGAGGAATGCCAAAACAAACGTCATGCTTCAGTCAATTGTTTGTTGTTTCTGTTTTTACAGGTGGCTCAGGACTGAACCTTTAAAGCTTGTGAAATTTGTTAAGCAGTTGATGTTTACTGGCAAATCATGTACTTTTCAAATACTTTCTGGTTGAGCTAAATTTCAACACCATTCACATTTCAATGAGGCAGTTCTTTAATGTATATAGTTCTATACTTGGTGCATAAAACCCAAGTGAACATTATGGGGCTTTTACAATTAGAGGATGAAGAGTTGGAGACAGACATACATATAAGGATACATCACTAAGTTCTCTGTACAAATGTAAACAGTACTTAATTCCAGTGCTATCTAGTGTACTGCAAACTGTAAGAACAAAGAGAATACAGATGTACAATGCGCTAGTGTTTTCCTGAGTCAAGAAGGAAGTGGAATACCTAAAAGATACTACTGTTCTCAGCCTTTACTTAAAGAATGCAAATAATTTACACATGCAATAGCAAAGGTAGGATTCCTGCAATTTGAAAGTGAATAGAAACTTGTGAGCAAGAAAGCTAAAATGAGTGTTTTCAAGGGAAAAGCTTCTTATATTTAAATCCTGTCTTCACACTTAAATATTCCAAAGACAAAAAACTCTGTCCTACCTGTGTGGCTTTGTCTCTCATACAGGGAGCAGCTTGTCCATGATTATCACGAGGCCACTGTCCAGCAAGGTACGGAGCAGCGAGCGTATCCAGTGAAGATGTCCGGCGAACAATACTGGAAGGGCTTGATGAAGGTGGTCTTGATTTGTCTGGTAGAGCATGAACATTTAATTACAAAGAAATCAAGACAGAGAGCTTATCCATTTTAATAGTCTACAAGAAATCATATCAAATTGGAACTATGCTATTAAGTATACAACAAGATACTTCTCATATAGAATTAAGTTTGCTTTTCCAGGCTCTATTCAGTTTGAAAAAGCTTGAAATCTGTTTTTATGGTTTCCTTAAAAACATCCTTATGTCACAAATGTTGCATTAGTGTTCACATAGCACTATTTACTCCTTTAAAAGTCTAACAGTCATTTGATTCTTAAATGGTGAAGGTGTAGAAGAAATAAAAATAGCAATGTTTACACATACATAAAGGTTAATAAAGAAAAACTGTGTTGAACTTTTTCAGTTTAATGCTGAGTTTACAGTTCACCCCACTAGCCCTTCACCTACTTTACTTCAAGGGACACTATAAACCAGCAGGTTCTGATCACCCAGCACATGATATATGGCAAAACCCTTAGATTCAGAAGTCAACTTTGATAAGGTAATGATTTACATTTTACAAGCTAATTGAGACATCTCCTCCCTTTACATGTTACTTGGTAACTACATCCATATTTGCGTGGTGCTGTATCTTCTGCAACACCTCATTTGTGGTGTTTATATTGGTATCCTATTTCAGAACAATTTATATACTAAGAGGAATCCTTACTAAAAAATGTTACATATAACAACCATAGGAAGTAATATGAGAAGGAAGAATACTGTTATAAATAAAAATCTGTATCTATCCCATCTGTCAATGATGTCATAAGTAAAGTGGCAGTAAAAGACTACACTGCAAGCTATGAAGAATAAACACTGAAGAAAGTTTCCTCAGAACAGTAACTGAGGTTGTTAAATTTAAGAGATTGATAAGCAGCAAAGACCCGGGGTTTGGATATACATACATGCTCACACATTTTGAGACGTAAAATGCAAATCCCGAGATCACAATGATCTGAGCTTGCTATCAACACATCTACTCCCCACAAAAAGAATTTTAATTATACTTGAAAGAATTGTGCATTAATCTTACCTGTAATGAATAGAAAGTCCTAAAATACACGGCTAGAACACAGCAAGCATGATTCAGAAATGAGATGGAAGCTTTATAAAAGGGCACTGGAAAAACTCAGTCATGTGTCCTTCCTCACTGTGCCTTAGGATGAATTCTGCACTAAAAGTATCAATAACATAGCAATTTGTATTATACATAAACTCGTTTACATTTACAAAGGAAATTGTGCCTGATTAGTATCTGACTACTAGTCAGAAAATAAAATCACTGACTTCAAAAGTACAAAATTCAATTTCTAAGCTGTTGCAGTCTACTAAAAATACATATGATAAACACTAATAAAACTTGTTAGGTATAGATTTCAGTGGAGTGGACAGCACCTAAGTCTAGTGACATTCTACACTAAATAGCCTCGTGAATTTATTAGAAATGTACACAGTAAAAATGTGGGAAATATTTCAATTCAACTACAAGGAAACAATTATTAGCACTATAATCAGCCACTCTCGCACAAAGCAGTCAGGAAACCTCATCTGGCTTATTTCTACAAGCACCAACAATGATACAACTTTACTACTGAGCTCACAGCAGATTTGCTCTCAGGGTGTAGCAGCAATTATGTTTCGGAGTTTTCACTTAAGACTCCCATGTCAAAGAAATTCTCTGACTACTGCTATCAGCACACAGCACACTGAAGGGTCTGTTTGTATCAGATTTCCAAACAATTCCTTTTGCGTGTACTATAGGACAATGTGGCATGCTAACACAACGTGTCATTCCTTAAAAATTATGCTTGCTTCCAAAGTTAAATCAAACATGTTATTTGTCTTAGAATTAGCTGCCATATTCTCCCTGTTTGTTTTTCTTCTCAGTTATTATTTTTCCTCTTCAAGAAGCTTCTCTCTTTTTACCAAGGGGAAACAGAAAGGATATGAAAAAAAATTATAAATCAGGAAGTGTATGTAGTCAGCCATATCATCTGCAAAGCCACTGCAGCAGAAAACTTCAAAACTGGAGAAGCAGAATCTATTACTCTCTCCTCTCCACTACAAAAAAAAAAAAAAAAAAAAAAACAAAAAAACANAAAAAAAAAAAAAACAAAAAAACAAAAAAACCAAAAAAACCCAAAACAAAAAACAACTGGAAAGACTATTTTGCTGAACAAACAGAGAGAATGAGAACTGAAGAGACTGTTTACTATTTAAGGGAAGCTGCTCATTTCAAGGCACAAAGCTTGTAAATACTCTTTTCCTTTGATGTAAAAATTCATTCAAGAAATTCTGTTTTCAAATTACTTACATTTAGATGAGGGAATAATGCTTGGATATGTTTTTACTTACTTTTCCACCTTCACAACCTGTTTTTATACAAATTGGCAAAGTCTACTATACAATTCTTACTGTTTCAAAACATTTCAATGGGAACATATACAATGTTTTCATTGCACTTTCCCCTATAATACTTGAAGCAAGTGTTCAGCTGCTATTTTTCCTTGATGTGACCTACATAACAAGAGATCTGCCTCCATAGAGATAACAGTTACAACAGCTGTGGCTGATGAAAAACAATGGAGCTGTTTCATCAAAAAGACGCTTCTTAAATATTAGATCTCTTTTAATTGGCCTGATTATCTCTCTAAACCAGTATTTGTGATAAATATCAACCCTCCTATCCATCCACCACTAGTATAAATCTATTTAGAAACAGAAGTCTTTCTGCAATCTGGTCTCAAACAAAGCAAAATAATAGAACAAAAATAAAGAGAACATACATGACACAAATCCATAAAGTCCATAATGTGGGGAAATAACAAGCCAGTAGCCATGTCTTCACTGGTCATTGCTGTACAAGCGACCAACAGAAGTTGCTACAGGCAACTTGGTATCACACACACCTCTTGCAGAGTAAAGCCAGGCACCTCCAAAGGCAGTGTAAGCTCAGGTACCATAGCAGTGGGACTGAAGAGCAAAATTGAACAAATAGAGATGCTTACCAATAACTAACTGAAAGGTATGAAAGAAACCAAAGAAACATCGTCTAACACATACTGTGAGAAAACAAGCAGCAGCAAAGCCTAAGATGCCACTGAACTCACAAAATTCCCTGACAATTCCACTTCAGGCTTTTTTAATACAAGTGGGCTATCCAAAGTAGCGAGAAGGAATGACACTCAACTAGCTCCTCTGGCATCAAGGCATACAGTTGACCTTTTTGTTCTGTTTTGGTCAGGCTTTTCCCCAGAAAGGACCTTCATGGGATCTCTCCCAGGCACAGCGGGCACAGCCATCTTTCCCAAAACTACAGCTGATCTCTCGGGCTTCACCTACTTTTCATGTTTCATTAAAAGAACTGAACAGACTCAGCACACTAAGAACAGACACACCACCCAACTGTGTATACACCCTTTGGAAGATAATCCTGGCTGTCATCCTTACATAAATTTAAAGAGAACTATTCATTAGCAATTCAAAATTGTCCCACTGTAGAAAAATGACTGAATTAGTGGTGTTTTACAAAACCAAACCTCAGAAAACCCAAGATGTTCAAATTACTTAACTCCAGTAAATGAAAATATTTTTAATCCAAATAAACGCCCCTGAAGTGCTGGCCACAAGAAACGTACAGTATGATGCTGCAAGAATGAATTCGCTCTCTACACCTACCATTTGTTAAACAGCTTAGGTAAGCAGTGCAGGAAAAGCCTTCTCTCTTATCCTACAGTAATATCTTTCAAAACTACTGCAAAACCTTGGTCATTAAGGCCGACAGGTCTGCAGCTATTATTATGTCACCACATTATTAAAATACATAAATTCTATGGTGAAATTTAAGATCATAATGGAGTTCCATTTCTTCCTCTCTAGCTCCAAGAAAAGGTTCACATCTGACCTCTTTAAGACCTTATATACTATTTTCATCACTTTCATTCACACAAGCAGGCTTTAATATTACTCTTCCATAGAAATTTCTCCTTAATTTTCAGAATGAGTTTAGATATTCAATACAGTCAACCGGAATTTACCAGGAAGTCCAGCATCCAGCAGAGAACTCTCTCACTACCTCAAGGCACCTGAAAGTAAACAACTGCTATGGCTCTGGTCTTGATCTTCTTGTTTACTCAGCCTGGTACACTGTAACATTTTTGCAGCTGAGCAGTTCAACTCCTCTAAGATGTGTTTTATGTAAGAACACAAATAACAAGATCCCATTAGATCTTTACTCAGTGAATAAACCAAGGCAAAACCAATGAAGACAGAACATACACATTTCTCTATCTCACGTTGCAACAGTGTACTAGTAGATCAAAACAATGTCCTCTAAGGGGTGGTTTGCAGACAGGTAAATAGGCATATGCGAAAACTGAACCAAAACTGGAGACTGCAGGACAGACACCGCAGTGTAGAAATGAGGCCACACCAGTGATGGGAAGGGCAGAACACATTAACAGGCAATTAGAAGCTGAATTCTGGGAAATAAGTGCTAGAAACTGCAGAAAGGGAAAGTAAAAGATGAAAAACAGGTAGTAGCAAGATCTAGGTTCCTGGTCATATTTAGGAGGAAGGGAGAGAAGTGGCAAGAAGACTCTTCCATCTGTAATTACCCCATAGTCAACAGAAAATTCAGTTGAGTATTTCCAACAATGAGTTGCAATTCAGATCAGAAAATAAGGGCTAAAAAACCCCTCTAAAAACCACACCCAAAACCCATAAAAGTCACATTTGTAAACTCACAAGTTAAAGTTCTGAAGTGTAAAGCAGGCTCCTGAAAACTAAGTTCAAAATTGTTCAACTGCTTCCCAGGAAAGAAAATCTGAAAAACATGAAACTGAGCCTGAAGCATACAACTTATATTTAGATACAACTTAAACTTAGATACAACCACTATCTAAGTTCAGAAAAAGCTATCATTTGTCTAACCTCAAAGTTCATTTTCATCTAAAAAATTGTGTCTGCAGCTGTAGGAATGAACAAAAGCCATCATTAACTGAAAGCAAGAAACAGAAAAACCCAAGTTATTCTGCAGCAGATTCTGGCTAATACGCTCAAGTGTCCTCTGTGTCTGCACAACCATTGCCTCATTAGCAAAAAAAGTTCCACCTCCATGTTCTCAGCTAATACTGTTTACTCATTCAGATGAAGAAAAAAACTGAAGTCATTAAGTCAACTCAGCCTCTATCAAGCACTGGACTGTAAGAATGTTAAGCAATATTAAAGAGGTTTAGTTTGCATTTGGGGCCAATACAAGTACTGCTCAGAAACTGCAACATGTGGAAGCAATTAAATGGACACCACTCTCCTGTTTTCACACATCTTGTAAAAAGCTAGTGGAGTTATCTTTACACAGTAGAGTGATCAAATGATTTGTTTCCTTCTATATGTTAATTCTTCAAAGTAATAAAGAGGCCAGCACGGTTTCAGCAGGCTTCTCCACAGTGACTAAAAGACACTGCAATTTTTCCACCCTAACTGGTCTGACGCATGCCTTTACAAACAGTTTTTGAACCTGGACCTCAAGGCTAACCATGCTCTTCCTCATTCTCCAGGCCAGCAGATTGCACCTTAGGCAAGAGTTCTATAAAGTTCACAGGAAGAAGACAGGATTTTGTGATGTGTAGAGAATCTCAAATGAAGAGTACACACATTCCTCGATCCAAAGCCTTATAAGATAGCCTTAATAAAACCTTCATCACTCTTACCTGGAAAGTGGAAAATCTAACTCAGAACCTTATCAGTACTCTCTTACACTAGCAGACTAGGAGGCACACAGTCATCTTGTACCAACTAGTTATGACTGTCTCATTTGGCAGCATCATTCCTCAAGAGCCAGGATAGGAAAAAAGAAAAAACTCAATGTGGTAGTCTGGTCATAATCATTATTTTAGAAAGGGAGAGGAGTATTAGGAGAAGCAGAAGTGTTAAAGGGAGGGCTAGTCCTAGATTTCCACATATACACTTCTGCATATTAGTCAACTTTACTGTTTAGATTACCACAGGCAATTTCATGAACAAAAGTAGATGCAAGCTTTGGTATCTTAAAAATAACACTTTTTCCCAGATTTGAGGACATGAACACGAAGCCTCACTCACGCACTTTTGAGTAAACTTTTTATCCCATGAGGGAAAAGTACTTACATATGTCAGCCTCTATTATCCTCAACCTGATGCCATGTATTACTTAAATCCCAGCATTTCCAATAAGAATTATTTAATTATTCAAAAAGTTAAAAAGCAGTTTGCTACAATACGTATGCTATTCCCACGCTGTTTTCTATCTTCACTGCGGCACAAGCTTGTCATCATTCTCAAACACACACATCCTTCTACAGGGTTCGTGTTGAAAGCGACAACTAAGAGAGATAGTGAATACTTTTGTTCTACAGCTATGTGCCATGCCTACAGCACTAGTTAGTTCTTTAATTGCAAGCTTAGGGACACTGTTTGGATCACAACCACATCCACCATCTGGCACGAGATGTACAGAAAGGGGAGACGCGAAGGCTTCACAATAGCCCCCAAACATCAAATTCACCTGAAGTTTGTGCCCAAGTATATTAAGAACATCTACCCCACTGAAACCCTCTCATCTGCCAACCCGAGGCTGTATTCGCGGTACTACAGGAGCAGTCACAACCCCCACATAGCACGCTTGGCTCTCTATCCCTCTTCTGAAAGCCAGGGCGCAACCGAGCAGCAACAAAAGCAACGAGCCCTTCCACGCACGCACACCCGGCAAGCCCTGCCGCCGGCCAGAGAAGGGGCAGGGCGGGCACCAGCCCGGGAACAGCCCTGCCCCTACCTCTGCCCCGGGGCACGGCGCGCTCGGAGGCACCGCCGGCCCCAGCCCTGCACCCCGCGCCTGGCCCGGCCGCCCGGAACGTGCCTTTTGCCGCTGTCCCGCACCCCCCGGCGCTCACCTTTGCAGACGGGAGAGCTGGGGCTCTTCCTCTCTGGGGAGCTCCTGCCCGGCTCCGGCGACTGCCGTCGGTGGTGGTGCCGGACCCTGCCCTCCGACAACGGAGGCACCGGCGAGGAGCAGGGCGAGGGCCCGCAGCCCGGCAGCGGCGGCGGGGGCGGCGGCGGCAGGTGGTGGTGCCGCGGGGGGCTGCCCCGCGCCCCGCCATGGCCACGCGTGGGGCTGCCC
>VZTE01001920.1:213742-230120 GCA_013397775.1 Eulacestoma nigropectus
CTCCCTCACGGCTCCCTCACACCGCCGGGCCGCCACCGCCACGGGGAGAGCTGCGAGCCGGCAGCGGCTCACCCGCCTCTCGGTCCCGTTCTAAGGGACCATTATCCCTATTCCATTATTTCTAGCGCGAGGTGCACTCCAGGAGGGGACGGGGCTTCACAGCGGTTTATCCAATCGCTTTGCCACCAGCTCGGTGTTGCCGATGATGGCACCAGAGACGTGGGCAATATCCAGGCAGACTTGACCCCCTTTGCTGTGTTTACTCTCGTCCGTTAGGTTGGATTAGTTACATCTTCATTGTAATCTTTTAATAATATTTGTTAACTGCTGTCCTCTTCTTAACCAAATTTATACAGCAGAGCAGTGAATATGTGCATGGAATAGGCCTTAGTTATGTGTTTGGTTATTTAGATGCAAGGCAAACATGTTAGAGCCCTCAATGCAAGAAAGAATCTATAAACCTTTCTTCTGTCTTTATTGCAAATGTCTTCTGAGCTACCAGAACTTACACAAATTCTTTTCAATACTGCTCTACAAGTTTCATGTTACAAGTGAAAAGCATTGCTATGATACAAATGGTGTGACAGTTTACATACTGCTTTCTGTTCAGCTTGGTTGTGCTTGGGTTTGTTTTTTTTCTCTCTCCTTTGCTGTTTCTGATTGAAGCCCACTTCACTTAAAAATCCCTACTTCCCCTTTGAAGAGCTCCATCCTTGTGGCTGACAAGTTAAACAAACTTGAAAAGAAGACTGTGTGCACAGGCCCTTCTTAAAGATGCCTGGATACTGGCCTACCTAAAGCCTTGAAGGGTAAAGCTCTTGTCAGAGTTGAGAGGTTTTTATGAGGAATCCGACTGGCAAAAGAGAACAGGACAGATGTAGTGATGAGGTGTTGTGAAGTAAGCTCTTGCATTCTGGATTAATTACATTTATTTTGAAAGGCATTATGCTCTCTCACAGGTACTGTAAATGATAGTAATATGGCCTGAAGCAGAGCTGCATGGGTCAATCAAAACTGGCTACAAGAGGCTGTGCCCAGTCTCAAGAATTGCCCTGTGCGACCCCTGAAAGCGGCTGCCCCTTGGCACCAGAAGCCTGGCAGATCATCACCAGTCCTACTGTGTCCCTTTCTTCACCTGTGCAATTTACTTAAGTTACCTTGTAAATTACACATAGGGACACTTCCCAGTCCTTTTCTTGTAGCCATTACAAGCACTGCTGGTACAATTTGGCAAGGCACCAAAATCCCAGATAACCCATAATAAATGAAATATCTGGGAGACAGTGCTCTCCTCACTGGGGATGGCTGAAAGGCAGAGAACAGTATAAGCTGTGTACTGCTGTCACTGGGGGTGAAGACATCCCATAATTCCCTCAGTGATTCCATGTATATATTGAAAAAGAACCTCAGCTTTAAAGCTCTCCATGGGTAAACACCCAGGAAGTAGAAAACCAGCACCCAGCACGTCTGGAGAAATAAATGGAACCTGTCTGCTGCTTTGTCCCTCAGCAGTTTCTGTGACTCATCTGTGGGGCAACGCAGCAAAAGAAGTTTTTGAGAAGGGGAAGGAAAGAGTCTGAAACCTTCTGAAAGCCAGTTTTGCCATAACACAAAGTAAGGTCAAGGGACAAGGAGAACAAGTTTCTAGGAACTAAATGGCAAGATGGACATCATCAGATCCCAAGGGATGTGATCAACAAAATAACAGCTATGTTTTCACCAACTAGCAAAACACACAGCTGGAGAACAGCCCTACCTGGAGCTGCTGGCAGAAAGCACCAGGGGAGATGTGGACTTTTCAGCTTCTCACCCAGTCCCACCAGCAAGGAGGCTGGGGGGCACAAGAGGCTGGGGGGACACAGGCAGGACAGCTGACCCCAGTGAGCCAAAGGGATGGTCTGCACCACACAGCATCAAACTCAGCATATGAACAAGGGGGAAAGCTGGCTGGGGGCTGCTGCTCAGGGACTGGCTGGGCTTTGGTTGGCAGGTGGTGAGCAATTGCAGTGTGCATCACTTGCTTTCTGTATTCTTCTAGTATTATCTATATATAATATGTATCTCTATATATTATATCTCCGTATTATCTAATACATAATATTAATATCTATTATCAACATCATATGCCCTATTAAACTGTCTGTATCTCAGCCTACAAATTTTACTTTTTTTTCTCCCCAGTTCACTTCCCCCACCCACTGGGAAAGTGCAAGTGAGAGAGCAGATGTGTGGGGTTAACCTGTCAGCTGCCTGACAGGTTAAACCACAACAGCAGCCCAGAACAGTGGACAGTTACCCTAAAAAAGGTTAATTTATGCAGCATTTGTTTCACTTCTTTGCTGCAATTTTCAGTGAAGAACAGAAGATGCAATTCTTCCTGCTGTGACAGCACCACTTCCAGCACCTGCACAGTTGTGCAGCAGACTTTCACCCCAGTTTATGCTCACCAGAAATACTGAAGCAGTATTTCCCAATACTTGCAAGCAGTGTGCCATAAAGATACTTCTAAGGCACAAAATATTCTGAATGCATTCTTATTCCTGTTACTGTTTTGAAGAGGCCAAAAATGACAGGTACTGGTTCGTATTTATTTTCATACTGCATGCTATGGAGCCAAGTCACGACTCGGATTGCAGAAGATACTTCTTACAATTATAGTACTTCCCACATTATTGTCACACTGCAGAGGTGGCACTGCTCCACACAGTTGCTGTGAGAATATAAAGCAAAGCATTTATGTCTACTGCTCATCATCAGTTGTATTGCTTTGCAGGCAGCAGACGTGAGAGCTCAACATGTAAAGTCATGTACTCAGACCTACTCAAACACTGTGTACTTAAGTTCATTTGTTTAAACTGTAGCAAATGTGTTACAACAGGATCGTACTCCTACACCTTATGGAAATAATGGAAAGAGCTAAAGCAGGTTTATGAACTTGAAAATAGTTTTGAAACTCTTTTTCAATTACAAAATAACCCAAAACCCTCAAAACAAAACCTCAGCCCCAAATAACTTGGATTCAGATCCCCCAGACTGTCCTTGCAATTCACACCTCTCAGGCTCTGGGTTTTTTTCAGCTGTCACCTTCCTTTCTGCCTGCACACTTTGCCAAATGCTGTCCAGGCCACCTCTGAGCAACACATTTCATATGGTCTCATGTGGAACCTCTAGGCCAGGGTTTCTTCACATCTGTGACACCCTTACTCTGGCCATAACACCTAAGGTAATGGTGCCAACAGTGATCCAAAAAATAGGAATGAAACTCCTCATCACCACAGAGGCTGTGAGCCTTCTACCAGCAGCATGTGAATCTGCCTTTTAGTGACCACAGTCACCTTAGTGACTCCAAATGCCCTGGAGTCACACGTGATCCCACGTACACAGGACCCATCTCCGCATCTCCAGCTCCTCTCTGCCTGGAATTTTTATCAACCCGTTGGCCCTGGGAGCTCAGCAGATACTGGTGTGCTCACATACCAGGCTGAAGTGCCACCCCGGGAGGTGATGAGCACTCCCACATCCCACTGACTTGGAGGTCCTTGGCACCCATCCAGAGTCCTGCCAAAATGTGCTGCTTTGTACTCAGTGCTGGGAGATGAAGCCTAGGTATGGCAGCCCTTATGTGCAAGCTGTTGGCTCTTTCTTAAAATATGGTGTGTGGTAAATGCTGCAGATACAAACAAATCAATCCAAAGGCTGGAAGCACACTGAATGCCCTCAAGGGCAGACTGATCAAACACACAGAGCTGCATGAACAAATCTGCAACCTGCTGAAAGCAGGGATGTAAACAAGTCAGGGAACTGGTCAACTGCTAACAGCAAATGAAAAGTAGAGAAACAAGGGTCAAAGAGGTTTAACTACGTTGAGAGGTCCAAATCCCACTGTACAGCTAGTAAAACAATACTTAAGGAGTTTTCTGGTACTACAGACTGAAAACGTGTGAGCAGTACTGCTCACTGTTCATAATAATATATATAAAAAATGTTCTGTTAAAATAATAGTAAACCTTACAGAAAACAACTGTACTTTAAGCAGCTTCAAATATGTTATTGTCTTATTCCAAAATCAAATAAATGCAAAGCAGCACATGTAGAGGAGCAATCTACTGCCTGGGATTGTTTTTTTACCTACAGTTAATGTAAGCAATATTGAAGGTTGAAAGACTAAAGATTCTGGGAGTCTAATCTAAACATTAGATTACGCCTCAGGATATTTCATTGCATTTCTCATCTCTCCCCTGCAGAGTGAGTTTGTTTTGCTTGTTTATGTGGGTGTTCAACATCAACTGGAGAAAAAGACATTAAAAAAAAATAGGACAAATATAATAGAATTTGCTTCACACAAAGCCTGTAAGAGCCTAGTTAATATTCCAGAATATCTGTGGGGATTTGAGAAGGCAAACAGATTGAAATAAGGTATTAAGATTAAAACAATAAAAAACAACAGATGGGACCTTGGACATAAATCAAACTCCATGCAATAAGAAAAATGCAAAATGCACTCCTGTCACATTTTATAAGGTACAATCTTTAAGAAAAGTCATAGAAATAACATTCAGAGGCTTCAGTGCCTCACTGGCATTAACATAACACATTTTTGACAAAGAAACTCAGTTCTCAATGCAACACTTACATGCAGGCTTGGGAGATGCTCCCACTGCACATTCCTGGCACACATAATTAACTGGGAGAAGCACAAGGTTGATTTCTTTAGAAGCCAGTGCTAAGTTCACCTGCATGTGACGTTTTTCCACTCATACAAATCTGTTTTCTTAGCACGTGTTCAATGTCAGCAGCAACACTAAGCAATACCCCTCTGGTGAGTGTCCACCTGCTGAAGGAGAGGGGCAACTGGAGTCCCGCTTGCTTCAGCGATGGGACCTGAAACTGTTCTCGGATTGGGATGAGGGAAGAGAATGAGCAGCAGGAAAGGCATGTTGTCCACCAAAGTCCAGAATCTTTTTTTCAGTAACACTGAGAGAAGTGGCCTAGTTCACTTAAGCAAGAGACAGTATAATCTCCCCTAGGTATCCTACAAGATGCTGAACGATAATTTGCATGATTCCTCCCCTTCAATAATAAAATGTTCCTTCCTTTTAGGAAGCAAGGAATTTTTTTTAATCTTTCAAAGTAGCATTTTTAGCTCATATTTACAGAGCTTGCAAATATAATAGATTTGTCTGTATTTGTGTTGTGTTTCCGTATTTCTAGCCTCATGTTAGAAGAACATGTGCAAACTATAGAAGGAAATTCTTGATTTACAAACATTAAGCACTGGTTGCTCTGGCAAGGCACCAGCAGTTTCTGTACTGTGAGCACACTGGAATTACATACTATAAAATATTTATTTAAAATGTTGACATTATAAATTAATTTGGTAAGTGACAATATTTCAATAATGTAGGTTTTATGACCATGTTGTCATGTAGGATGATAAACATGCTGTGTAAGTGATGAATAGGCATATAACTATAGACACCTAAGAGAGCAGAGAAGAGAGTTCACTCTTTCTGATTCAGGCCTACAATCTTGTTTTGCTTCTACTTGTTCATATAACATTTAGAAAAGCTAAAGAGTTGGTGGAAAGCATGTTGGCATCGCTTATTCATGCACTGAGAGGCAGTGACAAAATGATTTTCTTCTCTCTCCACAGACATATACTAGCTCTGTAGTTAAACTAATAAACTTGAGCAGAGTGTGTGACGAAGCGTGAACATGTGATTCTCCAGTTTGGGAAAACACTTACTGGGAAAGAATGGATCAAGCAGAATTCTGAATCCTCCCTTGCACTCAGCCATAGGCAGCACGGGAGCTTTTAACTTGTTTGGTCACATCTGAACATCAATTTTTCTCCATGGTACCATCCCGTCCTCATGCACTGCACCTCCCATTCAGTCTGACTGCCTCCAGGAAAACCAGAGAGCCATCACTGAGAAGGAGAATGTCATCTCGGAGAGGAAGAAAGCAAAGGTGGCCAAAGCCCCAAGCCCCACTGCTGTTCACAGCCAAGTGCTCAGACAAGGTGCCAGGCTCATTCTGCTCAGCAGGAGCAGGCAGACATCTCCAGCAGTTGTGGCTGGCATGGCTAAGCTGGTACTTCGTCATGGTGAGACTGGAGGGTGCCTCTTCTCCTTGAGTTCCACCCCGAGCTGTGTGCTGGGCTGTCCCATCTCCCCCAAGGAGGGCCACCTGCCTCACGGCTGCACGCTGAGCAAGAGCTCAGCCTGCAAGAGCTGTTCTCAGCTCTGCCATATGCCAGCACGGAGCCACAGCTCTTCCAGCTGGCACCCCACCAGGGGCTCATCCTGAAACAACCCTGCCCTTCCTCCTGCTTCCCTCCCCGCTTCCCCAGCAGACTCCAGTTCCACTGCCTGCCTCCCACACCCCAACCCAGGACAGGGGAAGGATTCCTGAGGCTGTTGATGGTTTGCCACAAGAAAACCTGCAAGCCCTTCCTGTGGCTGGCTGCTGAGCTGGGGTTAACACACTGCCCAAATCAAGTCTTCCTGGTATTGCTGCTTGCTTCTGCCTGGCTGCAAATACTTCTTGTGTCACTTACAGTCTCAGTTCACAGCTTATGTAAATAGACGGGAACTTCTGCTTGTATGTGCCTTAAAAGCACATTTCCATCCCTCGTGATCACAGGGTGAAGCTCAAACACATGATTTAGTTGCATTCTGGTTTTCCAGAAGCAACAATAAATAAAGTTAGCTTGCTTAATAGTGATTTTAAGCCAGCTGTTTCTGAGGCCTGATTCAGAACTGTTAGTGGTCTTGCAAGAAAATTCTTGGAATGGCAACAGAAATACAGATTCCCAATAAAGTATTTCCACCTCAGCAGAGATCAATCCTGCAGGAAATTCTCTGGTCACCCATACACACGTTGGCTGCACCAGTACAGCTGATGTGTGCATCGGCAATGCCTACCTCCTGGGCTAGGCAGACCTATACCCTGCTACAGTGACTTGTGTCAGATCTGATTTTTTAACTAATCCAGAGACCTGGAGGTGCTAGAAATTACTCTTCACAACACATCTGCAGGGATCAATTATTACTTTTCCAATAGGAGGAAAGGGGGAGCGGGACAAAGAGAAAGAAAGGGAAGGAGATGGAAAAAACAGGTGTAATTTCAATATTACAGCAGACTGGCAAAATACCAGTCACCACAAAGCACACGGACCATCAGGAACAAAACCAGGAGCAGAGCACAAGCCAACCTTGCTTCCCATGCACACAGTCTCATGTGCACAAAAGTACCTTATGAAAACTGTATTTCTAGTCATTCTGATTAGGAAATCTGATAGCTTGTGGCATGAACTTCTCCCAAACAGAGGCTGCAATAGGTGACAGGGGAAAGCAAACAGGCCTGTACCATTCCTAAGAGCTGCTTGCAGGCCTGTTACAAGCAGTGGCACTGGTAAAACGAGCTGTACAACATCTGTACTCTCTTTATCACAATGCCCTACACTACCTTTCCTGTTAGCACTTGGCAGCAACAACAAAGAAATTTGGGCCAAAGACAAATGCTGAGTTCTACAGTGTTGCTGATGCCTGAAACAAGTCACTCTAGCCTCCCTTCAGGCTTTCTCCTTCCTCAAATCCACCTCATGTACTTGAGGTGCTGCCCACTGCCTTTTGTCCATTATCTGCCCAAATCACCTGCCTGTTCTCTACTGACTGTATGTCCTTGTTCTCAAAAGGACTTGATGGACCGTGATAGAGGGTGCTGGAAAGCTCCTGTCCTGTGAATTGAAATGCACCTGGATCAGCTGTTTCCAGAAATGTTTCCAACATTTCTCAATATTTGCATCCTTAACATTTTTCCAGTGCTCATGTGAGCCCCGTCTAGAAAAGCCATTTGCTCAGACACTGCATAGTAAATACAGGCTTGCTTTTCTTAATCACCTCCCACAGACCAGCTGTCCTCAGGCAGCCTTATTTGTTGTCTTTGTGAAAGAGGCATCAGTGATCCCCAAAGCAAGACTTCAGCTCAGATCACCATTTGTGGGTTTCTCACAGACTTTCCCCGTGGTACTGAGAGCTGAAAGAAGATCCCCTGACATAAAAGCAGAATACCCAAGTGTGCCATTTAAATTCCAGGAATCAAAACATTTCAACTCTTCACTGGATGGGGAATGACAATGTTTCAGGTTAACATGAAAAGCTGAATTTATACAGATATTTTGGTGTAGTTGAGTTTTCCTGCCTGTGGAAAATTAACCTTCTTATCCAATAGAACGTGTTTTAGGTCATGGTAGTGAGCAGATGTCTATAATCTCCTGCACGTGGAGAATTTCCATAACATCAGAATTAGCAAGAAGTAAATAGGGAAAAAAACCCTGAATGGAAACAAATGGAAGACTGACGTGGCTGTGTTCCACAAAGTACGTTCTGCAGCTGCATCACTGCTCTGGAACAAAGGGG
Organism: Eulacestoma nigropectus; assembly: GCA_013397775.1. Classification (NCBI taxonomy): domain Eukaryota; kingdom Metazoa; phylum Chordata; class Aves; order Passeriformes; genus Eulacestoma; species Eulacestoma nigropectus. Next base: position 222,166 of record VZTE01001920.1, read on the forward strand.
AATATAATTATTGTTGTTTTACTTTCATTTCCCATTAGCAAAGCAAAAGCAAATAAAAGTGGTTGTTATTTCTGCAGGGGAGAGCTGGCAGAGGTGAGTCTATGAGGGCACACAGAGAAATTATGAGGAGACTTTCTTAAGCCTGAGTAGTTCATGCACCCAATGAAAAATCTATCAGTAAAATTCACCATTAACACTCTGTTCCTGCAAGGCTGAGTCAGGCTTCTCAGATTCCCTGAGGATAAGGCTCAGCCACACCTGCTGGGGTAGGGCAGGACTTGGCTGCTCTTACTGTCAGCCAAGCCAAGGGTGAGAATTGCTTTTGGGGACACATCTACTTTTGTCATGCTGGCCCCTGCTCCCAGTGTGCTTCCTGCTTGCAGGGAAAGCAAGGCCTGCCATGGTCCCTTCCTGTAGCCAAAGGTTTCTAAGTTCACTTGTGGGGCTGAGATGCTATGCCATACAGGCAGATACTCAACCATACACTACTTGCCTCAGTTTGTTTATGACAGTCCTCCTTAGTTATGACAGCAAGAAATGAAGCTCCTCATTCTGTCTCCCTTCTTTCTTTGAATTTTGGAGTTGGTTCTTTGGCCAGAGACTTGCACCACTTATTTGCTTGCAAAAATCATCACTGTGGATAGAGAAAAATAAATTAACAATAATTGAGGAGAGACAAAAACAACAGAGCACCTGAGCTGCAGCATGGATGCCACCAATCTGTGTATAGTGGAAAGCACCAGTCAGAGGAAATTTGCACCATCTTTCTACTATAACTTAATCCATCTTTTTCAGTTCTGCTGGACACGGCAGTAGCTCTGGGCTGGGAAAGCTTCTGCTTGTAAGAATGCCAGGATATTGTCTCTTCATGGGGAGGGGGAAGTGCAATAGCTTGTGTGGGAAGGGTAAGAGGTTGCTCTCTCAATTCCTGTCCCAACTGCAGAGGTTGCTTGCTGTGTTCCTCCACAAGCCTCATTGCCATAAATCCTGTGCTCTCTCCAAGCACCAACCAAAACTGAAGGAGAAAAGTATTTAGTTTAATACCTCTTTCTCCTGTTTTCTTTTTCTGCATTTACACTTAGCAAGCAATGTGTGACAAGAGGTCATGCAAAGCCTGCTGCTTTGAAATGTCTGCAAAACTGTGTTCAGTTCCAACACAAGCACCTGACCTGGCTGGCCAGTGAGAAAGGGGGAAGAAGGCAGCAGAGGCACTTGCACTACTCCAGCAAGGGCAAGCCCCAGTGATTCCTAATGCACAGGACCACCTGGGAACAAGGCAGGGTGGGACCTGCTAATTTCAAAGGTGTCTGGAAGTCCTATTCAGCCCTTAATCATCAAGTAATTACCTTATCCTCCAACCAACCAACACAGCTGCAACGGGGGTTTCCTCTTCCTCTCATTCCTGGAGCATATTACTGCTTGTGGCCAATACTGGCATGAACCATCAATGAAAGACCATGCTTTTTGTCATTAATATGATCTTTAATAAATGGAATAATGCACCATTTTTACAGCAAGCCTTTTCTCTCAGGCCTAAAGAATAGCCTTTTAAATGTTCTTATCCAATGTCTCTGTATCAATACAATCTCTTTATTTAGGTTTATATATAACAAAGCAATTCTTACAAGTATTCATAGAAAACTCTGTAGTGGCTTTAACAATGTCAGCTTTCATAGTGGCATCCACAGATGATTAAAAACCAAAAATTAGCTTTTTATTTCATACTCACACTGTTCCATGAAACACAACTTATACAGCATAGCAAGGGTATTGGGCAGCTTATACAAAAGAAATAACTGAAAGCAATTATTTATAAATTCATACATGATATTTCCTCAGTCGTTTGAGAGGAAAACCAAAAATACCCGTTAACAAAAGGGTTCTGATGAGACTCCATATTCTAGGATTTCTCCCCCTCTTCCCCCAGAAAAGCTCGCTCAGAAAGTAATGCTCTCTTTAGTCTTTCATAAGGAAAATGGCAGTTTCACATCTTCTTATTTCAACTTTTACAGAAGACCAAACCCTAGAAATTTTTTCTTGCCATGTTTATTTTCTTCTTATACTGCATTTGGGGGGGGGGGGAATAATCAACAGCAATTGTAAAATATGATTCCAGCTTATATAAATGTGAATAGAGCACGCTTTTCGCTAGAGACAAAAAGCAGACAAGAAACATATACATACAAACCATTTTAAATACGTTTCAACAGTGTGAAAGAGAGAGAAGAGTCACCAATCAGGAAATTCCAAAGCGACAAAAGAGTCAGCTATAACTTGGACTTGCCTGTTTGTTCTTGTGACTTCTTACAAACTACAAAGACCAGAAACATTAACTGTTTTCTGAACAAACAAGACTGAAGTGTGATACTTCATGATACAGTTCTGAAGCACAAAAAAGAAAGTGAATCAAGTGCTCTAGAAATAAACCTCACACATGTTTGCTGTCTTAAAAACAAGTGAATGGGCTACAAAAGTGGACGTCTGGGAGAACTTGGAACTAGGAAGTTAAAAAGGATAATTATTTCTGCTTTAAAATAGTGACCAGGCGAGATGCTGTGCCCCTGGATGGATACACTCTAGTGATACATCTGCAGAAGCCTGCAAGGACTGGGAAGAAATCCTTCCTTCCTGTGCTGTGGAAGCATGGTGTATGCATTGAAGTTAACCAACTGAATGACTTGAAAATTCAAACAACTGCTGATGAGAACAGCAATAGGCTTTGAAAAATATCGGATGATTACACTATGAATTAGCATAACTCCAACTGGTTTCTGCTTATTATGCACACGTGTATATTAAACCACAGTGAAATAAACAGAAGGGGCCATAAGAAGTAATTTGTATCAGTAATGCACTGCTAACACAGACCTGCATGGAGTCCAGATCAACACTAAAGGGCCTTGGTGTAAATGAGGGTTTATCTTGAACCCTTCCACTCCCACTCCCCCAATGCAGTTCCACTTCTTGACAAAGCCACAGTTGCCCTGTGCCAACCCAGCCCGACAGCCTGAAACTCCCATCGGCAACCCTCGGCAAGGCTCAGGAGCCAGGGCTGCCCCTGCAGTCCCACATTCCACATCAGCCTTCCTAGGGCTAATCCTCCCCAGAAACCTTTAACATCACAGCCAACAGAACCCACCCCTCCTTTGCCCACAACCCAAGGCAGACTCCTCTTGGATTCCAAGAGCACTGGGCTCAGCCATGAGCCGATGAGGTGCCAATTCCCTCAGGAACACCGATGCTGAACATAACGTCCATTTGGATTTGCAGGAGCACCCACATCTGTTATTGCAGAAATAGTTCTACCTCCAATTTTACTCAGTACAGAAGAAACCCCAAAATGAGAAATCTGATTTGATACTCTTTCATGTCAAAACTGAACCTAATTGGGGGGTGGGTGAGATCAAAAAGGGATGTATTTCTATAGCTACAGTTTCATATGACCATATAGAAGCCTAAAATGTAATTGGATTTAATGGACTAAAATACTATGTTTAAATGGCAACCACACACATAACTATAGCTACTACATAAAAAAGCCTTGTAAAAATTATCACATGTTAAGTGTTTTGGGTTATTTTTTGATCTTTGAGAGAGGTATCTTAAATTACTCAGCTTCAGATAAAGCTTGTCATGTGCATTTCCAGGTTTCTCTCTCTCTCAGTCATAAATCCATTCCACCCAAACAATCAGTGACAAGTCTGTCACGGGAGAACTTGGAACTACTGGACTATGTGTCACAGTCTGACCCCAGCTTTACTGTGATGCACTACAGACAATTTTTAAATAGCATATGAAAAAACCCCCCACGTTATACTTTCTACCAGTGCTACCATCTGATGCTGTAACTCACAGAATTTAATCCTGGAACTTACACACAACATACATATGCATCTAAATACATACAGAGTTTACATAAAAATATATATATCTGGCTTCACTGCAATATGTATAGTTTTTTCACTGAAGAAAGGCTTGAGGTTGAACAAAAAATAGTAAGCACATTTTAAAAAGGTTAGTATATTTACCTGTTAAAATGGGTACTGGGAGACCAGACAGAAAAGTTCAAATAATCCAAATTTATGCAAAATACTAAGTTGTCCAGTCTGTGATCCAACTTTCAAAGACTAATCAATCATATTTCAATTTACTTCAATGAGCTGCTACAAATTTTCCAATTAGACATCAGGTCATTTATATGCTACTGTGCTTGGCAATTATTATTTTTACGGCTTAAACCCAGCCTGTTTCAGCAAAGGGACCGGCCATCATTTTTACACAAGTAAAAATTACAGCATAATTAATTTCTAACGTATAGACGAAATATGTTAATTTTAAAATTCTCCCTAATTAGGCTAGAAATGTCCACAGTAACATTTCAATGGCAGAACGGCTACCAACTTTTGAGTATTCTTCATTAAAGAAAATTATAATCTGAACATGGACACAGTAATGTTATATTAGGGTATATTTTCCAACATTTTAAAAAGCCGTATCGTTAGAACAAAATGCACTGAACACTGGAACTAGGGCATATACAATGTATACATAAATATTTTTAAGTAAGGATTCATTACTATTAAGTTTGGGCCAATAATTAATTCCACACAATTAAAGAACTTCTTTATTCTCCTCTCTGAGGCAGGTAGGATTCTACATTTTAGAGAAAGCTGACAGGTGGGAGGATATAAACTTTCTAAACATATTTATGAGGTGGGTTTTTTTTGTTGCTTGTTTCCTGAAACTTGCCAGCATCTATCTTGCATTGTTTTGTGCCCAGTGCACTGAAAAAATCAAAATGTGTTGCCTTTGAAAATTAGGTAATTTTCTATATGAAAACGAGACAAATGAGTGGCACTAAGAATGCAAAACAAGAACGGAAATGTTGTTTCTGAAAATATTCTAATTATGATACGATCAGATGTTTTTCTTCTAAATTAGGAATGCCTTTCGCTGTGCAGTTTAAGTGCATCTTGGAGTTTCAAGAAAGGCCTTGGTAATACTAATTGGCTAGCATATGAAGCTATAAAGCATTATAAACAAATTCAGGGGAAGTGTTGCAGATAATCTGACTTGTAAATACCAATTTTAGAAGACTATGAGGCACATCTGTTCAAATGGTTAGGATTCACATTCTAAAAACCGTGTTATGGTGGTATCTCTATTACAGGAAACAGAACAAGAGGCAATGCATTAACCTAAGCAACTCTCCTGGCTTCTCCTAGTAAGCCATTTTCTATAACCAGCAAGATTTTGGATTTTGTCTTACATAGACAAACATCAAAAATGTTCGCTCTATCATTTTACTTGAATTATCCATTATAAATTACCGTAACAAATATTCTTCTATTGCCTATTTCACAGTGGCACAATTAATAGGTATTTACACTACCATTCTATTTTAATTTTGCTATATTTATCTTGTCTGCCATATACATGAGAAATTGATAGAAAATCAACAACTTTCATCATTTTCCTTTTTTTTAAAAAAACAAAGAAATAAAGCAAAATCATAACTCACAAGGAAATAAATCACATTTGTCTTCCTTGTTTATAGTACATTTATCAACTATTCCTGTGTTTGATTTGTAGAATTCTTTCTCTTACATGTGTTTTTTTGGTTAAGGATGATTCCCTGTGGCACGAGATAAAATTCAGTATCACTTAACTTACAGAGAAAGTATTCTATGGAGACTGGATTATGTACTGTGAAGAAAAAAAAATGGCATTACTAAAGTAAACATTAAAACCAAACTGCTAATCTGATTTCATCTAGCTGTGCAAAATTACAGTATTTTGGTACCTACTGAAGAGTTTGCTTTGACTGACCTTTAAAAAAGAATTGATTTTTCTCTATTTAATCTATAGGGTATTTTGTGATAAAGTACATTTTTCTATCATGTTACAAATTATATTTATCCATGGTAGATTGCACAGCCAATCTTGCTACTAATTATAATTCATTCCAAAGGCCCTCCCGCAAGTAATAGAAATATACAAAGGAAAAAAAAAAGTATTGTTTAAGAACGTTGAAGGAAAACTGCAGAACAACATTTTCATCTGGTACTAAAGTTATTTTGATTGCATTGATCACAAAAAAGTTGGATTTCTTACAGAGGCATGGCCTGCAAAGAAAGGCTAAAAGACTGGTGCAAATCTGTCTCAGCAGAAAGAAGCAGCAGTCAGAGAAGTAATTTTTCTCTCCCCAGAGCAGTCTGAGTTAGTAGGAGTCCTAAATACTCTTTTCAGCCCACATTCTGAAGTGCTGATGGATGATATATGCAAGGCAAAGCAAAAGTCATTGGAAAGTAGCGAAGAATCTTCAACACCACGATACGGTGCTCACCACTAAACAACACCGCGTGCTCCAAACGGAGACTCATGGGAGGCCAGAAGAGGAGAACCACAGTGAGGAGTATGAACAGAATGCCACAAATTCTGATTCAGGTCTTGAAACCCAGCTGACCAGCTGGCAGGTTTTCAACATCTGGAATGTGAGACTGCAGCAGATGGGAAGCCAGAGAGTGAATTAAAAGTCAATCCAGAAGAAGGCTGTATTTTTGAAAAGGGGAGATATAACTGTATTATACAGGGGGAAAACATAATTATGCCTCAGAGACGAGAGGTACTATTTGAACTGGTGCCTAAAGACCATAGGGAGCTCAAAATGTGCCTTGCGGCTTGTATTTCTACAACTACACTTAATCAAACTCTGGATTTATAGTGCTATCTCTTGGAGATATCTAGGAGAATCTAAGAAGCATTACAAGAGAAAATCATAGCAATCAAGCACAAGCAAGGGATTTTGGGGAACAGAAAGAATCAGATGTAAGCAAGGCCTGTACTAGGCTAGTTGTCTCAACAGACAGAGAAGAACAGGGTTGGCAAAGTTTACCTCAGGGGGAAAAAAATGGTAAAACGGCAAGGAAACAAATGAGCTTAAAAGCAGAGAGCATCTGCTTCAGTCAGCTGAAAGGAGACAGGCTGGGGGACGCAATTGTTTGCTGCCAGTATCCTGCCACAGGAGTCTGGCAGGCTGACTGAATTGATTTTCTTTCTCTGAACATCACCAGTTTTCAGATGAAGTGATAAATCTTTGCTTGTTACCAAAGACTGATGTGTTACACCTTTTTATATCCAAATAGTTTTTACTGAAGTGTTTTCAATTGGAAAGAATGTTTCTCAGGTGGAAGGCTATTTCTTAGGTGGAAGGAGGTTCTAACTAATAAGAAAATTAATTTTCTTTCAGTAGACAGTAAAACCAATCATTCCAAAAAAAAGGAAGGGTTAACTTGAGATAGTGAAAAACAATTTATCTGAATACATATTACATTCACATTCACTGACAGCTAAAATCAATGTGCATACAAACTGAAAGAAGGGACTAAGCAGAGGAGAAAAAAAATCCCCAACCCTCCCCCACAAACACCCATGAATTTTAAAAGCATGCAATAAATTTTAACAAGATGAATGAGGGCCTCTAAGAACTCTGAAGGGAGGACGAGTTTCAACCCAACTTGGCAACAACAATCCATTAGGATGCACCTACCTGCATAAGTAATCAGGCTGATTTTTACCCCATACTGTCTGTAAGGAGGTCAATCAGGAAAGACTTGTGACTCATCACAAAACTGTTTTGTGCCAAGTAAGATTCATGATTTTTTCTTTGTGTAAACAAAATACGTTCACAACCAATCTTCACTCAAGCTTTTAAGTATGAATAAAATGTCTTTTTCAATGTACATCATTAGTGATCTAAATAAGGTTTTACATAAATACAGGGGGTGAAACTGCACACAAAATAAAATGGAAAAAATGGCTGACACTGTTTCCTTCCGTTTGTTCAACATTTTGTTACTCAACTTCACAGGCTGGCATCTACTACTATAAAGGAAACACATTTTGATTTAGAAGGATCAAAATAAAGGTACGGAGCTCAGATTTTTTTTTTTTTT
>VZTE01001920.1:230179-331576 GCA_013397775.1 Eulacestoma nigropectus
TTTTGTTCCTTTTCTAAAGCCCTTTCAAGTTGGGGAAAATTCATGCATTGTCACCTCCGAGCACAATGTGATATTGGCAGCTGCTTCAAGCTGGCTACGATGTGCAAAGTTCACTGTCATGACCGGCTGACTGCTCAACTGTCAAGGAAAAATTAACACATACAAAAATGGGAACACGTGGCAGTTTTAGAAACACACTTTTCAATAAAGCCTACTGTGAACTATAGACTATTGCACATTTCAACATGACACAAGGAAAATAAGGGGTTCAAAAGAGAATACACTTTGTAACACAGAAATACACAGACTAGCTTGTGCACAGAAATCAAAACATGGTTACAAGACACCACTGCAGTCAAACCTGTCTTATAGTCTGCTTATGATCTTAGTGACCTTAAGAAACTGGTCCAAACTGATTATCAGCAATACTTTTTTTTGTTACTTTTTTTTAAAAAAATATTTTGAGACCACATCTTTGATACACATATATATATTCTGTGGTCAAAACAGACAGACTTAACTTTAGCGATACTAAATAAAAGTGCAAAAACGTTCAAAAAATAAAACAAAATAAAAAAATATGGAAGCATAAGCTAAAAATTTTCTGCATAGCTGAAATCTATTTAAAGCGAGTCCTTGGTAGGGGTTGCTGACAGGAGGAGAAAGCAGTTTTTTAAAATGTCTTCTGCACGTTTGTTTCAAATAATGCAAAAAAAAGGTCATTTGTCGGCTTTTGAAGTATTTCACAGGCAGTTCACCCCTGCGTCCTTAGAGACCATTGTGGTGGCAGTGCCCCCCTCTGCAAGGTACACAGCAGTGCTGGATTTGGGGGGCACTGCCTGCTCACTGCCGTTGTTGTTGACCTCGCAGTGCAGCGGCTCCGTGGAGATGACCCATGTTGACGGACGCCACCGCTTGAGGGAGTATGGAGTTTTCACACGTTTCTTGATCTTCTCTCCTGAGCCTGATTTGCCATCCTGTGAGGAGTCACCTAATGAAGGACAAAAAGAACCAAACCAAAACAAAAAAAACAGAATAGAAAATAGTATTATGAGGAAGGTAAGACTAGACTGGAGTCCAGGGTTGTTACTTATGTGAAACAGAACAAAGGGAAAAAATCTTTAAACAGAGAAGCAACTGTGTGGCAGAGGCATGACAGGTGTATCAACTACAACAGCTGCCACTAAAACAAAGGGTTTTCTCTGTTCTCTGTCAAAAATTACTTCTGTGAAGTAATTTGTGTTACCTGGAATGCACATTGGCATCAAACAGGAGAATCAGCATTTGACATTTGAGGGGCTTTTGCAACCAATGTATCTTATATTACCTGTAATGGGAGGTACAAAAACACATTGCTACTACAGGACAGCAAAGGCTAAAATTTAAATAGTGCAGTTAAATGTTAGGTCCCCTAATCCTATTCCACCTGGCAAAGCATTTCACCTGAAGACAAAATGGTCCATTCTCTGTTAAGATATTAAGTCAGGATTTGGGATGCTGTGCTGCAAAACTGGCAAAACCAACTTTAATTGTGATAAAACTTCAGCAGTCGAACTCTGATTGTAAAAAAACCTTACACAACCCCTCTTTTAATTTAACCTTCAATTAAAGAAAGTCAGTGCAATAGTCCTTTTTCTTTTATCTCGGTAAGATTTCAACTCACATCAACATGTTAAGACAAAAATTAAGGTTTCCTACTTAAAAGGAAGGCTTAAACATTCCATTGCTGAATATTCAACTACATTTCTTGAAAGGCATGTTCTGGTTTGGTGTTAAACCTTTTATTTCCAAAGATGCCTGGCACCTCAGTTTACTCCGCTAGTATCACAGCATCTTCCTAAACAGTCACGAGATTTGCAAGCCCCTTTCAAGACTACAGTGACTTCTGGAAATATATTTTCATTAAAATGCACACCAGGAGGTCTTTCCAATAGCTCAAACAGGCTCAAATCTAGAGGATGTACCTAATTTAACTATAACTACATGATTACATTCTTACTGCAAAAAGGAGAACCCCGTTGTAGCCTCTTAGACCTCTGGCCAAGAAGTTATTCTGAAATAGACTATTAAACTCAATTCCTTCTCTAATTATTTGGATTAATTTTTATGTACATGGCAAACTGATGAAGAATTGCTCTAATTGTTAGAGCTAGGACAGCAAAATAGAAAATGCCTGACCCTTCATTTAGGCTGGGCTAATACAGTAAAATCAGTTGCTTTAAAATCATGAAGCATGTAAGTAGTTATTATAATAAATAATTTTAATCAATGCATCTTAGAGACAGCTACTCTTGAGAGAATGAGGAAAAGTAAAGAAAGGAAGGTATAATGCGCCCCTGCAGAAAAAAATAGCATGCTTTTTCAATATGCTTTGCAGCTACCAAAGGTAGGAATCTTGCAAGGAATAATGAAAGTTAACCTAGAGTCAGACTGGATGGGTTAGAAAGAGACAGATTTATTCTGTGTATGTGGAAAGATGATAGGGATCTAATATACTGGAAATGATGGAGACAGGACTTTATCAAAAAGACTGAAATCGTGCTGAGAGAAATTAAATTTATATGAGATTTAATAAGTACGCTTTGAGGAGAGACATGAGAGACGGAAATAATTTCTATTCAAGCAGATATATGCAGTTATTAGGTAGAAAAGTGTCAGGGAAACTGCTCAGTCCTGCAGGCACTTACACTGCATACTACTGCTATCCAAACTACTTGTGGCTGACAGATCCAGCGAATTAGGCCTCTGTGCTCTTCTAGTCTGGGTCTGCCCAGGATTTCTCACTATATTCTGGATACTGGCTGCAGCTGTGTCTGGACACGGATTACTGTTGTTGTTGTTGGCGTTTGTTCGGCCATTATCCAGAGGCCGCTCCCTCCTGTCTACCAGGCGGTCCAGAACACCTTCGTCGTGGCCAACCTGCTGCTCCCGCCTCAACAAGGGTTCGTGCTCATCAGGACTGGAATTGATATTCAGCCGACTGTCCTCCCCACTGAACTGGTTCTGAAGCATTTCCTGGGCCCTCTGCGCTACCGAACTGCTGGTCTGGCCAGAGGGCACTGTGCCATTGGCATATTGGGTTGTGCCAGCATGAGAGTTTATGCCGTGGCTCCTCCCAGCCACTCCGTTCATGGTAACTGTCACGACATGAGGTTCTGCAGCATTGATAGTGTTCATCTTGGCAACGCCTGTTTCCACTTGCTTCAAGTTTGATTTGTGCTTGCCACCAAATTTTAACCGTGGCTCCTTTGTTGAATTTTTGGTGTTTAGAGGGAGGCTAGTAGGCCTCTTCGGAAGGTTCTGTTGCTTGGGTAGAGGATAAACCTGAGCAGATGGGACATCCGGAATCAAACATGCCTGACCATTGCTAGCTTGTGTGAAGTCCTGTTGTCCTGTCACCTCTACTGCAAGTTTTATCAGTGGATAAAGCAAGCTGGAACTAGTGCTGCTGAGTGGATCTGGCCCGCTAAACTGCTTAAGTGAATGTTCCATCAGATTCTCATCAGAGCTTTCTTTCAGGTTCTTATCCACTTCTTTTGGATCCAATTTATTTGTCTCCAAGTCCTCCTCTGTTAGCTGCAGACAAACAGGGGTGGGCCCACCTGGCTGCATGACATTCGTAGTATGTAAGTTTGTTTCATCCGAATAAGGCATTTCGGATATGGTGGTCATGCCAGTGCTAGGAGTGAGGCCAGTTGTATTGGTGGTGGACAAACTGGTGACACTTGTCTCAGGACTAGGGATGCGAGCCTGTGCTTGTTGCCGCTCGTAGTTAATGGAATTTCTATTCTTTTCCCCTGAAGTCAATGGTGTAGTGGACATTGAATGTTCAGAAGAAATGTTCTTCACTATGCTGTCAGTGTGGTGGATTGAATCTTCAATGTAGGAAGAGGAAGAATAATCTGGATATGGCCTTATCTTTGATACACGTCTATGATGCGACAGATTCCTTTAAGAAAAAATAAGTGATATTAAGATCATATATGTAAAAATCACCTCATACTACAAAGCCTCTCATTTAAAAGAGCTGAATGTCTCTCTGTTTCTTTTCATGCATAAACTAAGGATAGATACAGTACAAACTGAGATATTTCAGCAACTTCCTTGAAAGGTGCTAGGGACAAGAAAACTGGTTTTACTAGGGCAAAATTTCATCATGGATGTTATTTCCTAAGAGAACAGTAATTTTCTTCTATTTGTCCAATATGCTGTTTGTCCAGTTGACAAAGTACTGCTAAGGTTCTGTTCTAGACGCAGACAAGTGATGCTGAAGAAGGTCAACAAAAACCCAACAGACAAGATCAAGAAAGTGATGCTGAGAAAATGTCACAAGGTCCTAAACCACGAAAACACTACTATTTCGACAATTTAGGTATTCTACGATTTGAACACAATTTTTTTCCATGACAATAAACATTGTCATATACAGCAACATCACTCTTCTCTCAAATCCAAATTTCTAGAGTATACTATTAAGCACTAAAGTCAGCTTTGCAAAGTCTCATTCCCTCTGGATCATATATAAGCAGAGAACGTGCAGAACTTCTCTTGCTGGGGTCAGAATAACAATGTCTTAAACAACGGCCCTGCAGTTTGTTAACTGAAAAACTACAGGTTTGAGACTTGGTAATTTCCTGAACTCATACTGACTGCAAATTCACAGTTTTTAGCAGAACACTTTAAACAGAAGTTTTATGCATCATTTAGCAAGTGTACTTAAAGACAATTCACTTTGTCACTTCATATCATGGCAAGCCTGCTGAGACAGTTTGCCTAAGCTCAGTTTAAAAGGCCCCTCTGTGAGAAATAAAGTTGTTTACATAAAAGATGCCTGAATTCTGGGGACACACAGGAGATCTTAAGAACACAAGCAATTGGGATTATGTCATGCAATACCCATATGCAGACTAGGTCACGTAACACACACCACTTCATGGAGCAGCAAGCTGTAGCTTCTGTGCTGGAGTGAACCGAGCGCTGCACCGGGTATTTCCTGCTGACTAAACCCAAATGTGTTCTCTTCTTACCTCTCATTTTGCATGGCAGTTGACATAGGGTTGACTGTTGGACTAACTGATTTATTTCTCTCCCAAATCATCATGAGTTCTGCCATTCTCTCCTCAGCACACTGTGCTGTTAACCGAGCTTCCGCATCTTGGTCCCAACAGTCTTCAATTGTTTCTTTTAGTGACCTCACAGCCTGCCAGGAGACAAAATCCCTTTATCTTATTTTACCTTTATATTGTGCTTCTAATTTACTGTTTTATGACAGCATTCTGCATGCATGAAAACAGTTACAAGCTGGGGAAAGTGAGAAACAGAAGATACACAATTTCATTCAATGCTAATTTAACCTAATAACAGCAATATGCAAGCCTAATAGTACCACACCTCACACATATACATCAACTCAGAAGACACTTACTTAGGAAAAGCTACATTCACCAGTGTCCATACAACCTTCAGCCAGTCCTCTGATGGATGCATGCTCAGCTCACTCTCCTTGCCTTATGAGAGCTGTGTACTAAGGATTGCTGATATTCTGGAAATGCTGTCATGGTTATCCTCACAGTTCTGCTAATGGTCACTGCCTTGCTCCCTGCACTGTATGCAAGTAACAGCCACATCATCCTTGTCTTCCTCTGTTTACCACAGTGACATCCAAATGTCTCATAAGCATCAATGAATTTGTCTGCACCATGTGAGGAGATTTTTGTTGCACTTGTTTTACAGGTGGAGAAACAGAAACATACACGTCTTCCTGGCATCACACTGTGGGATGAACTCTACAGTCAGGATTAGAGCTCAAGACCTCCAAAACATGCTGCCATATGTTCAGGGAACTGGAGAGGAAACAACTGAAATTACAAGCACTGAACACTTCTGTTTCCACTCCATCTGGAGTACAAAAGCCAGGCAGACATTTATGGGCCCCTGCTGTCAGACTATGGCCCATGGAGAGGATCTCGTTTGCCAGCACAGCTCACATCTACAGCCCACTTCAACCTCTCCAGGACTGAGGACTGTGCATAATCCCAGCTAGGCACTAAGGCATTCAGTGGCTCCTGCTGACTGTGTCAGAACTGCCTGGTGCCCTTCTGGCAGTGGAAGCCAGGACTAGCTCTGAGTATGAGCCAAGAGCTCCTCACCCATGGAGTGGGCTCCTGGCATCGCTTGCATCTGGCAATCACTGCTGCTTGGCGATGCAGCTCTGGCTGCACAGGTGGGGACGAGCTCCCCCACAAGCAAACCTTTCATCTCCCTTCCCACAGCAGATCACAGAGGGGATAAGCCAACACTCTCCCCTGAGCTGAGGCACACAAGTCTAAAAGCACCCTCAGGGACAAGGACAAGGTAGGGTACTAGATCCATTTTCTCTCCCACAACAAAATGCCTTCATTTAGCTTTTAGGACTTGATTTCATCACAGTTTAGACTAAGCATCTAAGTCAGTGGACACCCTAATCTCCTGTCTTGCCTCTTTGCAAGACTGTCTCCTACAAGTTTCAGCCAGTGTTTAATACTGTCTGTCCTCCAGCAGATCCTTTCCTTTTGATGTTTTAAGGATCACAAAAGAACACAGTAATGACTGTATAGACAGTTATCAAAACTGAAGTTCTTTAGCATCACATTTACCACAATTATGTGTTTTCTATTAATTTCAGGTTCAAAGACAACTATGCTAAAATGCATTATTTACAAGTACTAGCACTCATCAAAAAGATAGAAGAGACCAGAAATCTGCATTATTCTATTATTCTGTTAATATCCTTCAGTGCTGACCTCTGAAGTCAAGCCTGGACCCCACTTTGGCAAGTGAGAAAAGAATACTCTAACATCTCAACACAGTTTATAGCCCTTGGATTATTTTATGTACATCCTCTGCTCAGGTTATTGCTTTATACTGTGAAAAACAATGCTGCTAATTAAGGTCTGTAACATAACATAGATGGTTCCAGAAGCAGACTGAGACTGCACAGGTAACCACAAATCAGGATTCCACATCTTTTGAGTACCTTAATTATGTGATTAAAAATAAAACATTGGTTTTTATTTGTAGTTCTCAAATGAAAAGGACAAATGCATTTCTTTCATAGATGAATTTGCATGAAGGTGTTATAACCCAACATGCCAGCAGAGCTTTAAATAATGAAAAAACCTCTTTTATCCCATGCATTAGATACAGGAGGTTAGGACTTGGGTCCAGAGTGAGGTTATCTGGAGCATAGTTTTCCATACTATCTGCCCTAGAGTGCTCATTCAGATGTCATCCTAGACTGGCATAGGGTAGAGGAAGATGTTTGACACATGTGATTACTTATTTTTCTTTTCCCTTAAAGCAATGGTGCAGATAAATTCTTAGAGCTGGAGTAATCATCACCCTTTTCATTATTCAGAAAAAAATCAGTAACAACACAAAGAATGTGTTAGGCATTTTAAATATGGGGATCATCTAATAATGCTGGAGTCTATCAGCTTGCTAGAAGATAATTAACATTTAAAATGGTAGTCTGCAAAACAAAACAAATCTTGAACTGTTTTAGTTTTAACTGTGTTCAGAAACAGCTGTCAAGCTTGGTTCTTCCAACACTGCATTTGCCAACACGGTTACAGTTGAAACAGCTGCTGTTTGATTTCGTATATACTTTGGGCACTGATTCCTTCTTTTTCCTCTTCTCCCCCTTTGCCCCCAAGACTGGCTGGCCAAAAGTTTGTCATAAAAGAACCTCTTTTGGAAGCTCTCAGCTCAGTTACAACATGTTTTACTGCAGTGTACCACTGCAGGCTATGCTCCTCTCTGAAAGCAGGTTCCTTCGTATTTACACGTACCAGCACAGGTGAGGCCTTGGGCTCCTCCTTGTCTGCACAGTAGCTACAAACTTACCAACCACCAAAGTCTCTCAAGATGGAAAGGCGTAATTTCAATCAGGGAATAACTGGAAGTATCTTTTCAAATAAGTAAAATATGCCATTTTCATGCTGTCAATTAAGCCCTATTACCTTGCATCAGGTGAAACCCAGTAACTGTTTGCATTTCAGTTTGCTTGGAATAAAAGACAAACAGCCCCCTCTAAGCCAAGGGGATTCACGTTACCTGACCTTTGCTGCAGATGAGAGCAAGCACAGATTCTCACCAGAGTTCAGCTGACTTGCTCTAACTTGTTGGCCTGCAGCAGCAAGGCTCTAAGCCATAGCTATGCTAATTCAAAACAACAAACAATATTATGATGTTTATAGTCTTGAAAATAAAAACTGCAGATCAAATGAAGCCATATAAAATTCTTAATGTAGTTATAATTAAATGACTGCTAGAAGCTTTAGCCTCTGCAAATTCTGAGGAGTATACAAGCTCAAAAAAATTTATTACAATGTTTACCAATTTTAGTTTTGGAAGAGTATATTGACATTTTTGCCAGCTATTTTAGTTGGTATTTTAGTTCCGTTTTATTAGTTTATTAGTTTATAACATGTCAAAAGGCAAAAAATGGCTTCATGTTTCTCATTCAGCACACAGAGAACATATGGGCACTTAATGCACAATACTACAGGTAGTGTCTAGAAATTATGTAACGGGTTATCTTTGGTATATCACACTGCAGCATGCAACAACAACAACACTAACGGTATTTTTCCTTAAAAGAAACCTAGTTTTCATGTCAATAACTTTTAAAAACTGAATTCAATATTGAAGAAGTCCAGGCAGAAACAGCTCCCAATCCTTAAATACTAGCAAAGAGGAAAAAATCCCCAAAACCTAAAAAATTGCTTTTAAGAAATGAGTACACCCTAAAGCTGGTTAAATCACTCTTTCTTTGAAAATATTCTCTCTCACCAGGCTGTTCTCCTTCCATGCTTCTGGGAATTTTGGTCTTTGCTTCTCTCTAGACACCAAGACTTGCATATCTTCAAAAGTGGGATGGTTTCCGACTTCAGTCTGGAAAGCCATCTGGTACTCTGGCACAGATTCCCCTGTTAGCAAAAGAAAGAAAGGAAAAAAAAAAAATCAATCACAGATTAAAAAGGCAGAGCAAAGGCTTTCAGTTGATGAAAGGCATTATCAAAGTTGCTGTCTATCGAGATGTTCCAAACTTTCCCCAAAGTCTAACTTCCAAAAAAAAGCTGAATTAACCGCAAATGAATTAAGTGCTGTTCAGCAACCTTTCAAAGGATAGCATCCTCAGACTTTACTGGTTCAGTGGCACATTTGGAATGTCTTGGAGCCTGAGGATGACACCTACTTTTTGTGAAACGCCACTGATTCATGTACTTCATTCGGGAGGGAGCTCAGCAGGATTACAAGCCTCTGCAGATAAAGTACAACTGTTTTACTGTAGAGAGAATGCTGCATTTTAGATTCATTCTATATGCTGTAGCTTGGGAAGAAAATGATGGATGTGGCACAATCTCGTGTAAATTTTAAGTCCACCTCCTTTTGGTTTATGTTACAGGTATGCAGGATTTCCCTGAATTTTCAATGTCACTATCATAAATAAAAGTATGACTGACTAAAGGCTATATTAAGTCATAGTGTTTTTTCATGAGGAAAAGTCTGGAAGACACTTCAGGCACTTCTATCAGTTCTAAGAACTGGAAACACTGCCTTTGCCATCAGCCTAACTCTCCAAGTTTTTAAACTCTGGACAGTAATAGTAACAACAATAATGCTCAAAGAGCACTCAGCATGAGGCCTGCAAGCTGCCTGAACAGGTAATACCAAGCCTTTCAGCAGGAACCACGCCTCGCCCTCAGATGCACTGTCCGGACAAGCACCATCTCGAACACTAGATGGCACCGACTTAATGGCAGAAGCAATTGAGAAAACTACTTCCCTTCTCCACTTTCAAAAGCTCGGGCTCGGGAGTAGCTTTGGTTGCTGGTGCCACTTCCTACTATTATGGTTTTCTCCAGTTCTTTTAGTTACCTGGGAAGAGGTCTGTACATCTCATGAATATCTCCCAGTAGATAAGGCCCAGCGCATACATATCTACTTGTTTCAAAGCAGATTCACAGTCCCTCAAGTTCACTGCTCCTTCAAGCACTTCTGGGGCCATATAGCGGATCGTACCGACCTGGGAAAACATCAAATCAAAGCTTCACATCAGGAAGTAATTTCCAAATTCAATATAGTTTTTAAATATCATATTGTGCTTGGTATTTTCTACAGTTAAGGAAAACACAGCTCCTTCCTAATCAATGTTCTCAGCTTCTAGATTCATACCAGTCTAGTCATAACAAAACCCTTCCCCTACTCTGTCACTTTTTTGTATGTACCAAAACAAATTATTTTGTCCCTTATTGAATGTTCTCATATGAAATATGATATAGTAGAAAAGTTTCTTTTTCCTGAAATTACACTATTAAATACCAAGGTATGAATCATAATGGAAGAGGATCCTGCTGAATAGGAAACGTTTTCTCTATTCCTGGACTGTCAGCAAGGTTTCATCCTACATCTTCCATAGTCAAAGGTTATTAAAGCCTTGGAAGACACCTATTCATTTTCACTAGGACATGTGCTAGATTAGAGCACTTACTGATCAGTACTTGTAGGACAGTATTTTGTCAAAGGACTACTCCACATCCCTGCATTTTAACCAGCAGTTTCCCTGTTTCTTTGTTCAGTATGGGAAGATCTAGAAGCAGCTCTTCTGCACTAGCTATTTTCAATTTAGCCCTTGCTTTCTAAGGGAGGGTGATTAGCACTGTGAAACATGTTCTTTGAATGAAATACGTTTTTTTCTGTAAAAGCACGGACAACAACTACACTTGAAACATTAGGCACTCTTCATTTAAAGCAGTCTCACTGTATTTCAGTAGCCTGTATTAGATGTCAAGCAGGAGATGTAGAATGTGGTATGTCACCATTTCAGAAAAATTAACATCAAAACCACCGAAGAATATCTCGTCTTCAGTTAACACTTGCAGTACAAGACTGAAGGGACCTGTACCACATAATCACAGAGAACACAGCAAACATACCTACCTTGTGTCTTCTCGTATCTCACACAGAAACTTCAGTCTGCCAATCTATCGCCTTTCAAAATGGCAGGTTTGTGCTGAGTATTTTGAGAATAAAACCAGTTTCTTCCTATGGAGGCTTCAGCCACTTCTCACCCACACTGCAGCCATTCCCCATTACAGAAGCTGTACCACCTGAACGTTCATCCAACCATTTGTACTTACCTCACTAATGGCTGCATTGTCTTCCTCACCTGGTCGTACCAGTCTGTTTCCAGTTAACTTCATGGAGAGTCCAAAATCACTGATTACACATGTTCCATCATTCTTTACCAGTACATTGCGGCTGTTCAAGTCACGATGGGATATTGCAGGTTTGTAATGGTCTATTTGGACACATGAAAGTGCTCATTACTATTTGAGCAATTCTACTGTTTGGCAAAATGAGAGAACCTCATTATGGCTGCTCAGCTATTATAAACAAAGAATCAACTTATTTTTTTAGAAAGCGAATGTTGTTGCTTCTTTACAATGAGCTCCAAAGTAAGCTATCTAGAGACAACTGACTGGCATTGAGAGTTCACTGTATCTGTATGATATATTAGGCTACTGCCATATAGAGCTCTAATGTTTGCCAATTGTCTTCTTCCCAAGGGATATTTCAGCATGATTCTGGCAGTGGAGACATCGTGTACTTAAACACAGACCTGCTGCCACAGCCCTAACACAGCCATTCCAAATACTCTCCATCATTTCCACAGTCCTGTGTCAAATACAGCACCAATTTACGTTATGATTGGAATTACCATTGACACCTACTCAGAAGATATGCAGACAATATTATTCCAGAGAGTCTGAGCGTGTTCCTCTTGCAAGGGATCTGTTCTTTTCCAAAGAATAATCTCAGTTGTTCCTAGTTTTTATTCATTTTGTTAGTAAAGCAGCCAGCAGTATAGAACTCATTTTACTGTGGAATTTATTCTACTCCATGAGTTCCTTCCCAGCATTCACAGACTATGGCTGTCTCTCCTTTATGATGGAAAGCTTACACATTTTCTGGCTGCTAATGGACACACCTGTCTGCACATTTCAAAATGATGAAGTTAAGATGATAGCTGCAGTTTCAATGGCACATAGGAATACTGATTTGGGTATTTTCAGCACTTTTAATAGCATCTTTAGTTGTCATTCTTTGCTAGTGCTCATGCTTAACATTTGAGATATACAGTTTGAAATTTTAATCCAAACATTAACACCTTAATGTAGATATAATGATACCAGCCTTTTATTTACTGCCAAAAACCGAACATTTCGGTGCCAGGCCATATTCTGCAGCCTGATACATCACAGATCTCAGAGTATCTACTTTATAATTATGATACTTTAACTGCTGAAATACTGGCTGAAGCTTGTATGCAGAGATATAAAGATCCGAATCAATACACTGTCACAGCCAGTACTCTAATAAAATACCAGAAGTCCAGCAGTATTGTTTGTACACAGCAAAGACTAGGCCCAAACCCTCAGACAAAACTCCAGAAACGTGATAAATAAAACTACAGTGGGGTTAGAAGATTTAATTATATCGTATACAGTTCACACACAAACTAAAAATTCCTTTGGTGATTTGTTTCTGAACTGCAAAAACAGACTCAACATCTCATCTGTTTGCCCTCTGCCAGAGAGCCAGACAGTGCTTCAGGTCTTCAGTAATCTGTTGCCAAGACACAGCAGCACTGCACAACTCTGCCTCCTCCTCCTGCCTCTCTCTGGGGCTCTCCCAGCTCCTACTCCGTGTTTTCATACAACGGTCACAGACAGAGCCCACAACACTGGGCTGTTCAGGAGGAGGGAACATATCAAAAGTTCTGAGCAATCTCTATTTGCATTCATCATTTCCTACTCAGAATAGGAAAAAAGAAAGGCTGGAATCTACTACCTGATAGAAATAAGAATGTACTGGAGATCTTGGCATCCCTTCATGGCCTTACCTCCTCGAGGCAGCTCCGTGTGCAGGTACGCCACGCCCCGAGTTATAGAGTGTGCCAAACGACAAGAGCTCACCCAGTCACTTGTGTGGAGACTCAAATATTTGCACAAAGAACCCTAAAAAGAACCCCAAAAAAGACAAAAGAAAAAACATGGATTAAAATCATTGTCCAGTAGAGTAACTCAAAATCTTTTGGAGACTCAGTTTTATCCACTGCTTCTAAAAGGTATAAACCTGTAACTGCTTGTATGTTTAACCACATATTCTAAACCACAAGATTTGACCGAAGTTTCATTAAATTCCAGTGCTGCCATTTCATTTCTCTAAAGTGGAATAGAAATTTTATCAAAGTATAACAGGGAATGCCTCTAGAAAAAATGATATTAATTATAAAAGTCTTGTTGCAGAACAGAATAAAGGGAACTGCAGATGTAACAGCCTGGGTTTCTAAAATATGCGCTTTAGACCATTATCACTTACAGAGTACTCAACATCTCTCACTTGCTATAATCTATTTATGTATCAAAACAAAAATACCCCAAAGGCAATTCCAAATAGGAGTGAGTCCACATGTGCTGAAGAAACATGGAAAAAAAGAATGCCATGTTCCCCTTTTCTTGAAAGGGAAGTTACATGTATAAAATTGGGGATATTCTAGTAATTTGTCATGAAATCTGTAAGCAAACCAGAAGAAAGTGTGTCAATTATGATATTGAGATATTCTAGAAACTGAGACTGCTATCCAAAACAAGAGCCAGACCCTGCAAACTGTGACACTTTTGATGCACAGTCCCCAGTGACAATATACTTAGTTAAAACAAACTAAATCCTCAAGCATGAAGAACAAGTAATCTGGCTAACTCTACATGCTTATTATATTTTTTAGGACTACAAACTACCCTGGTTTTGCCTATTTAAGTCTGTAATCTTAAAGATGCACCAATGTGTAACATCTTATCAGATGCAACTAAATATATGTCATTGCAAAGTAAGTTCTGTAACATTTGGTTCATAAAAACTTGGTATGAATCCCTTTGGAGCTGACACTCGGGTATGTTATACATGCACAATTCAGGTGGAGGCACACAGATACCAGAACTTAAAGTGACCAAAGTATTAGACATTTTTTAATCCAGTGCTAAGACTAAAATCCAGTTCTTGACACTTCTTAATAGAATCATGGAAGTCTTACACATTTTCAGACCTAGTCTGTGCAGAACAAGGAACCCCTAAATAGGCAACGTCCTCAGTGAAAACACAGACCAAATGTCACTCATGCAATCTACACAAGTAGGTTTTCATTGTTTAAAATGCTGTTATATGAACTTGAAACAGATTCTGTAACACATAGAAAAAGCTGTGAATCCACCTAGAAATAAAGGAATTTCACATTTTTCCTTTTTGTTTACAGCTTTTTAAGACATACAAGCACTCTCATCAGCCTTCAAATGTCATCAGCTTGGGTTTTTCCTTTGCTTAGTGGGTTGAGATTCCAGCCCATTCTAATGGAGGCCACAGGACTGTTGTCATAATGTGACTGGGAAATACTCACTGTATAAAAATCTTAAAACAGCTTCAAAATCTTTCTGCTGCAGAGCCTGCCCACCACCAGATGTTTTTTAAGCTAGCTGAAGGCTGTGATTTTATGCTTTTAGTGAAGTTCAATATAGATGATAACCAGGAAAAGTTTTAGTCAAGATTTAGAGAGATATATTTGTAATTAAGACTATCTTGTCAGAGTCACAAGTTACATGTTAAACTGAGGATATTTGTTCTGATTAAAACTTTTGATAAAACTGGTATTTTTAACAATCAGAGATTCTATTTGTGTTTTAGAACAATTTTTCTGTTGTTCTAAAAGGACATGAGTGTCTGACTAGTGGGGCAATAATTCTGTGGCTGTTACGTATTTCCTACTACGTCATCCCTCCCAACTGACTCCCTTACTGACCTACTACACCTCACAGCCTCATCAGAACAGCATGATGATTGATAAATACGCGTATGGTTCCTTTCACTTGCCTACTTCCTTCGGTTCTGAAGGCACGTTTGGATAAAAACACAACCTGGGTCAAACCTATCTGTCTTGCTTTCATCAACGTAACACCAAGAACAACTTTCTGTGTAAAAATGCCCTGGTTTGTATGTTCTTATTTTCAGGAAGGAACGTATTTTGAGGGAGAATGATGTTTTGAATGGGGAATATTTCCCCTGCACATCTTGTATTGGTTAGCCCTTATTGAAATCAGATTTATGGCTCCAGTTCGAACACTGCAATTCCCTTCTAGTGGGGCTGCCACAGCAGGCTTCCTTTTCTGCTGTTAACTCCACACACAGCAGAACATCTGCTCACTGAATTACAGATCACACTGTGCATTAATTACACCTGCTGTGCACTTTTTCCAATGACTACCAAACCACCAGTGGATTGATTTTAGACTAATCTTGCTGTTCTTAATACCACATTGGGAAAGAATCTGATGATATGATGTCATAAGCTTCATCTGTACATTTAATCAGGTCATTAACAGAGCCTGTTTACATAAGCAATAAGACACAGTTTTCAATCAAATTACATTTCAACTGAAAATCCTTTCATTCAAGAAAACAGCAAAACCAGATCACCTGTGAAGACATTTATACTATGCTCTCCCAAGAATAGAATACTCACTTGATTTTACTTAAGTCAGTTACATGAAAACATGCCAGTTTTGTCAAAGCCACGTGCTTTGCCACTGTCCATCTGGTATGGGCACAAGTGACCTTTTTCATGGTCACTTCTAGTTTCTGCAATCTCTTCTTAGATGCCCGTCTCTTACAAGCTGACATGATTGAGCGCATTCTCACTTAAAAGTTTCAGGTAACACACCCTTTATATATTTGTGCTTTGTTGCCTCAAGTTTGTATTTAGTGTATATGTGTGTAAATACATACCTATGTTCAAGGTATGTACTTACACGGGTGCATTTAACTTTCGACACATATACATAGAGCCTAAAAACCCCCAAGACAGGCCATCATTACTGCTACTTAGCACTGTTCTGCTCCTTTTTGCTATTCGAAAAAGCAGCTTTTGTCCTACTGCCTTCCATAAAAGATCAGGCTTCAGCCATCTCCTTTACACCTTTCAGGAAATACGAGTTTGCTTACTTGAGACCAAAAAGCTCGTTTAAAAAAATTATTTAACTGAATTACTTTCCCATACACAGGCAAAAAACCCCCAAGACAAATCGTGACAATTTTTTGCATTTTCATATATATAACCACCATATACATTTTATGATTTTTCATGAAAGCTACTCACATTCATACCACATTTTTTTTTTGTTTCTGTCTCTGTATATGTGTGTACATGCACAAAACATTAAGTACCCTAATCCATGAATTTGAGAAATATAAGCATTCAGTCAGCTGAGGAGATTTGAAGATATGGTTCTGTAAAGTAAGGCTGCCTTCTTAAGACATGTCCTACATCATCGGTATATGCCATAGAAAGCTTTAAAGAAGATAACAGGATAAAAAGGCATCATGATTTATAGCACCACAAACTAGTTTGACAACAGTCTTGGATCTACTACATTTCACTGTAAAAAACCCCACTATTTACAGCTATTGAGTGAGGTCATAAGACAGAGATAATGTCTTAATATTAAGAAGTTTTAAATTTATTAAATTATTTTTAAGTAAAAACAACTCTTCAAATTCTGTCATTGAATAAGGACAGAATTGACTAAAAAAGCCTTGCACCACAACCAAGAGCAAATACTCCAGTGTAAGAATTTGTAAGACTACGTTTGGTAGCACTAACTGGGAAATCTAAAAGGGTATTACAGTAATCCACAATAAGGGGCATTAAAATCGTCATTTATATGGATTATTTTTACATTACTGTGCAAGAAGCACCACCAAAACCTAAAGTACATCCTTTTTATGTGGCTATTCTTAGGATTCTTAACCAACCCAATTGATTTCTTTGAAGCACTTACATTAGGGTAATACTCCATCACCAATAAATATTCCATACGGCCGTCTGCAGTGAATCTCTCATCCCCCACAATGAAGCGGGCAATGTTATCGTGTTCCATCAGTGGAATCCTGTAAATGTTCCTCTCATTGACAAAGTTCTGACGATTAGCAAAAGAAAATACTTTCACAGCAACTGGGCGTTCATCTAGGGAACCTTTATACACTGCTCCGTATCGTCCCCGGCCAATCAACTGCAAAAAAAATCAACAATTAGTTCACTAAATAATAGATGAAGACAAAATCCAAGTTTTCACTCTGCAAGAATTGTATGCCAACTTTTATCCTGACTTTTACTATAAGAATAGTGAAGATAGTGAGTATTTTGTAATGAAAACCAGAATTAGAATGCTGTCATGAAAGCTATTTTGGAGCTGGAAACCTCAGCACAAGCCAACATAGGTCTTACTAAATAGATCTATAGTCTGAACATCTAGTAAATATATCATATATAATCTGTTCAGTACTTTCATATACAGAATCAATAAAATACATGTGTTCTGTGCTGCTAATTCTCTTACAATCTTTTGCCTGCTAAAGATTTATAGCTTTTATGTGGTCAATTTCATTTCACTCCACAGATCACAGACATTAGGCGAAATATTTTAGGTTTAGGACAGTTTATGAGCTGTACCTTTCAGGTTAGTAATAACAAGATATGCATTTGTAGTGCAAAATAGATGCCAAAAAATGTAAACAGATTTTAACAGAAAGAAGTAATTAATTCCTGACTACCTGTGAATCTTTATTCTAGCCCCCACTGTGTTAGACAGTCTTCAAGAATGCTGTTTCACATCTCCATAGTAACTGCAGAAGAAAGATGCAATCTCTACTCTAAACCAAAATGCAGGACCACCTTCAGGAAGAGCCTTAATTTCTAAAGCTCAAAAAATTCCAACTACATAAAAATTTAACTACCTATTTAAAATAATTTTCAGGAAGACTCATACATGAAACTGTAAGGATTTCATGAGCCTGTTTTTTTTACTTTTTAAATACTTACAAATGGAGGAGGAATAGAAAACAGAAGAGGTAACAAAAGTAATGTTTCTAAAGATGATACAATTGTCTTACAGGAAAGTTTTCAAAAATAAAGTATCATTTAATGAAGAGACTTTCTGTTTCTCAGTCCTTTTCTATCACTGGGTTGCAAAGCAGCAGCAAGTCAGTTCAAGGTACAAACTTGGAATGTAATCTACCCACAGAGATGTCAAAAGGCAAGCACAGGTTAAAACATTTGTCCTGCAACACCCTGTGACTGGGGGTGAGCAGTCAGCTCCCTAGGATACAAGAAACAGGACAGAAGACACCAAAGCAGATCTCTCTACCAACTTTCAGACTTGGAGAAAGTCACTGCTTTCTCCAAGACTGCATTATCAGTACAAGTGCTTTCATCTGGGGCTTTGCACACTTCTACAGTACACATTGTTAGACCCTTGTCAACTGCCTCAAGTACTTTTTTGTTGGCAGAAGACACCCAATGTTCTCTGCTGATCAGTCTGCTGTCACCATTAGTGCAGCTCACTGCACTAATGATAAGTCTGCAGTCTGCGTCTCTAGGTGGGGTTTGTACTGGGAAAAAAAAGAAAAGTACCACTCCGCATCTCAGTCGTTCTACTCATTTTTTTCCTGGCTAAAAGGTTTTAAAAATTCCATATGTTCCTTCGAGCATGCCAACTGGTAGCATAACATTTTGCAGTTTTGTGATGATACATCTAACACCAAGCTGAGTAGAAAGTTCTGGTTGGCCTCTAGTTGCCATGGAGATAGACAGTGCCCCACGCTGAAGAAAGACTACACATAAATGCACCACTACTGAAATACACTGCCCTATCTGCAGTACATTCTATACTCCAAGAGTGTTTATTAAAGAATTTCAAATTCCTACAGTATGACACTGTACTAAAAGCAAGCAGAGTCAAGCAAAAATGGATCTTTTGATGCAATGCTGAAATACAGCACATTCTAATTTCCCCCACTACCTCAGTGTTTCTTTTTTGTTCTCAAGGTAAAACATATTCTAGCTAATATCAACAACATTACTAACAAAATTAGGCAAAATGTACATGCAGTAACCTCTTTTTATTTTAATTTCTTCTTGAAACTGTGATTTAGAAGAAAACATTTCAGGAGCACTGATAACATTCACTTCTGTAGCTATGCCTGGGATATGACCACAAACATGATATTGAATAAAAATGCAGATTAAGAACTGAGTTGAATATTTACCTCTAACAACTTTAGATTATCCAGATCCAATGAGGGCTCTGATGCTGCTGCCTCCATCATGTTCATACTGTGCAAACCTTGTTTACGGTCTCCTGGGGAAGAGGGTGAGGAGGAATCAGAGAGTTTCCTTTCTGGACATGCTCCAAGTGAAAAAAATGCAACTTACCTGGGACCTGGCAGAATTACATATTGTAGGCAAGGATGTAACAAATAAAAAGGAGTCCTGTTAAATCTTCTCAAAGTCAGCAAAATGAGCAGTGAAGGTGCTGATAAGCTACAAATACCTGCTACACAACTATTTTGATAATTCAAAGTCACTGGCAAAAAATATAATGCATGTTCACCACCTCACTTAAGCTGTGCTGAGCAGAGGATTTGTGGAAAAAAAATGAGTCCCAAAATGCCAGCTTAGAGAAGCCATAACTCTCTCCAAACTGTTATGAAAGGGATATCACCATAAAATGCCAGAGAGGAGAAAGGGACAAGTACAAGCATGTAATAGGGAGTGGGGAGAACAGAAGACCTAAGTATAACTTTGAGCAATAGCCAAATGAAAAACTGAAAAAAACAAAGCCAAAAAGATCATCAATCCCTACCTGCAAGCATCCTGTATCCAAAGAACAGAGCAGCTATCAGAACAGCCAGTACAGACACAGATGCCAGGGCAATAACGATGGTCTCATCTCGATGAAAAGAATGAGAAGAATCTGAAAGCAAACAAGATGAGGACTATTACATTGTGAATTTGAAAGAATAAACACCATAAAATACATAATTGTTATTACAACAATGAGGGGAAAAAATGTACTCTGGATTGTCAAACATCACACTAAACTCTTTTTCCTCTCAAAATCTAGGGATGGCAAAAGAGCCAACCAGCTCAAAACCAGCTGGGCGCACATTCATCGGCAGTTTTTCCCAGTCTGCCCTTGCCCTGTAGAGAGAGGCACTGACAGCAGAAAGTGATTCTTCTTTCTATCTGGCAAAGCTCAGCCCAGCCATACAAAGCCAAGTTGATGCACTCCTGCCCTGCTATCTGTGCCTTAATCCAGTTTCTGGTATGCATCAGGTTTGTAACCTTTACAAGGTACTTTTGTTGTTTCTCCCAGGACAAAAATCTCACGAGTTTGCTAACTGGGCTGCGAATATGATGAATATTGAATGTTTCACACTTAAATACCTACAACATACTAAGTCCAGTTATGCAAATATTTCAAAATACTTTGAGGTTTTAATTTGTTTTGTGTCAGTGCTCAGACAATTTTTGGCATAATTCTTACTTCTTAATATACAAAAAGAAGTATCTCTACAGACTGCAGCAGGAAACCTGAAACAAAAACAAAACACTAAACAAAATTAAATAAAACTAGTTTTATTGAGCCTGTTGTAAAACAGCATTTGATTTTTTGTCAAAATGTGAGTATCTTGCTTTTTCAGGTTTTCTTGGTTGGGTTTTTTATTTCCCTAGAGAGGAAAAAAGATTTCATGAAAACATTTGTTAGCACCTTGAAATGCTTCTCCATGTCAGACTCCAGTCTTGCTTCTTGCAGGCATATAAAAATCCAGCCACTTTAATACAAAAAATTATTAGTGCAGATACTCTTCTGATGTCAGAATCACTGGAATGTGGTGCTACAAGACCTCATTTACTTTGGCTTCAAAACCAAGTTTGGGAACTATGTTTAAACATGTCTTATATACTGCAAAAAGTACTCCTCAAAAGACTGTAATGAGATCTAACTACACTAAAACCACAAAATATAAAATGCACACAAGACTTAAACTTTGGATAAACTTTTAGGTGAGACTGAAATACAATTTATCCCAGTCTACACTAGCTGAATAAACTGACAAATTCACTTTTCTTGAATTGCTTAAAAGAAATTCAACATGATTCACTGCTTCAAATTCCCAAGTGTCAACTGTCATGGCTACACAACCATAACGTTAAGGGGAAATAATAAAAACCTGGTAAAACAGAACGCCTGAGAGAATTTCAGCTGTGACAGAAGTATGTGAAAAATCACCTATGAAAATCCCCATGCAGCTCATATCTGATACCTTTATTTAACCTTTAAATAAAAGGGAGGTTGTGATAATCACGATGCCATCAAATTTAAACTTGTTCTGTCAAGAGAAATACCATCACTACTGGTTTTGGTAAAGTAAGTTTCACTACAAAAATAAGTTATTGCCATAGAACACTAATGTGGAATATGAGCTGTGACTTCCATAGTGAGGAGATTAAAAGATACACATTACAATTGTCATTTAAATTATGAATTCAAAACATAGACATACATATATATTAAAACCTACAACAAAGGAAACTGTTACATCATACAAAGGTATATGAAACATGACAGAAGTGTAAGAAGATGAGTAACTCCTGGCAGGGAAATGGTAGTTTTGACTTTCATATTTTTATGAATGGAATTTACATTTTATTGGGTTATCTTTTAAAATATATATTAAATGTGGTGGGTTTTGCATCAGTTCAAGACAGAGCCTAGCATATACTAAGAAGTAGCAGGTTTTGAGAGACTGACCTTTTTGTTATAATCCCAGCTGTATTTTTCTTGACTGTACAACTAGAGCATAGCCATTTGCTACCTTCCCATTGCCAAATAACTAGCAATCATTTCCACCACTGTTTGCCAAATGATATCTGATGCCTAAGTTTGATTGCTCTTCTTTAGTTTTCTGTACAATGCCTCCATCAGGAGGGCCCTCTACCCTAGAATGAGATTTTGCTGTTCAAGGGCATGCTGAGCAACACGTTCCTCCACAGCTCTGGCTGCCTTGGCACACTCCCCTTAGAAGCCTGTGAATGGTGTCATTCTGCAGGCTGAAGAGATACCAGAAAATCTCAGGATAACATTTTGTTCCCATCAGCAGCTGAAAAACATGGAGAGAAAAGGGATTGTTTCTTTCTCCTTCCTTGATAGACCATCCCCTCTGGGGGCTTTTTCTACTTAGTGGGTAGCTGTGCAACCACCAGGACACCTTACAGACCTTCCTGGCCTTCAAGAGGAAAGACAGCTTTAATTTTTTTTTTAAGCAGAGCTGTTTCATAAGAATCTTAGATTGGCTTATCTTGAACTAATTTTTAATTCTTATAAATATTTAAAAATAACACTTTCAACATTCCAACAGCCAAATCAGTCCTACAGTGCGAGTTACTACTGTCAGGGTGATGAGCAATATTTACAAATTTAAGAATAAATTCAAATTTCTTAGTAAGGGTAAGTGAGCATCTCAATGGAGTGATAACACGCAGCTCAAAACAACATGAGTGAGTAAAATGTTGCGTGTGACAGCCAGTCATTTCCCAGCAAGGACAACTTTACTATCATTTGCTTGTAAATCTACACTAAAAGGAAAGGACAAAAACCTCACAATGACAAAAGGCCCAGACAGCTCCAATCTGCCCCACTCCAAAAGTGTAATTTCTATCAACCCTCTACCTGCTTTGTAAGACAATAACTTTGGATGCTGTCAGATTATCAATCTTTCTTAAACAGAACAAAAAGGATATGTCACTTATCAACCCAGTTTTAAAACCTTCCAAAACTTAAAAAAACTCTTATTAACTCACTAATTTTATTAATCCTTCTCTTTCTTTAGATATATTTCATCTTTAGATTTTTACACCATACTTACCTTTATATGCCTAGCTAAGAACCATATAGGACCTCTCAAGGCATATGCAGAGGCTCATATTTCCTCTTTTATCTACTTCTAAGTGATTAATACACCTTTTTTATATACATATGCACAGGATTCATATTTCTCTTGGTAGTATTTGAAGTTGCGTTTTAACTAACTCACCAAAAGACACATCAGTGTAGGTCAATAAAAGTAATCACTAACCTTTAAGCAAGGCACTTTTAAAATAAGGATGTAAAACGCACATGTACAGAAGTTTCTTTTCATGCTTTCTTCCATAAACTTATAGTCTGGGCCAAAACAACCATGACTCATCATGATTAGGACATTCGTTATGAAAGCTATGATTTGATATTACGTTTTCCTGAACTAAGACTTGGTTGGTCTTAAGCTGTTAACAACCCCTCCCTCAAATCTGTGGACTCTGCTTTTCAAGTTTATTTGCGAGGACCAGACACCTGCCCTATAGCTTAAGTAGTTTTTCACCATGTCATTGTACAAACTGACTTTAAATATGCATAACAACCACTCAACAATCTCATTTGAATTTTTGGAATCATTACCAATATTTGGGTACTTAGTGACAAATACCAACTGATTCAAAAACACTGTTTTCAAATCTTAGACTGGGAGTGCTAGTATCTCAGTATTATTCCCAAACCAATGTATTGCATAACAAAAAGCAATAGCATAAAGAGCAGAATTAGCTGCAGACTCTAGAAAATCCAATGATTAAGGAGTTGACTGCTGAGCTAAATTCTACCTAGAGCTGTATACAGAAGATCTTGTCAGATCTTCCTCAGATTTATGTTACTGTAACTGAAAGCAAGGCTAGAGCAGGTGCCTGTTTCACTGCTATTTGTAAGTGAGGCTTTTATTTCCAGCTTCAACTTAGGCTCCCTGATCTACAACAAAATGTGCCATAACAAAAAATTAAAACCAACAGAAACTGCTGTAAGGCCCAAACAACCTTAAGGGCCAATTTTTTACCCCACTAGGATGGGAAGGGGAGCACTGCTCACAGGGCTACTGCCTCTACAGGCAGCAATGCAAAGACGCCATGTGGAAGACACCCAGCATGTACACACTGCTGTCTTGAAACATTTTGCCAGTAACTCTGATAGTAGTGAGCAGTTTACTGAAGTCTACCAATCCCACCACAAAGAAATATCACAGCAAACAGCGTAAATCCTTTTTTTTCCCCTTTTGCAAGTAAGAAAATGAAACAAAGCACGACTCATTAAAACAGAAGGACAACCTCCTCCTGGCTGGGAAGCAGCCGGTAACCAACAAGCCACCATTCCCAGAAGCGTCCTGACCTCATCATCAATAAAGAGCTTGTTTTCAGGTTCCAAAAACCCGAGTACAACAGCTCCTGTGTATGGAGAAGGGACACACAAATAATTGGGAATGTATTTCAGAGTGAACCGTGAAGAGGAATGCTTCTACTATTCAGTTAGGAGTGAGTCATCTGGCTAAACCCAGCCCTGCACTTGAGACACTCCCTGCAGGCACTTCTACTGCATTAAGCATTTCTCTCTCTTTTCTCAGGCATTGCTGCCATAACAGTTTCCAAGCATTTATACAATATCTTTGATAAATTAAGGTTTTTAGATTAAGCTTCCATACTGCCACACGTGGAAGTTGTCAAACTGCTGCCTTCCTAACCCTCCTCAGGAATGACACAGAATGATGAATACTGCCAGCGCTAATGGCATCAGGAAGAATAATGTTTTTTCTTCAAAGTAACTTTTCCACTATAAACATAAGCTTGTAATATTAATTAATGCAAAAGTATTCCAATCTGTGCCTATGCGTGAAAAAACTTTTTATTTCTCTGTAATTTAACTTTCAAAAATTAAAGCCTCTTTTGTAGGCTTCCTGTTTCCATATTTCAAAATTAGTATTTATCCTACGACCAAAGAATGTTGTGAGAAATCAGAGAAAACTGACACAAAGTCAGGTAACAACAGCCAATGGCAAATGAGTCTGTAAACACACAGAACTCCTTCCTGGAAGCCAGAAAGGGGATGCACAATTCTTCTATCTTCCTTCCCCTTTAGGAAGTACTGTGAGACCTGCAGACAGGAAGCTGCTCCGGATAGAGCACCAACTAACCTACCGCTGCCAACGCCACGGCATCTGTTCAAGCACCCACGTCTGTGCTCTTGGAGGTAAAATATTCCAGCCTGGATGATGAACCGTGAGGAACCCAGGCAGAGTTCTCCTATTTCCTACTTCACCACTTAACACATTGTTTCCCTAATACTATTACTGAAATGAAAAGGTATGAAGCAAATGGAATGGGAAATGAGGACAACGTAGGATAGTCTCCTCCCTATGGCAGCTGAAAGCTGCCCAGAGAACTTCTCTCCTACCCCTACATCAAAGGTGCTACACTGCAATGGCCAGAGAGCTCCCTGGGACACCAGAGAGGTCACTATGATGATACGTCTTAAGACAGCCGTGAGAAAAGGCAATAAGCGTTAACCAAGTTGAAAAACTAGGAATCCCAAGAGGAAAGCTTTGATTGTATAATTAAAGGCTGTATCCCAACACAAACACACAAAAGGATATGGCCTTGAAACTATGCAGGCAACGACATTGTTTCCTTCTAATATTTGAATATGAAACCTTAGGCTTTTGAATGTTGTTTCAATGCTATATATTTACATGGTGGTGATCATATAATAAAGGACATTTGCACATAAATTTCCACCAGATCTCTATATTGCTATTAAAGCTTTTCATTCCATTTTCAGAAATCTGCCTCCTCTTCATGTTAATGACTCACAGCTGTGTATCTGCCACACAGTAGTAAATAATTCTAGAAAATATATGTGTGTATTTAAGTTTAGAGAAGCATAGTATAAAAACATTCTGGAGAAACATACAATTATTCTATATAATCAAAATCAATTTTAAAAATAATTACCTGTGTTCCCACAGAATTTCTCGTAGCTATGTATCAAAAGCCAAGTGGTCTTAAAGCCAAGTGGTCTTTGATAGGAACCAAAATATTAACATTTATTTAATTTGCCATATCACATGTAGGTAGCAATGTTAGTCTCAAACACATAAGGAAAACACCATCCTTTAACCTTCACAGCACAAAAGCAACATCTGATTCTTCAAAACAACTACAGCTGTATGGACTCTGATCAAAGTCAGTAAAATTACACAGGGATTCAAAAGATCTGCCCATACAGATCACTTTAAAAAGAAGCAGAGTCTTCACGCCATCCTACAACTATTTCTTTGATGTGATAGATTCAGTATGTTCATTGCCAATCTGGTGCAGAAGTTGCTCTTCCATTAAGGAATCTCACTGATACCGAGGATGAGATCAGAAGGAAGAGGGAAAGCTTTCGGTTCCGTCAGCAAGGCAGCGCGAGATGGAAGGCTGCAGTGTGGGGGCAATGTGGCCTTCAGCTGCAGATAACTGCAAATATGCTCTGCAGTTCAGAAAGAGGCCTTGCAAGTGTATTTAATTCAATTTGCTTTTAAAGTCACATTTCCTTTCACAGTGGCCCTGCAGAATTTTCATGACAGTGATATGATCTCAGTCCTTTGAAAAAAAACATACAATTAGCAATCTTTTCCAAGGGCCCACAGACCTCAATCATAATCTGTTTATCTGTTTTGTCTACGCAAAGCTTGTATCAAACATGTCCTCGGAATTCTCCACAACTAGTAAAATATGCATCCCTTACTGCATTCTAGTGGCACATTCCAACCAAACCAAAACACCTCATCAGGTCTTTTTTCCCCTCCTCCTTTCTGGACAGTAATCAACATTTCTTTCCAACCAAGTGACCACTGCTTCATTCCTGATCCACTGTCCTGCAGCAAGAGAGTAGAGTCTTCATCACATTAGAGCAAATGACAAGTAAGCCTCTGATATAAACACTATGCCAGAATGACCCAAACTATTTTATGTAAATCCTAAATTCATTCAGTGCAGGGAACAAAATGGGTAAGGAAAGAAAAAAAGAGTAGAGAACTTTTAACCAAAAAATAAGCTAGTAGCCTTTTAGATATCAGGGACATAGGTCAGATTATCATATAATGACAACAAGAACGCCATCTACACCAATTTAATTAAAAGCATTTAAACCTATATTTTTAGTTAAGTTGGAGCTACAGGGCTGGAATACTTTTACATTATGGTCTACAGACATTTACTATGAACTCCAGCAGGAGCTGTTCCAAATTTTCTATTAAATCTATGTATAGCTGAGAATGATGAAAGGAAAAAACAGCATTTCCTAACAACTTCTGCTACTGACCTAAGCTTTTATAGGTGCATGTTTTAAAACAACTATTACCCTAATTCTGTTTTCTGAACCCATGTGTAAGAGGCAAGGTTGCATCTTTTCTGTAAGCATTTGACAAATTATTAATAAAATTAAGATCCATGTCCAAATTTTGCAATAGGACTACAAAATGTTATCAACATGACAATCTTCAATACTTAAACCGAAGTCAGGGTAAGGAACCACTCTTTCACATAGAAGTTTTGGAGGCACTTGAAGGCACAATGAAGTTAGCAAGATAATTTCTGTGGAAGAGAACCGAGCACAGTGCACATGCAGATGGAAAACACAATGGGAACGTATTTTTTGTGGGAGATGGTGCCACGTTCTTTAACAGAATAATCCTGCCAATCCAAAGCCCTAAGGCGATTTTCTTTCATAACTGAAAATGGATGTTTTCCCTGGACTTAAAAGCAAGTCTCTGGTTTCTAGTCTATTGGTTTAGATGAAACAGATAATTTGCACTTGCTTCCAATCATTCCAATATTTGAAGAAAAGGTTTAAAGAGTCACCAATATGTTTCCACTTTGCACTCAGCACCATCATATTTGACTGATCTTAACTTTTTATATAAAATCTTCCATACTTATTGTCATATGGCCTCCTTCAGGATACATCTTTTCATGTTTTTCTCCACATCAGGAGAGCTAAAATTTTAATGCATTTTTCACATAATCGCATCACTGTGTAGAACCTGGACTGTCAGAAAGCACCAGTCTCTCATGAGACTTGCAGTAACATCAAAACCTGGCAATCATGCATCACAGATCCCATCTGCCTCCTCAGCGAATGCCTCGAAACATCATACAGCTTGGGCTGTAAAATTTATTTCCCAGAATGTGCTCCAGAGGAATCCTGCTACAGCTAGAAGTCAGTCACCCATGATGGCAGAGTTTCAGTGGGCAGATCTCTCTTCAAAAATCTGCTGCTGGAAAATGCAATTTGGATTCGAGCTTTGTCCCCAAGAGGAGGAGTCCCTCACTGTCCCTGCAGCCAGGCAATCCCCGAGGCGGAACCCCTTCCACAGGCCTCCCTTCCTCTGTCCCCCTCCGGTGTACTGGCTGCCACCAAGCACCCAATCCGGAGCCAGGCTGTGAGGTTTAGATTGGCCCTTTTTGTTCATTTTGAATACTGAAGGTTGCAGTGATACATGAAACTCAAAAATGAAGCACGAGTGGTAATGTCTTTGGCAGGAGAGTGGGTTATGAAACCCCTAACTGCTCTTTCTTTGGTGACTAGATACAGAGAGGTGAATTCGCAGCTTGTCACGTGTGCAGAAGAAATTAATGAGTTCATAAAAACCCAACAAAACTTCTCTTTCTGCCTTTTCTTCTGGGAGTTCAGGCATCTTCAGTATAATTTCTAACACTACTGAATAGAACCTTATAATCATGATGTATGTAAAATAAATAGCAATCCAAACACAAACCTAAATTTAGGTTATTCTTTCTGAAGTTCCCTAATACCAATAAATATTTGATTACTAGAGAGATAAAAGGAATATCTGGCTTCTATAGCCAAACTGTTTTTGAGTACACCTCAACTTTACCTTCAAGCTAAATGGAAAGCTAATTTGAGCACTTAACAACATACTGGGGACATCTTCCATATTGAAATATAAGTCAGAAAAATGTTTTTTAATAAAAAGGCTGAAAACAACATTTACATTATCCCCCTTATATTCATCTTGGACCAACAGGACTTCCTGCTTATCAAACCAAATCTTAACACCAGCTTTAACATAATGGCACACTTCCAGCCTCTGTAACGCACTGGATCAAAAACTACATGTGCTGCAATGGAAAAAAATGAGTACTTAGAAAGCCTCTTTAAAGATATTTGAAGTTATTTTAACTCCAACAAGCTCAATAGCTACATATTTCATGTCTGTAATGTTCCCAGGCACTAAAAATAGAGCCCAAAAAATGACATCAAAACACTGAAACGCTTGTTTTTATATGGGTGAGTGAACAACCAACCCTCCAGATCCTTCAGAAAAGGCAGCTCTGATCCCATGTGCTGCATTTTTCATGTCTTTAAGAGTGCTGAAGCCCAGGAATGCTGTCTACCAGTCATGCTACCCCCCCTTGCTCCTACAGAAACCCATGTTCCCCTCTTGCCAGCCATTTTCTCGGTGGGAAGGTGAGCCAAGCCCAAGCAGTGAGGGATGTCTGGGCCTGTCCCCGCAGGTTCTTGCTGGGCACACCCTGGAGGAGAGGCGGTGCCTCTGTTCACAGCCACAGCACAGAGGTGCGGTGCTGCTCCCGCGCGGGCAGGAACACAGAGCACTCGTGTCCTGTCAGTAGAGCTGCACACCTCTCACTGACTTTCAGGAATAGTTTTTTTTTCTTGTCAACCTTAGCAACAGGCAATGAAGAATGAACTGATTTAAAGGACATGATTCTACTGGGTGTTTATTCCAAAATAATTTCCCTCAGCATGCAATGAAATCTGAATTACAGCGCAATTTTAGGCAGCCAACCTGTTTCAAGTATAAGCCCAAGATCAATACAGACAGAGTGAGAATGAGTTCTGACAAAACCTTTCATTACACTTTTGGTTTATGTCCTAGTACTTCAGATGTAATACCCTAAATCAGCTTAATATTGTAATCTTCAAGTGTAATCCTCAAGTGTAGCAAGTATTTTAGTACTAAAACTTAAACTTTTCCTACTCTCTTAATTGAAGAACATATTTCTATACTTCTAAGACAACTCAGTATAGTGTACATTCTTGTATATAAAAAGTTTCGTGATTTTAAATTTGAAGGCCTATGCTACAGAATTGTGAGTTAAACCTGTCTGACAGTTCAGAAACATTCACACAAAGACTGTGTTTGTCTGGCTAATGCAAATTCAGACAATGCCTGTAGTATTCCAAAAGGTATGCATCTGCTCCAGCTCTTGCTATCATGGTTTAGGACAGAGTAACATGAATGTACATGTCCCATTTTCCCATTAATCCTACCTACTCTCTTATTTTCTCCAGTCATCTTCTCTACATGGCCATATAATTTCTAACCTTGGCAAATCCTTTTTCTAGGATATTCAAAAATATTGAATATTTTTGAATATATTCAATATTTTTTTAAATATTCAAAAATATTTTAGAAGTCTTCTGTAATTTTAAGATGACAATAATAATTACATTTCTCTATGCTCTAACATCATACTGGTTGGTCTTACCAGATATTTCCCAGATGGAGGACCTGAGCAATGAAGCAGAATGTGGGAAGTTGGGACCAGACAAAAGTCCCCCTCCTATCTCGCTCCAGGGTGCCTGAGGAATGCAGTGAACAGTATCTACCCTTCTCTTCCTCAGGACCATAGGCACTCTTGTTCAGTCTGCATCAGTGTCTCAGTCTCACTCCTGTTCCTCACCTGGTCCCACCCAGCACAGGCCATCACCGAGGACACTGCTCTCCCCTGTGTCCATGCCAGTGAGCGGAGGAGGGCGCGGAGCAGCTGAATCGCTCCTGGCTCTGGCTGAAAGCTGCCTCTCCTTCCCAGCTGAGAGGCCTTAGCAAGGGCTATTTCTCTCTACTGTCCTTGCTTAAATGGACATTCAGATGGTTTCCGGGCAGGAAGAACCTCTCTCTCAAAGATACTGCACAGATATGAGACACAGCTATTTGGGGACATCCTCAAGCAGAAGGAAATAAAGGACAGAAAAGGCTGTGGGAACCTGACAAGCCCATGAGGAGGAGAGGCAGCGGCAGGGCCAGCACTCGGCAGGGCAGGAGCTGAAACAGTGAGAGGCCCAGAGACGAGAAAGGCTTTAACCTCACGGGGACCCCAGCAAAATCAATAGTCTCCTCTGACACACAGCTCCTGTTTCCAAGGCACCAGCTGGAGCGACCTTCTTTAAACAGAAAACTGCATCTTGTATGAGGGCACACAAGTGCATGTTAGAGATGTGTAAATGCATTTTCTTTTCCTAAAGGAAAGAAAAAAATTCCAGAACTCAAAATATAAAACAAAGAGAAACTCAGATTGTGTTTCTGGCTCTGATACAGAATAGCCTGATCTCAGGTAGGTTACTTTACCTCTTAGTGCTTTATGTTAGCTAGTTATATAATGGGAAAAACAGTACCTTCCCTAACTTCAAAGGCTGTTCTGATTATTTTAAAATAGCATGAAGATGAAAAAGGCAATAATGATAAATAGTAATCCTTCGTTTGCACTTATGCAAAATCCTTCTGCAGATCTAAGTACTTGATTTCAGATGAAATACAGACATCGTTTGATGTTCAGTTCTTGCAGCACAAGTGCCAGCTTAGGCATCCCTTGCCTCCTACTCCCAGGTGCTGTTCCAGCCCAGCGGTGCCTGACAGCTGTGCTGCACAACCACAACTGTGCTGAGCTGGGAGCGGGCTACGGAAGCCAATGGGGAGACCATGAGAGGGGAGGAAGGACCATATCTACGGCAACATCCCTGCCAAAATAAATATACATCAATCAAGTACAAAGGCTGGCATCAAAGCTATCAATTCGTGTTACAGCTGACTTCACTTGTAGAACATATTCTGTCTGCCCTACAGTAACAAACTTGTTTCAAACCAGGAATAAATATTTCAACACAAATCTGAATAGGTCATGAGGAGACATTTCATAATCCTATGGAAATTACTTGCTAACGATGTTGGAATCTGCATGATTGCTAGATAGATTTCACAGACTGAATAAAACTTACATATTGAATGATATGACTTCTGTAACTCTTCTACTTTAAACATATTTTCCATGTAATAAAAACTTTCTTAAATCAATCCCTGAACTGGTCACAGCCCTGAGTATTGGTTTCAGCTGTTTTAATGATGCTGTACAATTAAACTGTAAGTCTACAACTGGTATCTTCACAAGACACTTATTTACACAGATACTGTAGATATTAGAATGGAAAAAGGAGCCTTTAAAAAAAATGAATATAAAGAAATCTTCTGTCAATCTAATTTACTCAAATCCTGACTGTACCATGAAATCCTATTAAGTGAAAGGCAAAAATCTCAAGTCCCATTAAGCAAGTAGAAATCTTTTTTTGCAAAACAAAAAAACCAAAATTAAACTTGAGACGGACTCCTTTCTGACAGGTGTTCCCGCTTTAACACATCACACAATACATGCAGTCACAGGCAAGGTTTTCAAATTATTCTTCTGGCTCCCAACTGGTCACCATCAAAGCATTTTTACACCTCAGTGAAGATACTTTTAATACATCCTTGTTTGGTCAGTCAAAATTTAAGACACCCTCAATCACTAGTCTAGGTTTAGGAATATGAAACTGTATAAGCTTCATCAAAGTGAAAATGCATACTCAGGACAAAAATGAGGATTTATGATTGCAAATCAACTCCATGCTTTCAGCCTTAACTATGGTTTGGTTGTTGGGGTTCTTTTTGCTTGTTTTCCTTGCTTATTCCTTCTAACAACTCACAGGTAATCACACCAGTTATGCCACTGGAGCAGATGTTGTCCTACTATTGTTTTAGACAAGAGTTCTGTTTCCCAGTCTATCCTTTAAAAAAGGAAATCCAAGTGCTCCATTAATTCCATTATGCTTACACAACACACTTTCTATTTTTCTTTCTAAACTGCCATTTGCTGAAAGGTTTCAACTCCTGGAAAGGTCTGTCAGGAGTCCAGTTCACTGCAAAAATATAAGAAGTTGTCAAGTACTTGACCACATTTCTACCAAACAATCAAAACATAGCTCCATTACAGGTGGAAGCTGATGGCATTTGCAAGAACATACTTGCTTCTCAGAAAAACCTGCAGCTAATAGCACCTACCTGGTAACTGTTTCATTCCATAACCATCTAGAAAGAATGGAAGAGCCTGCCTTCCAATCTCAGTTCAAGGGCTCCATCATAACACAGGCTGGCATTGTGCCAATAGCACTTTTGGAAATAAGATATAACCCA
Source organism: Eulacestoma nigropectus (assembly GCA_013397775.1). Classification (NCBI taxonomy): domain Eukaryota; kingdom Metazoa; phylum Chordata; class Aves; order Passeriformes; genus Eulacestoma; species Eulacestoma nigropectus. Next base: position 263,285 of record VZTE01001920.1, read on the forward strand.
TTACAGTGAGTACAAAGACATTAAGGCAGTGAAGAAATTCATGTCATGCTTCTGGCATCAGATATGCTAGGCTACTCATCAGGTTCAGCTCAAGCAAAAACTGTAAATGCCTAAAAAGTGGTAATTTCAATTCTTATACAGGTAGAAAAAACTAGAAAAAACTCTAAATTTACCTGTTTATGTCCACCTACCAACCCACTCATAAACTCACATGTAAGTGTGCAGGCATAAAATGAACATGTCCTTGATGAACATTTAGGTGACATGATCTCAGCTAATCAAATACTTAGTGCTGTGTTCCCTTTTACAACAGGAAACTTCTGTTCCACAGCAACCATGGCACAGTGACCACACAGCCAGACTGTGCTCACCTCCATTCCCTGCTCTGAGTACAGGTTATAGTATCACACACCAGCGCAGTGCAGGATCAAGCTCAGCAGAGGTGGGAGGACCTGTTCAGACTGGTATCTTTAGTATCTTATTTCACTTGGTCTATTCTGGAATATCTATGAAAATTAAAGATTCACAATTTATGAGTTTTTCTCCCCATTAGCAATATTTAATTATTATTGTCTTTGTCACAGGTATATAACACCCCAAGACTATTACGAAAACCTCCTCTCCACGATAGAGCTTGATGTTTTCAGTTTTAATTAAAATAATAAAAACCGAACCAAACAAAGAAAAAATGCCCCCCCCACCCAAACAAATCAACCTTCCCGAAAACAACATTTAACTGTAGAAAAAAAGGAAAAGTAATGTTAGCACACCTGAGCTATACACTGAAATCTCAAATAAGTTTCAGATCTTTTCCTTGATGCACTCCCCCCCACTGCTATTACTCACTAACTGTTCTCTTAGTGCCAGAGAGAAGTCTCCTATTTACCCCTCCGAGGCTGGGCAGGGATAGCCTACACCTCCCTTGGCTCTGTCTCCCTGCGCCAGTCCGAGCAGTGCTGGCAGGGCCTGGGGACAGCACCCCCAGAGCACCTGGCACAGCACTCAGAGATGTGTAATGCTCCTGGGTTACAGCCTGTACTTATGTCACCCACACACAGTTTTAGTTTGCTGCAGAGATGCTATGAATGGCTCTGCAGCTGGGAGTGTCTCATGCAGGGGTGAGCAATGCTCTGCTCACCCAAACCCATGGGTGGGGGGTCATGGCCCAGCCTCACCTGCAGGTAACAAGTGCAGGATTGATCTGCTGACAGTGCTGATAAAGGCAGAGAAACTCAAGTTACTCTTCAGGCTCATTAAAAAAACTTTTCAAAAAACCATTTAAAATATTTTCTAAATGTTCATCTGTCACTGATTTCTCTGGCTTTCCAGGCCTTATTTTGCAGTAAGTTTTCACCAAGTTGTCTCTGCTTTCCCATAGCACTGCGGAACAGCAGTGTCTGGACCTGCATTCAAAGGAAGAACACTGCTCAGTGCAATTCACTGTGGCTCAGTCAGCATCGTCCATTTTGCCTTAGTCACTGCAATTATATCCTCAGAGACCAGAAATGGAGGAAAACAGAACCACAGTTAGAATATAACCAATTTGTATTTACTGCAATTTGGATGTCTACCCTGACAGGAGTTCACGTTGGTGTGAATGTGGGTATTTTCTCCATGCTTGGGGGTTATTTTGTCTGTTTGTTCTATTGGGGGGCAGGGAGTGGATTTGGGTTTTGCTTCTTTTTGAAGTTTTTATGTGTGTGTTGTTTTGGTTTTCGTTTTTTTAAAGAGTAAAACCCCCCAGGTCAAAGGAATACATACAAAAAACTTGTGCTTCTGTTTTATAACACTAGTACTAATTTATTGGGGTTTAAAGTTCTATTTCTACATGCATAATGACTTTTAGAGCAGGTTAATGCTTTAATAGGAGAAACAAAACTACAACCAAGCAAAAATTATCCCAGTGGCCCCATATAGTTGGTTCAGCTGCCTAGAGCATGTATCAGCAGTGTATTCCTTCAGACAGCCACATCCAGTTTGTGAACAAATCGATAGACAGGGCACTGAACCAAAACTCAAAGATAAAAAGAAATAAGATAAATAAAAATATTTTTATTTGGCATAGGGGGGAAAAAATCACATTGACTGCTACAGCTCCAAAACTTGTATTTTCCGTTCTAGCCTTACAAAAGTGAGAAGCGTTTTTACACAGGACACCTTACATCCTTGCACAAACTATATATAGTTTTAAGTCAATATGCATGTCTGAAACAAGGAATTTTTTGCTAGTCTCAGAAAATACTTACAGGCCTGCAAGCAGATTCTAAATGAGCCTCATGCCACCAGTCTAAGGGAAAGCAAAAATCCAGGCCACAGTAAAAAAATGTATAATATAATTCACAGGTACTTCAGAAACTTCTAGGACATAATAATGCCAAGAAACATATATGCAATATTTTGTAGGCTCAATCTTTAAAATAAATGCATAAAACTGTAGTGATTAAACATTGAGTCTACCTCATTGGAATCTTCAAAGGAATTTAAAAGAATTGGATCACAAACTCTTAACTCACTGCAACTTGGTATCAATGTCTTAGCAAAAGAAGTCCTTCCTCAGATCGCTCAGAAAATGACAAATCGATCTTTCTACTTCAAAATAAAAGAAAAAAGCTAAAGCACAATTAAAAAAAAAACCTAAGGTTAATAGAAAAACTTCACCCCTCCCTCTTTCAGTACATTCCCTGCCCTTAAAGATTGAATTCCTAACTTCTCCCTCCTAGACATATCTATACAGCAAATGTTTTTCCATTAATTGATTCTGCATGGAAGTACACTAGACAAATAAACTGAAATAAGGTAAAACTCATTAAGTTAGATTTTAAGGCTAATTTATATATTGATTTCTTCCAAATTAACAAATGTGTTACATAATAAAAAAATTTTAGTATCCCAAAAATAAAACACTGATACGCAAAAGAGGACTTCTGAGAAAGAAATGTATGGACTGTCTACATAAATCTCATGTTTGGTTTTTAGAAAGATCAATGGCTATTGTAATATTTAAAACATGGAAGCTAAAAACAACAAAAAATCTGCAGATCTCTAACAGCTGACACGAAAAATCAGATTTCCTACCACAAAATTCAGTCCTAATGAGAATTGCAACAAGGGAAAAAAAGTCTCTCACACAAAAATAGGCACAACACTCGTGTCCCAGCTCTAATGATTACGTATTAGTGTCCATAGCAACACCTCACCATTCATTTTATTTTTTAAATACAAACCAGCAAAAATAATAATAGTGAATGGTATATATCAACAACAGCTAATTCAATATATCAGGAAGGAACATTCCCAAACCTATCACAGAAAGAAAAAACTGCAACATGACTGAGAAGAATAACACCACAAAATACGAAGACAAAATAAAAAGACACAAAGAAATATTCAGTATGGGTATACAGAAGTAGTTTTGGATTGAGGAACTCTATTATTTATAGTTCATTTAGGTCTCCTTACAACTTTTTCAGGAATTCACCACACCCTCGTCTACCCTATTAGCCACAGTAAGCTTTCTTCATTATACAACCACCACAAATGTAAACAGATTTTTGGTATCAACTTGAATCTCTGTTTAAGTACAATTACATTCACAGGAATCTTCACCAAGATTTTAGTGAATATACTGTCATCATCTTCTATTTGGACAGCAACAATAGGAGTTACTCCATCTTGAAAATTACAGCTTTGAAAAAACCTGCAATTGGTGTAACAACAACAGGGGTAACATGACCAGAAACACACTGATGAGATACAGTCCAGGTTGCATTGGCTCCCCTGGATGCTCTATGAACTCTTTATTTTTAAAGCACGTGGGTTCTGTTAGCCGGAAAGCCAAAAGATCACCTCAAGCAACTTCAAAACAACCCTGACATCTCAGTTCCTCAGAAATAATGGAGGTATGTACAGCCAGGATGACATATGTTAGGAGCTAGATGTCCAGTTATCAAACTTCACATTCAGAATTCCAGAGTTAGCCACAAGCTCACACTCCAAACACTTGAGGCACTTACCTGAATTTGCCATTCACTCTTTTAATAAGAATGACATAAGCCTTTCTTTGTAAGGAAAACTAATTTAAAACACTGATCCCCAGTAGCCATCCACATGCAAAGATTTTGTCTGATACAATGAAGGAATGAAGAGACAGAGACAACCTATAGCTTCTGTGAAATACAGCTCCTAACCCTTTTTATACTCTCAACAGAAGATGCTCACAGCACACTTGTGAAAGAAATCAAATCACATAAAGAAGAGTCACTTAGGGCATACATACGAAGATAAGCACAGACAGTCTCGAGGTCAGGCTTTGGCTGCAGCACCTGCAAGCCAGATCCAAGCCAGCATGGTGCTGCCCTGCAGCCTTTGCTCCCTGGTTTGGGGGCAATGTCGCTGTCTCCGCTCACAGCCTGCTCTGCACCAGCAGCTGCTCTGCAGGAGCCACCTGGCAGCTAACCTACATAATTTCAGCTCTTTTGTCTAGAAGTAATTCAGGTGTCCTTAAAAACAACATCACACTGTTAAAAACCAAATGCTTTATTTACCTAGAGCTCCTGTGCCAGATTGAAAGGTCATTAGCATTTTACCTCCAGATAGCTCCTTCTCTGAAGATACACTGCATGCTATACCATAAGGAAAGAAGCCAGAAATCAATGTAATGTATTGGATCTTCTGGATCACATTATTTTTCAGATAAAGAAAAAAAAATTATCAAAAAAGGCTCAATAAGGAAATGTGATTAATGACCAGTTTTGAAGGGCCAACATATTTTAAGTGTCTGTCTGGACTTTCAGTCTCCTCAGAGGCATTGTGCTGAGCTATAGCTGCAACTCCGGTAAGACTGCAAAGCAGCTGGGCTAACAGGCTATTCTAAGGGTAAGTTAAATGCCAAGAACCTAAATCTTTCTTTATTAATTGTACCCATTTCGAAATCATGGGGGTAAAATGCATTGGACAAAACCATGATATAGAATCATATTTTTGTCAGCAAACTTAGCACGCAGGACAGAAACAAGTGAGGCTTACTGAAAATGTCTAATTAAGGAGCAAGAAAAAGACATGAAAGGTTTTCCATGATCTAAACACTATTCTACACAGATGAGCCTAATAGCACTGAACAGCAAATAACAGACACTATATTTATAAGTGATCTTCTGTTTTGCACTTAACAGCTCCAGTCCCAAGTCTGCCTCTTACTCTGCCAGTAGTCTGAGGACAAAGACTATTACTGTCCTGGGCATGGGGTGGGAATTTATTAGTAGTAACTGGCAACACCTAGCAGTGCTTTATAACCAAACTTCACAGAGCTCTTGCTCCTTTTAATCTTAACTCCATTCATTTCAAAATTGTTCAAGACGACCAGAGCAGAACCATGCTAAAAACCCTGAGGAATGCTCCGTGGGTAACATAGCAGGACAAAGCAGTTACGAGCAACAGTGTTCTCAGCAAGCCCAGCAGCTCCAGGCTGCCCAGGGAGATACCAATGCAGTATTTTGAAGCTAATGCCCTCTGTCAGGAGCTGGAGCTGCGGAGCAGCCTGTGCACAGCCATTTCTGCCATTCCGGCTCCCTGCAAGGAGCATTTAGCATGACAAGACAGGGAAAGCAGGAGATCAACACAGCCAACGTGAAAACAAACATTTGAAAAAGCACAGGGACATAGACAAGTAGAACATCCACAAAACATAAACAGTGTTTCCATTTTGCTTGGCAATGACTTCAATGTACACTATCTTGCCTAATTCAGTCAGTATACTTTGTTGAGGAGAGTTACCTAAACAAAATTCACAAATCTTTAAAGGAGAAATGCCTTCACAGTGGTGTAGTCTTAACTCCCACTAAAATGTTAAAATTTACAGCACCCAGTCTTAAAATTTTTGAGGAATAGTTACTGAAGCCTATTATTACTACTAAACCATCAGGAAGCCTGTCAATCTATAATGTCACCCAAAAGTGCACTGATACACCAATCTGCCTTCCAGAGAGCTCCTACTATTTCTCAAATTATTTGTGTTGTTAAGTAGCAGTGTCGGGTTTTTTTAGAATAATGATGATATTGTAATACATGTATTACACTGCATATTGCAGCATGTGAATAAAGACATAAAAAGTATAGCACCCTAGTCTATTCTCCGCTTTGCCTTGAGATGAGGCAAAACAATTCCTTATCTGCTACCTTTTTTATTTACAGTCCAGCCTTCCACTAATGCATTCTGAAAGAGTACCATTCTTAGGAGCCTTATCTACATTTACCTTGTGCCTATAAGGAATTCACAATAAAGCCCCAATGTACACTGTCACAAAAGATATCTGCTAATGAAGACATTGAATTTATTATACAACAATATAAAAGTCTGACAGTACTCAGCATTCCCAGTAAATGGAAAAAGTATCTTTACTATATTTGTATTACCCAAAGATATTTGCAAATCTTTAAACTCTTAGAAGCGCATAAAACATAAGCAAGTAATTTCCAGCTGAGATGCAAATTAGTGCCTCAGGAACTGCACATGATACAAGACTGTGAATCATTTATTTACAGATATTGGTTAACTTAAAATGCACGTTTTCACTATTACTGAAGGTGGCAAAACCAGTGATTACATTGCACAAAATTTGTGTTTCCTTTCTTAATTTTAGATCTTAAATGTGAATAAAACAGTCACTGTGGAGTATTAGAAATAAGCAGGATACTTCAAGGATGACAAAGATGCAGATCAGACAATTGTAACAAATGAATAAGCTAAAAGTTATGCTCACAGCTACTTGAGGAATCGAAATCTCTAAGGACTCAAGAAAAATATGTTTAGCCCTCTGAAACAAGGGGCAAACATAGCTCTAGCACTTCACCAACACACTATATTGCAACGTCAAGATACAGAAAGAAAAAAGTCCCACCTTGCATCTAAAAAAGACCTTTTCAGATTCCAGCATAGTGTAAAAAGAACTTTGCAAAGATGCTTGCTCTCGGACCTCCTGGTCGTAACACACTACTAATTCCTGCAGTTACCTTTCCTATCAAGTGTACTCCAACACAAGTCTGTCAAAGCAATAAGGAATGCAATCATAAAAGGGGGGGGGAAGACAGTTTGGGTTTTGGGTTTTTGGTGGTTTTTTGTAAAAATAATATTTGAAATGTTTCTGCTTTTTCAAACAAACGTGTTTACTCTTTTAACATGGTTTTCAGCATTTTGTGGGTTTGGTGCATAGCAGAAATTTAAAAACGTTTCCAAAACATTTCAATGTCAGTGCAAGTAAAACACTTCAATGTCATCTTCCTGATTAAATGTTTCTGTAAGAGAAAAAATTTACACAGAGTTTTCTGCCTAAGGAGGTTTTGCTTTCCCAGCTAACATTTCATATGCAAGACTCCAATTTCACATCAAAGCTTAACTTTTAAATTCAGTAAAGATTCAAATTTAATCTCAGGAGATTATGATGTCTTAGAAGTTAAAACAGTAAGTACTGCTACCAACAATCTTTAAGAGATTCTGCTTTTGATAGATTCAGTTTTAATGGGAAACTGAAGTTACTCAACAAGCATTACCAGTTATCTTGAGAGACTTGCAAAACATTCCACTGATTCTACAGAAGGCTTTCCCTTGAATTTCTAAATAACCTTCTATTGCAATTGCTTTAATACTGTGCTTCCTGCAATAACTTCCACGTCTGCTCCTTCTCCCCTGCACTAATCCACAATACCATGACGTCTCCCTCAGTTGCAACACAAGACATATCCTTAGTTAGCACACGTTTCCAAAATCCTAGCACTAAGCATTTGTAGCAATGTGTACCCAGTGTCACAGCCCCCTCCGCAGTTAATTTCCTGTAACCGAATAAACAGCAAAAAAGCCCTCACTAAACAATAAATTTCAGAAAGAAAGGCAACTGAAGGTTCATGAAAATACACATTTGTCACCAGCTGGCTAAAAATCCAAATATTTCATAATGAAGCCAGTATATTAAAGAATTGTTTTTTAAAAGCCCGACTTTTCATTTTCCACCTCTATTAGCTGCTCCACATACAATCTCTTTTAAGAGAGACACATACTAAGAAACCTCCATGCACATTCACCTGTATCTCCTTCAGCAGTTCAGCAACTTCATTTTCTACAGCGCCCTAAAGTAACTTCCTCAGAGGCACAGTATTATCCTCTTGCGTCAAATGCTTAGCTGTCTCAAAGTAAACTTCTTTTTTTAAGAAATATTAATGCCCTTAATTACTGTCTTAATATCTACTCCCCTGCCCTATAACATAGTGAAGGTACATTAATGACAGAAAGCCTTATCTCTTCACTGAAAGAAGATGTGCCTGACTGACTCCCTAGCATTTCAAGGGTCCAAGTCTTACTCCTTGTGTAGATCAGTCCCACCTTCATCTTTTAAAACCCGAGATCTGCCGCCTTGCAAAGGTTTGTAATTTCCCCTTTACATCTAAATCACCTGAAAACAAAAGGAATAATGCACATGAAGGAAAAAGCTTATTTATAGAGTGATTTTTTAGATTAGGCAGATCAGAAATTAAAGACCAGTTTAAAGATCAGCAACAATCTTAGCTGATCAGGTGCTGCAACCCAGATGAAGTAAATGCATTTCAATTATAAATTAATATCAGATGCTGCTCTCCAGAAGAAGCAGTTCAAGACAACTGAGAGTGAGCAGGGTTACAGTTTTCCAAAATTAGCTTGACATGATCTAATTCAGCTTCAGTGGGAGTTAGATTGGGCCACGTGCCCACAGCTACATGAGCCTAATTGCTGCCTCTCAAAAACAATAGTTACATGAAAAATGTCTTATTACTACAATAACTAACCTGTCCCAGCCACATACATTAGTAATTACTTTTGTTTTTAATGATAGCTTTTGTCAAAGTTTCCACACACTTGCATGAGCACTTGAAGACAGACTTTTACATGCATATTTTATATACATAGCAAGAAGGCTGGAAAAGAAAGGCGAGGATGTTACACTGGAAAGATAAGCCTGTCTAGCAGTGTTTCAGAGTAAAGAGTAACTTTCTTCACTATGTGAATTCTCTTATTTAACATAAGTTTCCTAAATCCTCTAAAAACTGCGGCCACAATTTGCTGTTATGAGATGAAAAACCTTCATAATTCTCAACCACATGTACCAGTAACTGCTCAACTGTTGCTGCCAGGGATTTTTTCCATATATCACACAAGTACATCACCTGTCATACAAAAATGTATTCTTAACACTCAGTTGCTGCTACATTAATTTACTTGCAGCACCAGGAAGCAGCCTTGAGGAAAAAAATAATTAAAAATTGCTCTTTCATCTTGATGTTATTTTAACGTGAATGTTTCCTTACAGCAATATATCTATGACCAACAAGGGAGATCATTTAAGTCTTTAGCTACTTAATTTCTATTTAACTGGCTATTATGAATTATTGAGGAACTAATGAATTTGTCTTCAAAACAGTCTCAGAATTTAAGAAGCATTCTGTAGTCACGAGAGGCAGATATTTAGCAAGTCTCAAACTAAGTATTTGACAAAGCCAATGAAGTGAACACATCTCAAAACACTGACCCAGGAAGCCATAGTTGGCCCTTTTTAGATAGGGTTAAGGAGTATATGAGTATACTGGGTGAAGTAAAGATGGAATATTTTTGGTCAATTTTTTGTGAAAATATAAGATGGAACAATAGTGATTCTATCCACAAGCGATTTAGCACAGAAGAAGAAAGTATATCTTTCCACAAAAGTGCAAGTTAAAGATTGAGGATGAGTGCTTTTTTCTGAACTTCTGCATTTGAATAGCTCCAAACTCCGCAGGCAAATCTTGAGATCAGCAATAAACACCATTCTCCAACCACTACTTCTCCTGGCATCAGGAAACAGCTATCTTAATCTCTGCATTTTTAATACCTCCAGACTGTGGGTTCTAGACTATAACCCATCCTACAGCATTTGCAAAATTCTAGCTGGAGGGATTAGCAACCAACAGCTACTCAAATCTGCCTGGATTATCTTTAAAATAGAAGAGATGAATATTACGACTACTCAGATATATGACTGTTTTAGATTACCAGCTGCACATTAAGAAGCAGTAAGGATTAAATTTAAGGCTTCAAGAACCTGTTTGTCCTCAATCTTATTTTTCATTTTTATAGAAGTTTTTTTACAAGACAGATTACATGTATTTATACCCTGATCAAATATGGATTAAAAAAAAAAAGAAGCAAGCTGTTCTGTTTTACACAGATACAGTTGCGAGATATGAATGTTTTGAAATCCTAAAAACAATACTGCCATTATCTTAAATATTACACTTAATTTTTCTAATTGCTATATGGTATGACAATGATAATTTGATATATCTAACATGTATTGAGATCTTAACCTACTTTTTGTCTTCTTGAATAATTTATAGTCTAGTTACATCTTTCAACACACCACTGTTAACTATCACAGAAAAATTGCAGCTAAAAGATTGTATAAAGTAATTGGTTTATTTCTCCATTATTTTTCTGGATGGATTTAGCCGAAGGGCCTAACAGTATTCTGCTGTTTCCACAGATCCTTCATATAGCTGCAAGGAAACATCTTTAAAAGAACAACTGCAATTTTCCTTAAAAATTAAGCTTTAAATTGATTAGGGTCATCAGCAAGGTCTTCAAGTTCCATTAGTTTTTAAACTATAGCTGAATTTCTACTTGTCATTCCAGGAACTTTCTATTCTGTATGATTTTACTGGAAATGAGAAGAAAAACATTTACAAATACTTAGTTAACTGAATTCATCAAGCTTCACAGAATTGTACACTAGTCACCTCCACTTAGAAATTTCCAGGATCATAAGCACAGTTCTAGGAGGTCACATACCTTACTTTGGGCCATTCAAGAACTATTTATCAAAAATTTAAATGAAAAATAGTGCTCTTACAGTTCACAGGCTATAGTGAAATAACCTTCTGCAGAAGATTTCCATGTGACTGTGACCTGTTCAATTTAATAATGTAAAAGGTATGGTAACACAGATTGCCACAGCCTGTGCAGCTAACCTTGCTAATGCCCTTACAGCATTCTGACAGCTGTAACATAAAGGCTGGAAGAGTGCCCAAGAAAGGTATCTAGTAGCTAATACCAAGCTTCCCAACAATTCTATAAAAATCAACCTTGCCAAAGCAAGAACTCCGTACTTAATGTTGAGGTGCCAAAATATAATCTTACAGCACCAAAATGGGTTCTGGAAGGAGCTGAGAGACTATGAACGCTCCACCACTTGGAATGGTGGTCAGTAACACTGCAGGGGTCTGTGTGCTACAGCCTCCCTGCTTTTTCACCCCTCCAGCCTCCTCGAGTATCCTGTACCTCCACAGTGCTACCCATGTGCTGGTTAAACAGCCAGGAGCAGCCCCATCTCTGTTGGATGCAGCAATGGTAGAGCTTTACAAATAAAACACCAGAGTGGCAAATGAGGCCATCCTTGCTGGTGGAATGGCCCATCTGCATCTCCAAACTCAGTCAAAGCAGACAGACAGCTGTGCTCGGAAGCAACCTACTTTGCTTGTGCTTACGCCTAAAGCCAAATTTGCCTATTATGAAAATGGAAGGTGACACAATAACACAAAACAGTTTGAGTCAGTAGAAATGTACGCTGCAGCACTCAATTACAGCTGGGTGATTTAAGGACTGTGTTACAGATTTAATTGCCCCCCCGCTTTGCAAGTCAAGATAGATCTTTCAGTATTAAAAGTTTCATTTAAAATTATTTGAAGATCTTATCGCTCAACAACTGAATTAATTCAGCTTTTAATTTTCATCCTTGGAGAAGAACAAGCACAAGTCATTTTGTAGGAGCCCGGTTGTCCTGTTTTGGGAGGACAGAAAGCAACAAGGAATTATCTTTACACCTGTTTTTCCTCCTGTCTAATTTCCCTGCACAACACTAACTCCAGTCACATTTGGGAAGCCCAACCTTACGACTCTTACCAAAGTCAAGCAGAGTCTGTTCTGCACTGCACAGTACTGAGACACTGGTTCCAAATGGTGATTGTGCACTGGGTTCTGCAAACAGCACTGTCAACCAAAAGGCAGCATGTTTCACCAGCTTTCTTTACCCATTCATACTGTACACGCTTTCCAAGTTAAAGACTGCAGTTTTTTAGTATGCCAAGCCCTCATGTTGATCAAACTTCCTTACAAATACTAGACCCTACAGCCAGTTTTGAAAGCACCAGTGATTAAAGTACCAGTATCTTCAAATTGAAGTTAATTCAAATACTATCATTCCTATACACAAACTATTCTTTTTGCATTCTACAGCTGTAAATGCTATCCAATTAGACATCTTCATTTCACAAAATACTTTCCATTGATAAAGAACGCTTGACACAGAACAGTTGTGCCTCCATTTACATAACTAACTTTATTCAACTTCCCTTTCACAATTCTTATTTAGAAAAGGCTATCCAAATGTTTAGATTAGGCCACTAACTCAGCTTTTTTCAAGATCTTAACTTTTGGAACACAGCATAACAGTGTGCCTGCTATTATGATCTTGCTTCTGTCATAGCAGGTTAAGGGGTCTGATCCCTTGATTTGGATCCATATGTTAGGTTGATTTTATAATAAATAACTTAACAGAAACTTAGAGTGCTCAAACTAGTACTCTTTGAACTGAGTATTACGTCAAAGTTAACCCTTACCAGAGATATGCAAAAGAAAGAAGCCAGATTTCAGAGACTGTTGGAGAGAATCTCAGCAGTCTGATACAAGACCGGTTCTACCACTGAAAACCACCTGTGACTCATGACTGAACAGACAGGCCAGACTTTCCAAAGGTACCGTGGTGTTAATGAAACCACTGGCCTGTTTTCAACAGAAGTCATGAATCCTTCTGAATACCTCCACGGGCTTATGAAGTTGGGCATCCAAATATCAAAACACACAAGATTAGAGACCATTTTGCAAAACAGAATCTGCATTCAGCAGTTGCCTACACAAACAATCCTTTTGTACACATTTAGCTCGTTCTTTGTGGAGCAGTGTGGAATATGAGTGTGACAAACTTTCTAAGGGAAAGCTCTGTTCTGTTTGCTATCTCTGTGACATAAAAATAGAAAGGTCACAGGTTTCACATTTAACAGTACCACAAAAGACGGTTCTTTCTTTAAAATCTTTACACCATGAAATGACAGAGACATCTGACTTACTGTAAGGTGTTGTATCAGTAGGGTCAGGAGGTGGGAAGTTTTCTGTGAAGTTGACATTACACAAGTCTGTACTACAGCAGCAGAAGCGGTATGTTCCATTCTGAATCAAGGAGGGGGTGGTTGTAACTATACACTCTTCAAAGTGACACTCCTGGGGGTCTCCTATATGAGACCAGCAACCTGTAAAAAGAAGCAAATTACAGATTTTTTTTTTTTTTTTTAAGTAAGCATAAAATTAGTTCTGCTGACTGGATAAACACACCTACAGAAATCCATACATTACCCAGTTAAACATTACAGAGTGGGGTAAAAACAGTTATCATAATTTGCTTGTCTGACTTTACTACCACCTTTCAAACCAAAACCTGAAGCATTTCTTTTAGAACTCCCCATAGCCAAGGAGAAGAAAATGTGGGCAGGGATGAAGGCAAACATCAGAGGTGGCCAGCTGTTGCCTTAATAAGGTAAAACCTGAATTCCCAAGCCCTCTAAGCAGAAGTATGCCATTCCCCACCACTCTGATACCACAGACCATATCACCACTCTGTGGTCCACAGTCTAGATGAATTGTGATCAAGTCCCTTCCTTAGGCCACAAGACTGTATCTATAGCTTGATGCTTCTTGCATAATTTTCAAAATTCTGCCCTTCCTCGTTGTGAACATCGCTGGACTTTTCTACAGGATCACAACTTATTAATACCAGGTTAATACCATGCCCTTTGTCCCTGCAGCAAGTGTTCCTTCCCAAGTATGGTCAACAGCAGTTAAATGTCATTTATCCACAAATACCTGGAAGGGAAAGAGGCAGCAGTGGGGCAGAGGTGAGCACTCAGACTGCTCCTTTCAGCAGATTGCCAGATCAAACAGGAATCATGGACTACAACTCCACAGGCTGTTTGTAAATACTAGCTGCCTTTTCATTCAGCCTTATACTACATTAACTTGCATCCAAGTAAAAAAGAGCAGAGTCCCTGAGAATGGTAGTCAAAACATGTCTCCAGAAACTGCAAGGCCCTTCACCCCTCCTACCTTCCCTCTCCCCACAGAACAGCATTGAATTACAATACTGATATATGAACTACAGCTGCAATTTCCTTTGTAAACAAGCATCCAATCAATACAAATATACACTTTTTACTTAATAAGACACTTACTGTTAAATTTATCATTACAGCAATACATATACTGAAATTCAAGAAAGCCATCTTCCTCTGGACATCCTAAGTAACAAGAAATTTGAATGCTTTTTCTTTCAACTGTGCATTGATGTCTTTGGTCTCTTTTAGAAGTCATTCATTTCAAACAAACTTTCTGTTCACATTTAAAATTGTAAAATGGGAAGTTTAAAATTATGCATTTGTACAATGTGCAAGAAGTCTAGTTTTGCAGCTGTGCAGCTTTGTATCAGCTGGCTAGATCACAAAGAAGTGAAGGAAGTAGCAAAACTACTACACTAAAACTGAACTGTTACGTACCTTGTTTTACAAGATGTATGTCTCCTTCTCGTGTTTTTTCCCAAAGTCCATAGCAGGTACTACCTTTCATGCACAAAATTGTGCCATTCTCCTGGGAGATTCGGCTCTCACTGATTCCATGGTCCTGCTGATATGGGTCTTTAAATGCACACAGCCGCTCCTCACTCTGTGTAGCTTTAGCCAAAGAAAGAAAAATAATTTTTGTCAGTGATGCGTTCTTTAAACTGTGCTCCCGCAGTCAGAAATAAAAATGAGGTCTGTCTTGAAGTTTCTTTCACACAGAGGGCAAAAAATTCTCGGCAGATGTCAGAAGGTGCATGTGCCAGTGCTTGAAGTTCAAAGGTACAGAATAAAACTTTCATTGCATAGTCTGCCATCATCTGCATTGCTTGTCCTCAAGCCTAAATTACACGACTGCTGTTCTCTTCAATGACCGCCTGTGCTACTTCATTGTTGCCAGATCCTAAACCAAGATGATCTTTTTCAAACTGCCATCCAACCCAGTGCCTACCAAACCCAGAGGGTTTTTTCCACTTTCTGCTATTGACCTATCTCTTTCTTCTCCGTGTTACTCAGCCTTTGCACTGCTACTTACTGCTTTTTGCTCAGCAGCTGATCAGTTTGGGCTCTTTCACTGCACTAATGTCCAACCACAACAATACTAACAGAGTAAAACCCATATAATTGACCAGCAACTCTGGGAAACACTGCCTGTAAACAGGAGCAATGCAGCACATAAAGTCTCCCTGTGAAGTGTCCAGCAGGAACATCATAAAACATACAAAAAGAGTTCAAAAATAAATACTCCCTTCCAGCTGAAAAAGTTTTTGTGTTTTTTTTTTCATTAAGACAAAACCAAAGCCACTCACAAAAAGTGTACTGATTTTTACATAATTATTTCACCACCAAACTCCAAAAATGTAGTACCTTAATTCATATGTTTTAACTGCCTCTGTCATCTTTTCTCTAGAAACAGTAAAAACATTCAAACAATGTGTTCTTCAGAAAGGCATCAAGTTCAAGATAAATAAATCCTACATTTGTAGTGACTCTATTTAGAATATTTTCATTCTTCCGTTACTGATTTTATAAAATGCATGGAAAGCTAGATGTGTAACTGCAAGGCACTTAGATACTCTTCAGAAGTACAGCTCAGCAAACATCCAATCACAGTAAGAATTTGTACTACATATTTCAACAACTAGATTTCATCCCGTTCTTTAACTCCCATCAAAGCACTGGCAGCAAAAACATGCAAGATGAAGTAGATTGGTCTTTTGGGAAAAACAGATTTTGAACTTAAAGTAAAATTATAGCATATGTAACTGTAAATTATTAAAGGTACTATATAAAATATCTCCTCACAGATGGTTTACTTATTTGATCGTTCTTCAGCACTGGCCCCAAAGAAGCCATGTTTCAGCAAGGCAGATTTACTGCAAAAACACTGCTTCACTGTGTCACCAGCGCAGGGGACTGGGTAAGAAAAAGAAAAACCAAGATACTTGGATACATGTGTCTCACTTTTAAGGCTGTTACTATTCATTAAGGAGTCAAAATTTGTAATTCTTCTATGCTGAGACCTAAATTGCTGCACTATTCAGGCCAGCATTCTGTCAGTGTTTCCTAGTTTATTCTGTGACACCAGTAACTAAAATAGCACAACTTAGCTGATTTTTCTACTGGTCTGGTAGGGCGTGTGTGATCTGTTGAGCTGCGAGTCGGCTCAGTGGGGGTAAAACTCTCAGCTGAGGAGACAGGAACTTCTTAAGCCAGTGTAATTCAATCACTTACAGCTCCACACTCTCCGAGAACAGGGCTGGCAGTCCGTGCTGCTCACCCACCTCTCTGAACTCTGGTCAGTGCACTATTAACACTTTACATCTGGTACTACGGTTTTGCAGCGATAAATACATTCATTATGAAGCAGCGACTTACTTGATATTCAGAAAGTTAGTTGCCTAAATTTCTTATCAAATTTTTTTTTAATCTCCATGAGCAGAGTTAGTCAAGTTACTGAGTACAAAAAGGTCACACATTAACAGCCAGCACATGCTGCCTCCAGCAGAACCTGCCAGTTGCGCGCTGTAGTTTTATTCTCAGAACAGCTGAGTATGCCAGGCGTGAAGCATCTGTCCCGCAGTCTCTGCTCCATGACATGGGACTGGCCAAGAAACAACATATGAAAGGAGAGGACACCACTGCCATAAGGGAACTGGATCTGACTAACTTTTTGAAAATTCAAAGAATAAAAAACTATCACAGAATTACAATTTTCAAAACAGAATGGGACAGAAGTATACAGCCTTGTGAAATAGGATGTATCTGCTCTGAGGGACAGTACAAAGCTTTTAAAACCTGTTGCACATGATAGCTGAGTGGGGCTAAGGCCATTCAAGATCTGGTTGTTTACAAAATGCTCTAACTGCTGCAAGATAAGCCCTTTCATAACTTGCGTTTATTGTGAAAAATAAATTTAAAAGAACAGAATTTATAGAACAGCCACACGAATCTGGTTTCCTCATTAAAAAAAAAAAGTCAATTCAAGGAAAGTCCACTTTAATAATTTAAACTCAATAGGTTAAAAAAAAATCTTTTAACCTATGAACTAATAGAAGAAGAAAGAAGACCAAAACAAACCAAAACCTTTTGAGTTTGCCTTGGACTGAGAAAAAAATAATGGCAAGTATCATGTCTCTGCTCCACAGACTGAGACAGTTTTAACTGCATACTTTTCAGGTCTCTCAATCTTTCTATAAAACTCTTCGGATCAAGGCTGAGAGGTAAGAATATGAGAAGATACTCAAAAAAAGAGAAGTTGTTAACTGTCATGCCAGATGCTGTCCAACCATATATGTACTACAGAAAATAAAAGTAACTACCAAAGGCTTTTCTGATTTAAAAAGATTGTATTGCCCTATAAGAATACCTGCAGAGGGGAGGGTGGGGCAAGCATGAGAAAATACAACACACAGAGCTAGCAACCTGAGTGTCTATCAATTTTCTTGCACAGTAATAAAAATACGAGTTAACTTGACACAATTTAATGTCAGATGATCTCAGTGGGAAACTTTTCCAACAAAAAATAAAGGTTACTCATCCAACAGCTAGAGTTTTCATGCTGATCACTGCACATTCCTGCTTCGACTATAACTTGGAGAAGCATGGCCCCTGTGGGAGCAGTACCCACTGCAATACTCTGCTGACCCCTGCCCCTTCCCTGATGGCATGGGACATCTGGAGAACAGGGGACATGGAACAAAAGCTACTTTATTTTTCTCTGTGGCCTCTGTGTGTTCATCATTGAAGTTGCAATGCCGAAGAAAATTGGCTAGGGCATTCAGATGTACAGAAACCATCTTGAAGAACACCAGAATAGATGAGCTGTGTCAGTTACTGTACATGACTTCAATCCATTCCTGCTCTGGGGTTTCCTTCTTCCAGGCAGTGGAAACTAGTCAGGTTCAAAAACTTTTAATACTGGAGTACTTCTAGGTCAGGTCTTGAAAGCAGACTCTAGCCTAGGTGAGTATGCTGTATGCCTTAAAACTTGCCCAAAAGAAGTACTACAAAATACTACTACAAAAACCACACAAAAGTGCTGGAGTACCTCTTTAAAAGTTGACCTATTTCAACAGAAATCTTACTCTTCAAGGTAAAATACCGTTGCTCATTTGGAATTACACATGTTCCACATGGATGATGTTGTTTGTCAGTTTTCAGTCATCATGGGAGCCAACAGGTATGCAGGGTGCATTCAGAGCTGAAACACATCTCCCTATCCCTTGGGAGCTGGGCACCTGCAACGTTTGAGGGCAGCCACTAACACTCTCTGTAGCAGCTTAGCTGGAAACAATTCCAAAGCTCCTTCTCCATGCTTGGAGATATTTGAAAACCATCTGGATATGGTCCCAGGCAGCTGGCTCTAGGTGACCTTGCCTCAGCAAGGAGTTGGACAAGATGACCTTCAGAGGTCCCTCTCAACCTCAACCATTCTGCAATTCTTGCATGTCTCCAAGTACTCAATGCGCAGCAACAAGACACAAAAATTATTTCTCAGCTGGGCTACTTGCTCTTTTTTGTCTCCAAGGCAGGCGAGATGGTAAGACTAGAACTACTGGACTCTCTTGTTTGTCTTCAGCTCAAATAGATCCAAACCCAAGGAAATACCTTAATGTTAAGATCTTCATTAAACAACAAGAGCAATTAAAATAAATAACTTATCCTATGAAGATTGAGGCTCCTGAACTGCTCTATTTGATACATCCAGTTCATTTGCTACCTGCTAGAAACATGAAGGGCAAAGTCCCTGCAGACATGAGTGCTCACTAGATATTACAGATCCATAAGCAGTTCACTGTACAATGCCTTATAGATTTCACAGGCCCAAGATGCACCAGCAGTGTATCCCCAAATCAGCAAAATGCAGAAGCCACTTACAGATCAAGCTATGCAGTGTATTTGCCCAGACATGAAATGTCCCAGCATACAAACTCAACCAAGACCTAGCAGCAAAGTTAAGTGGCAGCACAGGTTTCACAGGACATCTGCTGCATGGCTGAAGTCATCTTTCAAAACCCTGAATTTACCTTTATAAGGCAAATTTCATAGTAAACTCTGTTCATCACATAGAACTCATCACACATTCAGTTCTTCTTTAATTAACCCTTTAATGAAAGATCATGAGATATTTTAAAACAAATAAATGGCAACTGAATGCCTACATGTCATACACCACTGAAAAATTTGCTACTGCAGACAACTGTAGAAGCAACAGATAGGCTGACACTAAGGAGGACAAAAAGCAAAACTTGAACAACAAATTATGAAGGATTTAAAATGAAACGTCAGTTTTCCATTCCATTTTTATTTGTGAACCAGACAAACTATGTCAAAATAATTCAACAGAAATAATAAAATGAACTCAAGCTTCTGTACTCCCATCCTGCAGAGATTTCTAACAAAGATAAGAGGGGCAGGCACCATTCCCAGAAGTTCTACCAAGGGAAAAACCAACAAGAGCAAAGCAAGCTCTTCAATTCTCTATCATAAACCAGAAAATAAACCAAACCTCAAAATGAGTTCTGTTGCTCTCCAGCCCATTTTACACCTCTATTAATAAAACAATGCACTTTTATATACAGTTTCAGAAACGAACATAAGTGGCATTAGAATTGAATATGGGTGCTCCAAGCAGTCATTTAAGGAACAGTAAATGTTCTCAGCTTTCCTGCTTGGCTGCCACTACCGGTGAGTCTGATCACCACATGCACTTGTAACAGACTTTACTTGAATCAGATTGTGAAAACTTATTGTCCTATTCCAAGAGGAGAATGGGTAAACAGACTACATTAAATGACTTTCTTGAAAACACAAAGGAACGGCGAATTGTCCATAGTTTCCCAAGTCCATCCTGTGGCTCACACTTACTGTCGCAGTGCTCTGGGGGCATAGAATTCATCCCCATGCCACTATACAGCCTCAAGAAAGAGGACCAGGGCTTCAGGAATCTCCTTTTGGTATATGGCTCGGGTTTTTATGTGATTTACCATCTTAGAATTAATCAGTTCTACCGTGAACAAAAAAAATCTGAACGTTATCACGGGCAAAATGCTATATAGGTATTTTCAGTATTTTCTCCCTGTAATCATGCTGCTATTTCCAGCTGCTCAGAAACAGAGAACTGATTCACACTGATAAGTGTTCTGCAGATAATTCTGTCTATTCACTACAAAAACACCCTGAGATGTTTACCATGTGAACATTTGTCTTTTCTCCCCCTCTAAAGGTATTTCTGAACAGCAAAGATCAGAAGAAAATTACAAGAGCATCTACTGTGTCAGAAATGCTGTATGCAACTAATACACAATTAATCCATACTAGGATGAGTTTAAACAAATGAATATGTCCCTATTGTTTTTAATATAGTAATTCTTTCACGATCACGGTGTGTTCTAGGAAAACAACTACTGAAAACAATGAAAGAGAAATACCAAAAGTTACAGGAATCCAACTGCAAATCCTTAGAACATGAGTCATGTTTTCACTAATAGCATCGGAAGTCAGTTCCATTAGTACTTAACTGATGCTTCCTGACCTTGCATCTATTCAATGCAGTATGTAGAATTCACATCAACTGCAAAGCGAGAGGAAAAAGAAGAAAAAAAAGACTCAAATGTTACTCAAATGCTACTCCATGGTCTAATCGCTGGGATTAAAGATAAATAAATACAACACTTGCCACTTTATGATTAATGCCAGGCAAAACATTTTGTGACTCAACAGTCACAAATAAAAGAATCTGAGATAACGGCCTGAAGACAAACCTGCAGGCAATCTACAAGAACAGACCTGCTGGTATCACAGACCACACACAGGGGTACCATGTTGGTAATTACACCAACTGCCTTTAAGTCCATATAAGTGACAACTTGAAAAAAAAGGCAAAAAATGAAAAAGGTTTCCAAGCATTTGTTTGCCTGTAATGGGATTTCTTTACATACAGGCCACCACACATTCAACTGGGAACCTCAGTACACTGCAACAGATTTGTTTTCAAAGATCGACATTTTTTTCTGTAACTTGTCCTTTCAATTAGTGAGATTTTCATCAGAACAGCCATAGACACAAAACCTGTTTTGTTTTGGCCCTGTCAGCTTTCTGTGGAGTTCTTTTATTTACACAATAGGGGGAAACATCACTGCCCTCGAGGCAGGGTTATGAGATAGTTTGCATTATGAAGACACAGGCTATTATAAGGAAGGTGTAGATCAGGAGGCTCCTCTGAGTAGATCTTTTCAAATACTGATAGCTGAATTTTGGTGTGATGTACAGAGAAACAGAATCTTGAAGAAATCATCACTTAGCAAAAACTCTAATGTTGCTTTTTTTATCTTTTCCTCCTCAGAGGCTTTAATTACAAATATTTCTAAACGTGTATCCACTTATATTAAAATATATCATAAGCAGATGTCTTTTGAAGGAAGTCATGCTTCTCCAGACAGACCACCCTCAACACCAACTTCGAGTGGGAGGAAAAAAAGCTAAACTACTGGTAATCTTCCACGTATTTACACTTCCAGTATTCTGTTTTGTAGCATGTTTGACCAACTGCACAGCAGGGATCTGCACTGACTGGTCAGAAAAACAAATAAATTGTCTGCCTGAGGATTAGGCATGAGGGCATGAAGGTCTAAACCAACTTGAAATGGCCTGGAGACTTTCTGAGCAAGAGGTCAGGAGCAGCACAGTGCAACACAAAGCCAGGGAATGTTTGGTCAGGCAGGCTGCACAGCCTATTGCTTTACAGCAAACTTCCATATCAGAAGTCCTCCAGATGGGCTCCAAAACACAACCACTGGACTAATATTTTAAAGACATGAAGATGAAATAATGGAAATTTGCACAAATTTGCACAGGAGAATACAGCAGAACTTCTAGGAAGGAGGCAGGAAAGTAAAGAAAAATGCTTCAGAAATTTACATCTGTGGCAAATTTATATATTTTCCTCTCCTCCTAAGAAAAAGAGGGGAAATAAAGACCATCACAATCATTAACTATTTTACAGGACATAATATGTACCTCAAGATATACTGTAAAATATATTTTGACAATAAACCCTTTACAGTTTATACTCAGCGTTAAAATCTGGAATAATCTGTTCACAGTAGTGCATGTCCCTGGCCTTAGTTGATGAAAATTATTTTGGTTTTGTCTGCTTTTGCTGACTAATATCACAGTTTCAAGTGCTGGCAATTACACAGAGCCAGGCTTTGATTGAGAACTAGTGCCAAAGCTAAAATGAATGCTAGTACTGATACCCATTTTGAAGTGACTGACTGCACATGCAGATGACAAAATAACTTATGTTCATTACAAGGCCCTTTGCCCTCAAAACAGACTAGAAAATACAAGTGTCTTTTTTCTGTACATGGATATATATGGTCTTTCCTTCTCCTCAATCTAGCCTTCAAGCAAGCAAGTAAATTTGAAACCTGTTTCCTTCCTTGCTCACTTTCTAACACAGTGTTGTGGGCTGACCAAGGCTACCAGCACTGATGGAGACACCAGCCTTTTCCTGTTGAGTTTTCCTCAACAGTCTCGGGTATCTTGGTATTTCAGCTTCATTCTGAAGAACCAGTGGTCTGCTAGCACTAAATAAGTGCAACAGAGCCAGATCACGTGGCAGCTGTATCGAGTCATGCTCTGCATAAGGTTCACACTTTGCTTCCTACTCAGGCAATGCTCCCTCAGACTGCTTTGGTACACAGTCCGTGGCTTCCTCTGGGCCCCACCTGGGACCAGCTGACCCTCCTGGCACAGCCTCACTGGCCCCTGGCTACCAACACATGTCCCTCTTGCAGCCTTACATTAGTATTACACACCTCTGCCCAGATGCATCCACCATACCAGGCATTTCACTAACTGGAATTAATGTAAATAGAGATGTATGGAGAGGCCAAAAAGTCAATCATCAACTCAAATTCTGTACTGCAGGCCTTGTTCTCCTTTTACCCAAATTTACTCTCAAAGGAAGTGTTGCCTTAGAAGAACCCAGCTTACGCAACAGAAGCCATGCAGCAAAGAACCAGGATGGCAGAGATTTATTGCTAGCAGCTGACAAATTATGTAGTTCCCAAACACTGCCAGATTTTATGCAAAAACACCTGAGCTTACTGCCAATAAACCGTGTCATTGCCTTATTTCTACAACTTTCTAAATGTTGCTGAGGATCACCAGATCACCTTGCAGTGCAAATCTTACCCGAGCCCAACATTACCACAGATGCAAAATTTTATCCATCTAGTACGAGCACAAGACATGGTGGCAAGAAAGCTAGCAACACCGTGTTTTGGGTCAAAATTCAAGAATGTCAAGTGAATTCGAACAGTTAATACTGCTTTACATCAAGAGGCTGAGCATTTTTCAGCTGATATGGGAAGAGATTCGAGCTGAATCTGTAATGAGGATATTGACTCAGCCAGGGTCAGAGAAGGACAAACTGCAGAATTAAACCCAAGTGTCCTGAAGTCTCAACTACAGCCACAACAAGTTGACCTTTGACTACCTTTACTTGGGCCACTAATCAGAGCTTCTCCCACCTTAGAATATCTCCTCCACAATGTATACAACTACACAAGAAAAAGAATCTACCTCTCACAGTGATTCAGCATTTTCCTTAACATTGTTGTGTAGCTGTGTTCAGCAGGTACACAGTTAGACAGACTTATGGAATAAAAACGAATGTCCTAGTTCAGCAGGTTTCTTCCATCTTTTTCCCCCTCTGCTAAATTCTCATTGATTTTTAACAAGACAAAACTAAAACAAAAAGGCACGTAACAAAAAGGTAGTGGAAAAAGGTTATCAATCTGACCAGTATTAAATTCCTAAATATATCACCTGCTAGCTGCAAGAAAACCCCACTGGTATGTTAAAAAAACTATAACAGTATCTTAGTTCAGTGATTACACAGGACTGATGACATTTTATCACACAACTTGGCACTTAAGAAACATTTAAAGGCTTTCTAGCAAGAGACTGCAGCAGGTTTCTTGGTGTTGTAAAAACAGTAAAATGTCATGGTATTTTAGCATTCACTTTTTTAAGGTTTAAAATACTCATCTTTGGCATCAGACTTCAACTTAGAGCCATTTTCAAAAACTTTTCATTTCATATTAAAGCAAAATCCAGTCAGTGTGTTTTATATGGAAATGCAAGGATCCAAGTACATTCAAAAAGTCTTCTGAAAAAGCTGTTAAGCTCAAATACTCAAAAGTAGAAGCAAATTAGCATAAAACATGATTAAACCATTAAATATCATGAAAGTGTCAAATCATAGAATGCATTTGACACTCACTTAAGGGAGAATCTAATCTAAACACATTAATGGAGGACAAAGCATAAAAAAATTACCCTCAACTCCAAATGCTTGTCTTATTTTAAAATAATCTTAGAGCTTCCATGACATTAATAAAGTTGAAGATGATGATTTTCTGTAAGGATTCACATGGCAAAAAGCATCCCCGTGGCTTCAAATCACATTGACTGGTTTGCACTGTCTTCTTGTCTCAAGACGAAACAATTGCTTATTTTACTCCATGAGCAAACAGGAATTCCAGTCTTTACACACAGTTGAATCAGCTCGGAGAGAATCTACTCACAGACTCACAATGTAGAGCAAAAGAAAAATTTTCAACAAAAAGCATTCTGCAAGTCAGCTTTAATGTATACTTTCCACTTTATTTAAGAATTAGTCCAATGCACACTACAGGTCATTTAAACCCAGCTT
Source organism: Eulacestoma nigropectus (assembly GCA_013397775.1). Taxonomy (NCBI): domain Eukaryota; kingdom Metazoa; phylum Chordata; class Aves; order Passeriformes; genus Eulacestoma; species Eulacestoma nigropectus. Next base: position 288,228 of record VZTE01001920.1, read on the forward strand.
TCTGGAAAAGCACAGGGAAGGAAGTAGCTGGCCTTCACTGACTCAGCAGGATTTTGGACATCCAACTTCTCAAGATCTCCTGGAAAAATCCCACTCTACATTTCATCTGAAAGCGTGACTAAATTACAGGATTTAAACAAGTCTAGCATTTTTCCAATTATTTTTTTATATATTTTTCACTTCCTAAATGACTGTGTCTCCATTCAAAGAAAAAATAAGTAAGTTCATGTTACTGTTTAGCAATTATGTCGGAATAGAAATCACCACAGCCTTAGTCACACATAATCTTTTCCAGTGGCCAGTGTCTATTCATGGAACTGAAAAAGCCTGAATTCTTTATCTTTGCCCTAGACTGGAGTTCAGGGATTTTTTTCTGGGTATGAGCGTCTGGCTTTTGTTTATCTGGGCTGTCAAAGTAAAGTATCTGCATGGAATAACACAGGAAACTCTGCAGCAAAAGCAACAGTAAAGCAAACTAATGATGTGGTATTTATCCCCCAAACTCAGATGTAACAGACTTCCCACAGCAAAATTGCTCATTCCAGAGTCTGCTTTACATTCCCCCTAAAAAAGATCTCCTACTTTCCTAACACATCTCACCCACTTTTCTACCTAGCAGGGATGCCATTTCTACTGAGGATATTACTGAAACACTTTCTGGAGAACTTTTCAGTAGCTTACATCTGGAGAAAGATAGTACCCATACAGCCTGTCTCTTACAGCATATTACAAAAATTTTTCCTATAAACATCTTTAGGAAGCTTACACTACTGGCAATATGCTGAAACGTTTGAAAACTGGCAAACACTCTTTGACCTGAAGCTACAAGGAAATTTAGCTCCAGAATCATAATCATATTTTGCCCTCAGACAGAAGCATAATCTATTTGGCTTTGAAATCTTAAGCCCTGAAGAAAATGACAAGAACAGCAAAAGGCAGAAACTGGCTTCTCCCCTGACATGCTTTATGAGGGTATAAAGCTTCTCACCTTTCCAGAATTCCTCACAGAGTATATGTTTAAGTTTAGAAACATCTCGAGTCTTTTTCTTCAAGGCATTTATTAGTATGCCACAGAATACCCCACAAACCATTGTTATCTTGAGTCAAGAGCATGGTCAACATGACAGCTCCCCAGGCACCTTAATGCAGCCAGTGCAAGGTGAAAGTCAACTCACGCAGAGGACAGACTGTTATCAAGGTCCAGTAAGAGATTGTGGGCTGCTACAGGAACTTGGGACCTACTTCAAACACTCCTACTTTGTGTTCCTTAACTGAGAGCAGGAATGGAAAGAATTGTCAGCTAAAGGTATTTATGGTGTTTGTTGAACTGGTCAAAACCAGAAAATATTGACTTTTGCTTCTGTTAAGACTTCAAGGTTATCAGCCCACTGAACAGAGGTCACTGTTCATATATTTCTTGATGTTACAGTGCTTAAATTGTTAGAAATTTATGGGCACAGCACTGAACTATTTAAAATCAACTCATACATTTTTTTTATGCATTTATTCTTTTCCATTTAAATCTCTGTTGTACCAAAACCAACTTCACTGGCCAAGAAGGTGATATAGGCAAACTTTTGCAGACTTTGTATAGTCAGAAAAAAATCAGTGTCTAGTCAAGACAAGCTCTTCATTAACTCCTGATTTCTAAACTTAAGCAGTTAAAAAGGGCATGGTTGGTACGTGCAGACAAGCCCAGGTTACTGAACACACTTGTTTCAAGGACTGGCTTTCACATACTGAAGTACAGTATGTCACACCAAGGAAACAAACTTCTGGGGACAAGGAAACAAAAAAAAAATATTTTTAAACAGAAGAAGATTGTTTTAAATTATCTTTGTTGATGCTAATGACAGGAAACATGGAAAAGGGCACTCCCAAAATAGACACTCAAAGAAAAGACTGCAATCAACTTGCTTAACATTTTGCATTGCACACCTGAGGACGATGGCTAGAGCTACGCTCAAAACACCATCTGAACTCCTCACCCTATATATATACCTCAGGTAGCACAGGTTAAAACATCTCACAAGACACAGCAGTAGTGTGAGCAGAACACATCAGGTTCTTCAGGTCACAAGCCAGTCTAACCCACCAACGAGCTGCTGCAAGGGTGAGCACAGAGCCAGACTGTGCGGGGGCTTCCCCACACATGCTGCAGCTCTCCACCACAGACACAGACAAGATCAGCATTTCAGTCCAGGAGAGTCTGAACTTTTTCTGATTCAGACCTACTTAAAGGGCAGGAAATAAGCAGAAACAGCATCTTGGCATTTGGGACTTGAAAGGAAGGAACAACGCCAAATCTCATTACGACAACCAAAAAAACCGCGAAAGCATAGAGGCTTTACAGTGGCAGAATTTACCAGTAAAGAGGTGGTTTCCTCTATGTTTTCACTTTTTTTGAAAGACTTTAGTCTTTCAACACCACAAAGTGTTACACACATTTATTACAGGGACATTGAACAAATACTACTTAGTTGATTTGGTGTCTTTTGAAATAAAACTATGATCAAACACTTTGTTAGCCACTACTGAGAGCATTTTCACTCATGACTGGGGACATAGTTTAGTGGTGAACACGGAGGTGCTGGGTTCATGGTTAGACATTAATCTTAGAGGACTTTTCCAACCTTAACAATCCCATGATTCTATGAACTGATAAATTTTTCTCTTTAATTTGAACTAGAAACATTACAAAGCAATATAACTTGAAGCAAACATTAAATAGCAGCTTTAAATAAATTCAGACCAGGTTTGTTAACTCATGTACTTATTTCCTAGCAAACTGCCTCTAATTTATGAAAATTAAAGTTACCAAAATTAAAGAAAAATACTTATGTTTGCACACACATTATTTATGTTTCTTTATAAAAAATACATGATTGTACAGAATACCACATATTTTAAGTAATCCATATTGTACTAACAAAGTAGGTTTTCTGTTCTTTTTAACAGATTTGTATAAAGGAACATTTACTTGCAATCTCTCTGTAAATAAGTGATCCTGATCTGAGCCCAAATTACTTGACAGGGTGATAAGCCAGATAAGGACAATTTCTAGTGATTAAAATACAAATCCTTCCAGTGTTAAATGAATTTAAGTTCAATATTTTGCTAAGCAGTTTTAGGACAGACATGCCTTTTTATTTTTCCCCTTTAAATATAGACATAGCTATCAGAAAAGGGAAAACCCCAGAAAATACACAACTCATAACCTGAATGTGTGTCTTAGAATCTTAAGGCAAGATATAATTCATTCTACAATATTCACTAAACACATTTACAGGAGCAGACAGGTTTTCAGAATCTCTGAGACAAACTAATACTGCAATCAAAGGATTAGCAAACCAGCTGCCTATGTGCCATTACAGCTGATTATCATAGACTGTAGACAGCTAGCTTACTTGGAAAGTGCTTTCAGGAACAATCCATTGTTGCCAGAGAGAAGGGTATAGCAGGATAATGTGATAATAACTCATTATTTTATTTATTATACATAAAAAGGGAACTTATGTAATATAATTTGCATGAGGTTTTAGAAAATCTTGTTATAAACTACATTTACAGTAAAACCTGACAAAATGAAGAAGTGGAGGCTTAATAAACACTGCCATTCAGAGCTAAGGATGCCATGCAGTGAAGGTTTGACTTCTCAATCTTTTCCTCCAATCTCACTACAAACTAAACCAATGCCAAAATTCATCTCATCATGAGACCTTATTACCTTATATATGCTAGAATAAAATCATGGAAAGAGAAAAAAATGGAACAATCTGGAAGTTACAGGTTTACCTTCAAAATGTTTTGAAGTATCTTTTCAGTTCACATGTAGAAAAAATTTTGAAAGAGAAACTTCCAGTAGCCCTCAATAAAAAACTGCTCTTGTTATTAAATAGTCCTCTAACAGTTTGTTATGTCCAAATAGTTTTCCCTCCCTAAGGCTATGAGAAAGAATTATTGTTCTTAGTGGAGACTGAGCTACTACCACACAGGAAAGCAGCAGAACTTAGCATATATAAAAAGATACTGACATGTCTACAGCATTGCTTACAAAAAAAAAAAAAAAAAAAGAAGTGTCTTTAGTTTTCTGCTAATACTAGTAACCAACTTACTTCATCCCTCAGGTAGCTGGTAAAAGAAATAATGTGAGCAGAGTAGAGCGCTGTATCTCTATCAGAAGTATGGACATGGCATTCTTTTTGCTGCATACGGTTTACTTTGACTAACACTGGCTTTAGTCTATGTAATTTGCAATTATATATTAAATCCTAAGATTCCTGTACGAGGAGAAAAACAGGATCATCTTGATCACAGTATCTAGCTATTGATATGGCTTCTGTATCTCAGAAGAGGAAGCCAAAGTCAGAATTTCACAGCCAGTCAGGAGAGGACAGACTGCCTAGGGGGAACCACAGAAGTATAACTATGCACCAGTTATTCAAAGCACAGCTTTCCAGAAAGCTTTTAGATGAAATAGATTATTCCTTCCTACTTGCTTCTTCTCTAGTTTGTCTTTTCTCCCCCACCTTCTGGGGATTTAAAGGTCTTTGAACATCCTGTGTCAGAGATGAGATGAAATAACAGCCATTCACAGTTTTAAAATGCTCTGTCTGAACAAGGCAGAGTAGTTAAAGAAAAGCAGCTTACCATAGTTTTATCCTCAGCTTCTTTGTTTACAACATGCTTACTCTCCAAATCTTGCTTCCTGTCTCTATCTTATAATATTGAAAGGTAAACCTCTCAGGTTTGCAAGCCTTTTTCACTCTTACATAAAATCTCTTGAAATCCGCCTCCCTATCCATTCATCCATGTAAAGATGTCTAAGAAGGTCTAAACACAAGTTCATCCACATTGCCTTTGTCTTCTTTATTTTTAAAAGCTGTATTTTCCATTACACCTTGGTTTTTTTCTAAATCACAATTGCACATCATTGAGGACAAAGAGGATGAGAAAACAGGAAATACTTTGATTCATGTGGGGTTTAATGTTACCCAGTCACTGTATTATTCAGGGACCAAAAAACACTAACAGAAATTGAACTGAAGAAGATCCCAACAACAGAATCAGTTGGATCTCACATAGGAAATATAAAAGGAGCTCATGCTTAGCTTCATTAATCCTTTCCCCTTGGCCCCCCGCCTCTAATTAGCATGTTGTAAGTACTTTCTGAGAACACTGGACCATAAGGATGTACAACACAGGTATCAATGCTAAACTGAAAGTAAAATAATGAAAATGTTGGCAGATAACTAAGTCTCTTCTCTGTGAAGAGGAGAATAGAACACAAAACACAAAAACGAAAATCCAGACCAGGTTATCTTTGTAGAGTAATAGGAAAGGAAAATGAAGGAAGTCCAACAAAGGAAATGTGCAACCATTACCATCTGACAACAAACCAGTTACCACCAGTTACAAAGGAAAAGCAGCATTCCATAGATCAAATAAAAGAGGAATTTAATTCAATCATGTCTGAGCTTTCTCTACCTAATAAGCAGAAAGACACCATACTCTTCAGCTGAAGCTCTCTTGGTTCAATACAAAGCCAAACGAGGAAGCAAAGGACAAATGTAAACAAAATTCGAAACAAAAATATTTGGTTTTTCTCTACATGAAAATCAAGTTTCAGGGTATTTTCAACATTACAGAAAAGTTAACAGGACCCAACAATTTCAAGCTTTGCAAAAATACTAACTTGTAACTGAAAACAAAGACAGATAAGTACAATGAAATTCAGCAATCTCTGAACACACTGAGTAGCTTACTCATAAAATACCATCATTATAATAGTAGTATTTGGACTTTAAAAGCTACTGAAACAGTGAGTGCAGAATCTGTTCCACGACATTTAAAGTTCCAGGTAGGTTTTACACAACCACAGATGTACTCTTCCACCCCCCCTGTTGCATCCCTCAAGCAGTAAGGTTCTCTTCTCTTGCTATTCCTCCCCTTGATGCTTAACCTCGTTGTACTTCCACCTTACCTTTCAAAGTCCCACCACATTCAGTCCCCCACTGATTTTTTTTCAATCTGCTTATCATTTCCATGCCTGCTCCTCCCCTGATGCATTTGATAGCAGATGCCAGTTTCTCTCTTAAGCACCACTACACCTTTTCTAGGTCACTCTATACATACAGCACAGTTCCTGTGAGGAGCTGCCAAGTCACTGTCACTCTCACCTAATTTTATCCAAGCTTGCGCAGAAATTAGTTTCTACCACAATATAAGTCCACAATGAAGGAATTAGTTCCTCTTTCTTAAACTATTAAAAAATTACCAGCAAAACCCCCACAGTAACAAATGCATTAAGGTGACACAACACATGGCTCCATTGTGATTATCTTTGGCATTCTTCAGCCTGTGACCTGGCCTCCACACTTCAGTATTTTTTGCCCTGATTCATTTCACTGTGTCTTTATTCTGATTATTAATAAACTGAGAGAGGATCCAACTCAGGCTTTCATCCAAATACATATCAAAAACATTAAAATAAGAGAGACGGAATCCATTGTGGTTACTATCATGTTGCCACAAAGTGCTTATCAAAGTCCCTATTCAGGAGAAGCAATTTTGTTCTCTCATTTTATGGGATAACATATGTAACTCCAGAATCTGAGGACATTCTAGAGACCACTCTGGGGTCTGGTAAAGTGACTGGCACAAACACCCACTGTGGAAGATTTTCTTGGTGACCCGAGGTGAGCCTGTCAGCCAAACCCACAAACTGACCCGCAGGAGCTCACACTGATATGCATTAACCAGTGGATGGGCACAGTGCTGCAGTAAGAATGACAGCAGGGGAGATTTCTCCCGCTGGATTTGTTTCTACCCACACAAAAAGCAGTCCCTTTCTTAATCCTATGTCCACTCTGTAACCTAGAGACACCAGATGCTAAGACGAGAGAAGCTCTTTTTTTCAGACTCTGCTCTCCTCTCCCGCCCATCATAAAACACTGCTCACTTGCAATTTCCTATCAAATTTGACAGAAAAGTAAAAAATGTAAAAAAAAAAAAAAAAGTAAAAATAGATACTCATTTCTCCAGAGTTCAATGAAATCATGCTGGGTAGAGGCAAGTGGCACCAGAACCACTCCAACAGAAAGAAAAGGTGCTTATTAGGCACAAGAGATTTTACAGCTGAAGGAAAGATTACTTAGAAGTGCCTCCTACTTAATCCCAGCACAGCAGCTCTCAGAGGACCTCTGGCAAACACAATGCTCCCAATTTGGCCAGAACTTTTCCCATCATCACATCTAATCCACATTTCTCACTTCCATAACATTTTAGTGTACACATGTAACCATTTACACATTACTTAAATTGTACTGAAGTTGTTAAGTTCTGGTCAAGTGCCAAATGGCAGTGTTAGAGGCAAATACGAGGTCAGGATAGACGGTGAGAAACACTGCAGAGGTCTCTCTGCTCTTTCTCAGCAGAGCAAATGGCTTCCCAACCAAGACCAGTTGCAATGGAACAGGAGAGGAAATGGAAGAAGAGCCACATGCAGTGTCCTGCTGTATTTTAATCTAAGCTCAGCCATCCGCTCCTCACAGCAGTGTCCGTTTTTAAAGCATTACAAACAACTGAATCCTATGGGATCTATGCACACCCACCCCCCTCACCTTCTGCTGAAGCACACACTAACATTAATCCTACACTGGCACAAGCAACATCTTAAAAGAATCAATAATTTGGTCTATTAAAACCTAAAATTTACACTTGGCAGTAGGATGAACAGAGCAGACATTCTTTTCATTTTATACAGTTTTCTTGACATGAATAAATTGATTTAAAAGATTCCACTCCAGACACCATTTAAAGCTAAATGAATCTGAGGCTGACAATTTTTATTTTCTTAAGCTTTACTTTTTATATGTGTTCAAAGAAAATAAGGACTGAAAAATATCACTGCAAGCATCACTATAGCAACTGCAGCTCTAGAAACTTCCCTGATGCAACACACTCAGATTCCAGATGGAATAAAATGCCATGTCTATCTTGCTTTTCTAAGGAGCCTCTCTTTCCTACAAAGCCTCCAAAGACTAGCAGGGACATCTGCTGCAGAAGTTGCTCTTGCAAAGACCACACATATTTGGATAAATTCACCTATTTTCGCAGTTCTGAAAAGAAATAAAGCAATCAATATCTGCACCCAAATGCTTGCATGAAATGTCACTAGAACAAGAAAAGAGTTATGGAAGGTATTTATTTGAGTCCCTTTACAACCCAAGGGTTGACCTCATTAAAGTCAGAGGCAGTTTTGCCACATATTTCAGCAGAGCCAGAATTCCACACTTACAGGAGATTTCTCTGGTAGCCCGGCTCTTTGACTCACCACACTGCACCCAGGGTATTTTGTAACATTTCACTACATCTGCTGCCAGTCAATTCTGCTTAACTACCTGGATGCAATTTGCAGAAAATGCTGTTTAGCCTTGAATCAAAATCTTAGAAAACACTAACAGCAATAATAATTTACTTTTTTTTTTAAGTACTATGGAGATTGTAAACAAATCCACGGTTGTTTTACCTCTAGGAAAAGACAGAAGACTGGACTAAAGGCACCATTGGCTTATATTTTTTATGCAGCCATGCAGGGATGAATAACAGACAATTGTGTATTTTGTTCATTGGTTCCACTGTTCCACATGAAATTCAGTGTTATGGAAGCAAGAAAGGCCAAAAGATCCTTTCAGGTGCCAGTACAAACTATAAGTGCCATTATAATATTCAAGTAAAAATTTGAACACCATCAGAATGCATGAGTTCTCCACTGTATTCCCATTGCCAAAAATGGGATTAATGGAATTCACATGGAATTAATGAAAATTCTGAAAGATTCTCTGGTTTGGCTCCTATTCTGAAAAATAATTATCAAGACATTTGCCTGGCTCTTTTCCAATTCCTTTTTTGAGTTTGCACAAGTCACCCCTCAGTTCCAAGGTGAACTTCTGATAGTTATTGCACCTTCCAGGCTGAGTGAAGGCCCTGGGCAGGACTGTGGTGCCAGGAAAGATGAGTAATTCACCACTGCTAACGGCAGGCACAGATGCCAGCATTTACAGGGCTCTTGCAAGCCACCGTTTTCAAGTGGCAATATGGTCATGTATGAGGAACATCATTATGCCCTGGAGATTCAGCCCTTTGTCCTCCAGTTCACATAGATGAAAACAAGTGTTAATATATCAAAGAATACTGTCTTGTAGTTCTTATCGCAAGTTTCTGCTTAGCTGACAGATGGCTCAGTTCTTATGAGTGGAAGAAAAAACATTTCCTAGCAGACACCAAATATTTGTGCTTCCTTGGCACACCTCTCAAAGAATTCAAGAACAGGAAAATGGGGACAGTATGAATCCTCCTTCTGCAAGGAAAATAAATAATGGAGGGAAATATGCAGGTCATGAAATTAATTAATATTGTGCAGGCCATATTTGAAAAATACTAGATAGAACACACATCTGTACTTCCCTTCTAGAGCCCTGGGCATAACACTCAAACAACCTCAGCTGCCAATTAACCAGAGTCCCTATAAAATCCATCTACTGCAGGGAGGAATCTGACACTCACTAGTGGGGAAAGTACAAAAAAAAAGGTTTACATTACCACTGTCATTTGACAAATGTGTAAGTAGTAACTTAAATTCTTTTTCTTCAATAATAGCTTTTCATTTTTAAAGTCATAAATAAGGGAGTGTCTGCAATTTCTGATGGATATCTTATGTATGGAGTTCAGGTCTGAGAACAAGTTCAAGTAGTATCAATATCTAACCTGCAAGCAATGATGAGAAATTATCATCAACAGCAACAACAACTGAAAACATTTCTTAAATGGCTGTCTAAATTCTTAAACCAAATATCTAACAAAAAAAAAATTTCTAAATTATATGCATAGAGCTTTAGGTACTAAATGCAAACCCAGACATGCAAATTTGATTACACATTTCTGGCATACTATCAAGGCACAGAAAAACACCACATATACTTGTCTGCTTAACTTTAACTAGAGATGGTTCTGCTCATAATTATTCAGAATCTTTAAAACTTTTTTTTTTGTGAGCTAAACAAGCTCAAGGAAATCACCTCTCACTTGTGCTTATTTTGTGTGGGAAAAAAAGTAAAACTTCAATGAAATTACTTCCTTATAACTATCTCAGCTACTTCTAAGCACAAAGATGGCATGCAGGATCTATGGCTGTAGAGTGCCCACGTCACAAAATACGGCTCTAAGAACGTGCAGCATTATTTAGATGGTGCCAAGGGAAGCTACAACTTTCTAAACTATCAAACATACATCTTTCACATCTGTCTCAAAATATGTCATTGTCAAGCTTATGGGGGGGAAAAGTCAACAACAAATGCTTCTAGGAGGATTTTTAAGTTTGTCCTTCACCCATTCTAGCATTACTAAACATATAAGCTGCAGTGGTCAGTTACACTTTTCCTACATACTATTATCAATAGCTGTGTACTATTAACATAGTAAATTTTCAAATCAACTTATCTTTTCCAACTAGGGTGGAAAATCTGAGTTTTCAGCTTGGTCAGCAATATTTCCAATATTTTTAGCTTTTGACAATGTTGTTTTAAAGACTTGCAGAACTACCATCTCTCGAAAAAGAAATCTACAGAAAGTAATAGCCATTGGTATCTCCTCCTCTGTCTGAGGCTACATCCCCTAAAAATTAAACCAATATTTTACGAGAAATTGTAAATCAACTCCCTCTAGGCTCAAGTAGCAACTATATGTCAATCCTTGTGTATCAGCTCAGTGCTCACTCCTCTCTATACACGTAAGATTTACTAGCAAAAGACTGACTCATCATCAGTTTATGTGATCCTTACAGTAATTCTAAATCCCTGTGAAAAGGCAAACAAAAAAAACCGAGTACATTTTCTTTCAGACAACTTATCTGCACCATAAAACAAATGTTGATTTAAAAGCAAACTGTAACCACTCAGCAGCACTGCCCCTTGCACTGCCCTGCTCCCAGAAAATGATTAACACCACCGTATGGGACAGGCTGCTTCCCTCCTTCATATCAACCCTGCTAAGTTTTCGGACAATACGGGACTATTCAGATCCCCGTCCTGGCCTGCTTCTTTATGTCTCTATTAACTGACCTGCAGCTGTACAAACAGCAGTGTTTCACCAGCATACAGTCTCCTTTACTACAATTTATCTCGTTAAATAGCACTTCCTTAAGCTTAAATAAGTCCAGCGTCTGAAAAACAGTAACAAACACCTTCAAGACATACTCCCTAGTCTACAAAAAGATACATACCAGGTCTCAAACAGTAAATTGCATGGCAGTCTGTCTACCGCATCTCCACAAAGGGGGTTTGCTGAAACCACAAGTCCTGGGGAGTCTGAGGGGCCATGTGTTAGTTTTATGAATATTCTGACTCATTATCAGGTTCCGTTCTCAAAACAGAAAACAGCACTGTATAAGCTTTGCCAGTACAACCATCAACAAAAGCCACCATTTATTTTTTCAGGTAGAGGAGGTTTCCCCAGCTGTGCTAAGAATGCCATCATCTTCCTAAATAAACTATTAAGCTGATGAGGGGACTGTAATTTCTAAAGAAAAATCTGGAAAAGAGTTGTTTTTTCAAATTTGCAAAACAAGTCAGCTAACACGAGCAAACAGTCCCTCTCACAGCTGACAGCCCTGGCTGGCAGCAGGTTGTAACTCATTTTCATGCTTCCCCCTGCTCCCCCTGCAATCTTTTTGGGCACTTCTGGGTAAAAGAGAAAGACAGAAGAGAGATTCAGACACACCCATGTAATGCACATCCAATCCACCGTTAAAAGAAATCCACATTACAATGGCTCAGCTACACTAAATTATTCTGGATTGTCTTTGCAGAGACATCTCAGGGCACAGTTTTTCATCTTAGTTGTTCAAAACATTCAGCAGGGGAGCACTTAAATGAAAAGCTTTTTATATTGGTGCTGCTCAGAGCTACTGTGATTTTTAGAAAGCCTTAAATCTTATCCAGATCAAAATCATAGGTTCAATACAGAAGGAAAAACTTGGCATCAGAGTTGAAAATCCTTCTGTCAGGCAGAACTTCTTCTCAGAACGTGTTCTTTCTTGATCTCTTAAAACAATTCCCACAGTTACTGAGTATTTCAGAAAAGTTACAAACTACCTGAAGTTTTCACCGTAACTGATATAGAGAATATACTTTTAATATTAGCCAAAAAACAGCTTTATGCCTTATAGAAATTATTTTTTCAATTATTTACAGTTTAACACAATGGATTTAAATACATTTTAAAGAAATTTACAGATTGCAAAGAATGGGACATGTGAAAACAAGATCGTATTTTTCAGAGGTGGCGATGTTTACATCTTTAACACATTATTTCTCATTTGATTTAGAGTATAGCACAAAAGCAGTCAATTTTACCAAGAGTACGGGAAAACCTTTGAATGTCCTGTTATAGCTATTGTGTCTCACTAACGCCAAGGAAAAAGGCGAGGGACAGGACGGGCCACATTCAAATTTTACAAGAGCCAGCAGAAGTTACAGCCTGGAGTTTATTTCCAAGAACTCAGCTAACCCCTTCAGCACAATAAAACACAGCAGTTGATGGGTGAAGCAGGCTTTTCTTTCTTCCCCTCCCTTTCTGAACTGCCTCTCTTCGCTGGGAGAGAAAGCGCTAAGGCTCCCCTGCCCTGAATGCCTGGCTCTGCTCCAAGCTGCGCTTAATGAGGTCCTGGCAACTCCCTGGCACTGCAGACGCCTCTCAGCGCCACAAACAGCCTTCATCAAACAGACAGGGACCGCGGGCAAAGCCGCGCCTGACAGCAGGGCTTTTACTTCCAAAATAAAGAGACAAACAGACATTCTAGAATATCGCATACCCTGGACTTTGTCTGAGCTAATCCGATGTCACTTCAACTCTCCTCCAAGAAAAGGGGGGGGCTAATACCTTATAACAATTAACAAAGTTTACATATAGTGCTGTTCAAGTCAGCTAACATTTGATGCAAAAGAAACCCTTAACTCTTCTAATTTCAGTTGCTAGAAACACAGTTGTATATTCAATATTTGAGGGAAAAAATAAATCACTAGTAGTGAAGTTCTGACTTCTTTTCTAAGCATCACTGATAGGGCAAATAAATACAAAAGGAACCAAATTCTACAAAGCAGGAGATTCATTCTTTAAACAAGTATCAACTAAAGAAAACACCTCAGTAATACATTAGTGACACTATTTACTGTAATTTGCTTAAGAATGTAATGCTCACTCATACTTATACATTTTTAAAATTACAGTAATTTTTATGCTTTATATCTGTATTTTAGATTATCTCCTTTTCTGACTGACTACAAGCTTGGTTTAAAACAAAAAAAGATTACAATACAGCCTAACTATACGATAAAGAGCAGTTTGTCTGCTTCCAAGATGATCTATATTAATTTTCAAATAAAAAAAAAATTAGCCAGAATATAATTCATTGTGCATAGAAAGTGCTGTCTCTTACCCATTTATGGAGTAGGATTTTCTTGTTTGGCATAGGGGTTTATTTATTTGGAAAGAAATGTCACTTTTCTCTACAATAATTTGCAAACTTTATTAAAACTGTAATTTAACTGAGTTTGACTGACTATCATATTACAGAGTATAACCCAAACCCTTGCTAACAAGGCGCAAAACACGTCCTTTCAAAAAGATCACTTGTGCATCATAGGAGAGACACCCTGTGAGAAACCACACATTCAGATCCTACTGGCAGCCAAGTTCAATCTGAAAAGGGTAACTTTTGTAAATTACCAGCAGTGAGCCAGTAAAGAATCCCATCTCCTCAGGCTCAATGCCAGCACTGCCCAAGCTCAAAACAAACACGTAGGAAGTTTACTCCCATTACCATCTTGTGCTGAAAGCAGTTCTCAGCCCTAGTCTTTTGTTTTAGACACAAAAATTACATACATTATATACAGTAATCATCAGAGGAATTTACTCTGCAAACCTTACATTAAAGACATTCTGTTTGTAGTATCTAATGAACACACCAAGTAAATCCTAGGTTACCACCAGCACCAGCTCTCTCCACCCATGCCAGCCTTGTCAGAATGGAACAAGCTTTTCCCAAAGGTAAGGGAGAAGGTTGATCGTGTATGACTGAACAAGGAATGAGGAACAGCAAGAGATTGTACCTAATAAAATATGTGGATAAGCTTTAATGAGCACAAAGTGAAGCTGTAATAAATGCTACAGATAAAACCTAATGCCCCCCCACTGCTGAGAGGAAGAAGGGGGTGCAGGTCTGTCCAGATGACACTTGGCAACAAGACACTGCTCCCTACAAAAGGCGTTTCATAGCATGTTGCTCAGTAAAGCACTGCATTTGGATAATTTTGCAAAGGCAAACCATTTAATTAAATACAGTAGTAACAGCACACACAGGGTGTGGGAAATACAAACAGCAAACAAAAAGTACAAATAAGGAAGGTTAAGGGTACCAGAGAAAAGATGCTGGAAGACGGCAGGTAAGTCCATCTGCCCAAGAGTGGCAAAGCACTGGCTGGGGTACCATTGCTGTGACAATCCATTCCCACATTAATCACAAATTATATATCCATTGGACATAACACTGCTATCAGCTGAAATGGAAAACCACTTTTATACCTAAAGAATGATTTAGTGTATTAGATATCATTTAATTTTAAAATGAATTAGCAATCCACTGTATGGTATTGAAGAAAAGGGTTGCAACTATCATCATCCTCTCACTTCGTTAATTTCAGATTATGAAATACATACAAAGGCATGCCTGTGAAATGCAAAAATAAGAATTTATACGTAAGGATACTTGAGAAGAGACACTGATTCTGCATAATTAACAGGATGGAAGAGATGGAAATGTTTGCTCTTCTTAACAATATTTAGCAACCTGCAATTTAGCAAGCTGCTGTCATGAAAAACCTGTTATTCCATTTATCATTTTCTCACCAAACTAGACTAAAATTTCAGTCTGGATTCCATTTAAATCTTTGTAACGGTGCAGCTGAACATAGTTCCATAATCACACCACTGAGTACTTGCTAAGTAGGCTATATTTTGAGAGAGAAGGAGGTGAAAGACCTTTTCCTTTAGATACACTAAAGTAGCCTTTGAATCAGACTGAGGGACAGAGTGAAAAGGCATCAACAATGCCCACATCAGGGTAATGAAGCAGAAAAGCAGCAGGATCAGCAGCAGCAGAGCGAAGGAGCTGCGAGGACACTGGACCTCCCCCACTGCAGGCAGGATGGCACCAGTGCCTACGTGACAACGCGGTGACAAAGCACACCGCAGTACGGGTGAAGCTTTCAGATTAAGGCCATGCACCTTCTATGTACTCTTCTTCGGGGGCAGCTATGTGCTTTGGAAAACCGCACTTCTTGTTTGTACCACCACTGGTGTGCAGCACAAATCCCCTGTGCGATGCTTAACATGGAGGAGACGGGAAAATGCACAAGATTGGCCTTTGGTCATTCTTAATGTATGGGCAAAATGATCAGAAGACCTTTATTTTCAGTATGAGACAAAAGGTTTTTCCCAATGACCCAATGCACATCATTTACAAGGATTATCCTGCTGGTTAAAAGGCATTGCAGCAAGCTCACTGCTCAGGGTATGAAAAGGTTTTAGGGTGTTACATTAGTTTCCCTCCAGCTATTCACTTGGTGCCAGAAACAGAGTACAGTATTTTTGAAATCCTACACTGACATTGCATATGTTTTTTGGATGATTTCCAATTCTGACCAGTTTCAGATGTTAGGCACACAAAATATTTTCCAGTACACTTTTCTGGTTTCTAAGCAGGAGCAGCTTAGGACTCTCCAAGTCAGAGATTATAGCATTTTGTGTTAAAAAAAACCCTCTAGAAATTTTTCTTCCACAGATATGAAATGAGTATTTATCTTTTTCATCATCCTGTTCTATCCTGCACATGTGCCTACAGTCTTTACAAAGAAATCAACTGTACCAAATCACAACTTCCATAGAAAAGCAACAATGGGCCTTACCCAAGTAAAATGCAAACGTGGATGTAAGCAATTCGAAATTTTAAATGCAATTCAATACCCTTTAATGTCATTAATCAATATTGTTTTCAGGAAGGTAATGGCATGAAACAGCTTGCGTTAAAAACAGCAACAAAACATTTTGCTAGCAATGACCTCCTTCAATCTTGGTAAGATTGACATCTTTCTTTAGAGTTGGAATAGACAATTATGGCCTTAGTACATGTAAGCTCACTGTCCATAACTGACTACCAAAATCATTTGCTTACCAGGTCACATAAAAAAAATGAATTATCCAATTGTGTAAAAGTCCATTATAAAGTATTACTTTATAAAAAAGCAATTAAGCACCAAGAAAAATCTGACTTTATGCAAATCCAAGCTCTTTATTATGAACACAAGATAAATGTCTTTGTTTGGCTTATCTTCAAGACCAGTAATCAGGAGAATATAAATGTATCCTTAACTTTGTGCTTATCATTAAATATTTGTTAATTTTCTGTTGTATATGCCCCAAGAAATTATTATTTTGAACCTAGTATTTAGCAAGTTTGCAATAGATCATAAATACAGTAACAAAATCAGTAGTCTTCATGTCCTTTTTTTCTCACTTATGCTAGTATCTCTAAAAATCATAGAGCTGTCTAACACCAAGTAAGTTTGTATCAGTCCCGTGTTTTCTTCAAAAATGAAACTTACTTTCTTAAAACCTCAAGTAAGATACACATTCTTCTGTGTGTAATGCTTACACCTTATCCAAACATGATGCAGAGCCACATAGTAATAGCTTATGTCCATAATGCAGCTATTACTTCACCAAATAATCCAAAATGGAGCAACAGATGAAATGGGAGAAGAAAAAAAAACCCAGTCACAATCAACTCTTCAGTATGAAATATTTAAATTATAAATAGGTTAAGTATAAGCTTATGTGAAATTGTACTGATGATTTATTTAAACAACTCGCTTTTCAGAACAGCAACAATATTATTTTAAGACATCAAATATGATACAGTACCAGAGCTAGAAAAAGTTCGTCAGAGCTCTGCAAGTTTTCTGTTCCAATGTCTCTCATCTCTTACTTTCTCCCACTTTAGAAGTCTCTCAGAAGCCACCTACATCTGCAGTATACTTTTTAGACAATAATATCCACATCATTTACATATCTTTATTATTTACATTTTCTTATTATCTTAAGTAACCAAAGGCTCACAAACCCAAAAAGTGTATAAAGCCTTTACCCTCCTGCTGCCAGGGATTAGCATATTTAAGCATTCTAGGGAGGCCTTCATGAAACAAAAGATAAGGGCTGGGAAGTACCACAAAGAAATGCTTCTCAAGTAGAAATGGGTGCTTTAAAATAAAACAAAAGGAAAAAAAAAAAAAGGGAAAAAACCCCAACACTTAAGCATTCACACCACTTGCTATTTACCCAGTGACAGAAACAGAGGTTAAAAAAAAAAAAAAAAAACACTGCAGAAATTCAAAAAGATGATAACAAAAGTCGGTGTATCACACACAACCAGCTCGAAGTTATTCAGTTCCTTTTTCCTTGCAGCAAAGGTCTGCCCCAAGCTCACTAAAAAGCACAATATAGTCAAGCCCCAAAACAAGCCTCTTTCTCCTATAAATCAAGTAAACTACCACAGAGAATAGCAGGTGAAAAAAAAGAAATCTCTCTCTCTCTCTTCATGCAAGAAGTTCGCAAAACATCAACACTTAAGCTAAGATTTTCATTGAGACAGTGCAGTTTTAAATTGTTTGATGTGTTTTTTTACACATCAGTAGTGAACTACTGGGTCTCTTGTGCTCCATGGACCATTTGTGGTGAGACAGATTTTTCTCCTAATCGGCTGCTCAATAACTCTGGACAACCCTGTTATTCAGTAATCCAGGAATAATTCTCTCTTTCTCTCCCGGGGCCATTACACTGCCTCTTAACCCAAACTAAAGTAGGATTAGCACCATTTTGCCTCTTCCCCTCCCCTCCTTACTGCTGTTTCTCTTGAGCTAGAACTGACACTCATGGAATTGCACCGTGAACCAATCTGGAGAGACACTCTGGGGAAAGAACAAACTGGGAGCAGGGGGATGTTACCCTTGAGAAGTCTGCTCTCGAAGGGTCTCACTGAAGCCCTGGTCCTGGCAGGGAAGAGAACGCAAGGCCAGCTGGCTACCAGAGCATACTGGATGCGGGTGGAAGTCCACAAAGGTAGTCCCTGCCAGGTCAAGGTTCAGACCAACTTCAGTTGCCACAGAACTGCACCCCAGGCTTTGCTGCTTCCTTCAAAAGCAAACCAAACATCTAACAATTCTACAAATGCAAAGAAACCAGTATTTTTAGCCAATGGTCAGATCACTGAAATAGAAATTTTTACTATCAAATGCTGGCTGGAGGCATGTTAGAAAACTGTCATTGTTGTCTGATTGTTTCAGTATTCCACTGTGTGATTCCATCCACACACCCAGAATTAAAACCAAGAACTTTTTCATGGGGAAATTATATTTTAAATCATTGCCTTGTCACAGTGCCTTTATGGGAATTTTACAGAAGTTTAAGCTGCAACCTCATCCTGCACTGAGTAATTAACAGTATAGAATTGTAAAAAGAACAGTAAAATACTAAACCTTTGCAGACTAAATGCCACTGCACTTCATTCTTTGACCTCGGCGGAGCTAAAATGTAACACCATCTATTTCACAGCAACCTATTACCAAGTACATCTACCAGTCGATGAAGAAATTTCAAATTTCTTTGTAAAGAAATGAGAAATGCAAAGAATCTGTTATGTTACTGAAACACTTCAGGATCACTTGATGCAATGTTTTTAAAGTGCTTTAATACATTTTTGATAGCTCAGTGAATGGACTTCTGGGTAGTCAATTTGCATATATTTTGATAGAATATGCAAAGAGGTTCTCTGAAGATCCCTTTAAATAAACTACAGAGAAAACATTCATTATTTCAGTAACTACGAATGATCGATTTCTCTGTCCCAGAGAAATCAGACACCCATACATTCTTGACATTAAAATTTAATTGGATTACTTACTAACAATGTGATTTCCTTCCTGAAAACCTTTTCATACTCATCTCCAACAAGCCTCTAGAGACCTCTAGAAGCCAAGCAAAAATTTGAAAAATTTACCATAATTATATATTTTAAATCAATTTTTTTTTTTAATAAAAAGAAACAAATCCACATCGAAATACCCAAAATCACAAGCAGATTGTTGGGCAACCATCACTCAAGTTCAAGAGAAAAATCAGCTATGAGCCTGCTAGTCACAGGTGCCTGGATTCTCCCCAAATCTTATAACTCGCCAATTTTGGCCTTTCCAGACTTCCTATTCCCATACAGCTTCCTGTGAGTAATTACTTCACGCAGACATTTCCGAACCATCTCTGAGCAGTAAATCTGTTACTTCCTTCTTTGTGCTGACCCTGAGTAACTTCACTCCTGGACAAATACCAGTGGACTTTGGAATTTCAAGTGTTGCAAATAATCAGACTTGCCTTTCCTTGCACTCAAGTATTCATGAAATTCAAGACTACTCGTCCAATGTAAACATCACAGGTCTTCCTCTAGGATAAGGTAAAGGCACTGGGAAGAGGGAGTGTTTCAAAGAGAGATGATGCATAAAGACAGATTAACCAAGTGAGACAACTGCACTGTATCACAACAAAAATGACCTTAAACTAGTTTTATGAGAATGAACTTGGATAATAATGAAAGATAAACAGGTGTTTGATTACTCAGAACATCTTTTCAATCTCCTTAGTGTAAATGGTTACTAAAATAAGGAAAGATAAGCAGGCAAGTATTTAAGCTTGGAAGGCAGGTGAACCTATCTGCAGGTGAAAGAAGTTCAGAGAATTGCTGTTAGAAGAAAAATACACAGCAAGAGATGCACTTTTTTCCTTCAGGTCTTAAAAATTTGTATCTTATGAACTTAACTAGTTATTCACCTGGATCTTGCATAATGAAGCATTTATTTTAATTGCTTACACCTTGTAAACCATTTTGTACAGCACATAAATACTGTATTATTCTACAAAATTCCATGGCAAATTTCACATTTTGAAGTGTTGTTGTAACATAATATTTTATGTTGTTACAATCATTCATCTCCTATGCAGAAGAGTCATGCTTCACCAACAGACGTGAATTGCTTTTAGTCTGATACATGTTTAAAGGGTAAGTTTAGATAGCTAGCTATGAAACTTTGCTCCAGTAACATAAAAGAAGAAATACAGACCATTCTGCACCAGAGGGAAGTGCCACAGGCTCTTCAAATTTACATCTACAATACGATATAGATGTGTGTTATTAAGAAACCCACTCACAGAATCTAAGTACATACACAGATCGTGTTCCACCATATAATAGCCCTAAGTTCCTGAATAAATACAGTGAGCAGGCAGAGCTAAATTTCTTTCTCAGAATAATTGCCAGAAACATTGAAAATTTCAAAGCAGGGTACAAAAGCACTGCACATTCCCATTATTTAACAAGTGTTGGAGCTGACCCACAGCAGGAGCCCCACGAGCTGCTGTAACTCACCAGTCTGGCAGAAAACTAGGTCAGTAGCCCCACAAAAACACTGCTTAAATTTCTGCCAGTTAGAGACTTAAAGCTGCTTAATGAGGGGTTCCAGATGAGTACAAGGGAGAGGAAGGACTACATAGCTAGAAGCAGGAGAGAAGCTGGGAGAGATTTCCTAATGGATTGCTGCTGTAGAAGGATGACTAAATCATCAGCTCCAGGAGCTGCAGTCTCTTGCCTGGTTCCTGAAGGCCGTTGCCAGAATGGGACAAATGGGACACAAATAAGCAAAGAACTCTAAGCACCCCTCTGCCTCTCCCTACCTCAAAGGGCACTCACTTGCCAAACCTCACCTACTGTTAATTGGAGACACATCTTTAAAAGCAATGCCAAATTCGGTATTTGTAGTTACAAATTTATACATCATCTTTAAAAACACATTAAATACCATCTCCACAGAGAAATTACTTCTGGTTGCCCTGAAATGAAAAAGAAAAAAAGAAGGGTGGTGGGGAAAGGGATAAGGCAGAGAGAAATGTATTTCTTGGTAAAACTATCTACATAAAAGAAGTCCAGCTAGAATTTTATACTAAACATTTTAGAATAGAATAACTTACTATCTCATGGGTTACTTATTTTCGAGGTAACAAACTGCTCACTAAACCAAAAACTATATGAATGGTTACACTGTAGCACCATGTGCAAATCCAAATGCACTGACCCTGGTAAGCACCATTCTGCATCAAATTAATGACAAGTGAATATTACCCTTTGCTCCCAGCTGCCTAGCTTACATACCAGTCCTGAAGTTTTCACTTTGTCCTACCTGCTCCAACATTTCCAAACCACTGAAATGCAGAGTCTGTCCCACCATATGGCTATCTGCAGCTGAAAGGATTTGACATATTTTCTAGCTATGGTGCACTACTTCTGTGTACATTCAATGAACACTGCTCAGCTGCAGCTGTTAAGAACAGATAGATCATTCATGAAAGGGTAAGTTACTCAGAATTCTTCAAAACTGACTATCTAGCCTTACCTTAAACAGGAACCATGACGTGCCCAAAAAAAAAAGTTATTTCTTACAGTGGTATATATTAGCTCTAAAACAGTTTCCTGTGGGATAATGGCTTGCTTCTAATGAAATCATAAATCACAGGGAATAGTTAAGAATTAGAAAAACAAGGCAAGATATCTATTACCGTTTACGAACAATATTTAGAAAGGTTCAGAGAATTTGTCTGCAAGCTTTAGTGGCCATTGGGGGTGTGTATGGGGGGAATCTACCTTCAAAACTCATTTTTCTTAGTTCCACACAACTTTTGAATATGTATCGTACCCATAATCACTGTAAACCCTGTAAAATTAGGCAAGTAAGTTATAGCAGTAGATACTGTAGTGTTGGTTAATATTTGATCCTGGAGTTAACATCAAATACACACCTCAAAACTGCCACAGACTGCTTTTAAAGATGTGCTGACATAACCTAAAGCCTGTAACGATAGTACTAGATAATAAATTCAAGTTTGCGGTAACAATATTTGAAAGCAGCAAGAATCCATGAGATACTGAAATGTAAGGTGTTCTGAAATTTCCCTTCAAATCCAGCTGCTTATTTCTGCTGAATTCCTCCCTTATGCCCACCCAAGGCAGCCAGCCACCTCTGTCCCATGTTCTGTTCAGATGAGGCTATGGACCTGGTAGGCCTATGTAGTCCATGCTGAATGGTCACGACAGGAGTTTACCATCTGCTAACAAGTCTATTCTCAGTCAGGTTTCTGCCTGGGATGTGGAGGGTGGAAATAAGTTTGCAAGTAGAGAGAAAGAAGTGTAGTTTTATTGCTGTTGTTTTAAATATACTATTTCAGCCATACCAAGAGTGGTCAGCATACTCTTCTAAACAAGCTTGAACTGAGGTGACCTCGTCCCCCCAGCCTTGCTAATAATACCTGAGAAGAGGATATGTGAATCCCTTACAAGTTATTGATAAGCAAGCCATAGTAGCTTATCAGAAGGTGCTATGACAAACACACATTTTAGTCACCTTATAAACAAAAGCAGAAAGCTCTACAAACTTCCAGGGCTGCAGTATCAGATTACCGAGACAAACCCAGCCAGTACTTCAGAAAACCCAATCTGACCTTCTGACTGGCTGCCACAAAATCTTTACTTCATTTAAATTCTGCTCCAATTCTACTCTCTATTGTTTCATTGCTTTAGGGAGCTTTCACTTCACAATGAGGGTACCTCTGCCAGTGCAGCTCTGCCTCTGTAAATAATTTACTGGTTACATGATTGCATCATAAGCAGTGACTGGAACTGTAGCACTGGGGAATTTAAAACATGAGTGTCAAAACATGCACTTAGCAGAATCCCCCCAACAGCCAGTGCCCTATCATCTGCAACGCCTGGCAGACCTGGAGAAGGTCTCTCATTGCTGCAGGAAACACCAAATATGTTTCATCAAGATGGGGATGAAAATTCCCTCCGAGAAGGGTAACTACTTCAACACAGCCACTGTAAGCTTCACCTGGAGTACACAAAAGGAGGGGGTACTCTACACTGATCCCCCTGTACCTTTCAGACAGTCTCTCATATTCCTTTTAAGATTCAACACACCTCCTGGCCACAGAAAACAGTCTTGAGTCAATTAAGAAACATCAAATCTCTTGATGGCTCCATTAGAATACTACACTTCCTCATACAGGCTCTCAAAGCTATGGAGGGTGTAATAAGGTACCTCATCCACACCAGCCAGCTGTACATCTTCACCTGCGCAGCCATACAACGCTGTCTCCACAACAGGGACCACGACAAACATTTACTTCTCCTGTAAAGGCCTTTAAAACAATCTTTCATATGTAAAACTAGGTGTCAGACATAGCTTATGCCACTGGGACTGTCCTAGCGACAGAACACAAAAATTTCTCTCCACTGGGATATAAGGTTTTGTTATTTGAAAGCCTGATTGTAAAAATCAGAGCCTGGGCAGCTCTGAGGAGTTTTATACTCTTGTGAACAGATCCATTAAAAACACTCACCTGAATACACATTCTTCTGCTTACAGAGAGAAAACAAGCTCAAGCAGTCACTAGAATACTGTCCTCCACAAATGGTAGCTTGTTTGAGAAGCACCAGGAGTGGGGACAAGCTGCAGAATAGCAGTGATGTCAATTCTCCATCATTAGATAATGGAGTGCTTGCCTATCTTCTTCAAAAAATTTTGCTAGTAGTTACAGATTTCTCCATGCAAACTCCATGAAATAACTGAGTACTGCATTAATTTTTAAAAAAATTTGTTAATGATGTTACAAGACAAATTCAAGCAGAGAGGAAGTTTTCATCAAAACTGCAAAACAGTGGAAGACATAATGGTAATTCAGGTCAAACAGGTTAAAAATATTTGCATTAACACACTAGGTCTGTTTTGTCATTGGCTTTTTATCATGATTCGGTTTTGTTAAACTGACCACCACAAGTACTCCTGTTCCAGTTTATCTTCACATTATTTCACCTCAGTAGGTTCATATACATAACCTGAAATTCAAGTTTTAGGACGTCTTCTAAAAACTAATTGCACTGTTAGCCACCTTTTCAGCGTTAGCCAACTGAGGACAGCATTGAGGGACAGTTGGGTTGACATTATTTATATTTACTTACTTTTAATTTAAATTGACAGGGGAGGGAATAATTACATTTATTATAACCCAGCCTGGAATTCTGCCTGTAATTAAGGATCTGACACATCTTAGAAGAACTTCACTTTTAGTTGCTTAAGACATTTGCCAATCAGTGAGGTCACAGATTTCATACAGCAAGCGTTCTTCTACTTTTTTACTTAGAAGTTAAAAAGAGACTCTGTTAAAACGATGTTGTCATGCCTGCAAGTAAGACTAGAAAAAATAGGTTGTGAAGTCCATATTAAAATACTTTTTTAAAGTATTCTGTTGACGAATTCTAAAAGTGGAAGCTGAATTTAAGCTGTGGCAGACGGGCTGCCTCATACCAAGGGTGTGGCTCCTGGTTGGTTTGTGGCGAGCTTTTTTTTTTCTTGTGGGGAAGTGGTAGGGGAACAGAGAGAGAATTGCTCATGTTCTTGACAAAGTACCAAAATTATAGGCCTCTGAAAAACTTCAGAAGAGGTTGTTAGTTTGGAAACTCAATTTTTCACAGACCAGCAGCACTGGACATGCTCTGCAGTCTCTCTAGGACACGGGACTGTTGCACATGCCGCTTCCATAGGCAGGTAAACATCTGCTGCTTTACGAATAAGCTGAGGTGAACTTCAGCTCCTCATCCAGCAGCCAAGCAGCTACTCTGGTAAACCTGAACTAAAAGCATGACTCTGTCTTCTAATCTCCTTGCTCTTGCCAGAGAAACACACAAAATAGAAAAAAAAACCCAAAATATTAAGAAAGCTGGTATGTGAAAACCAGTGAAAAGATGGAACATAGGTCAGTGGAGAAAGCAGCAGTGGTGCCACTGCTCAGAAAGCAGATAAAAGCAAAGGAGGTCAAAACCAAATGAAAAGACCAAAAGCCAGGGAGAAGATGCAGCTGAAACAGAGAAAAGAAAGAATGGCAAATGCTTGTGGTCTCCAATAAAGAGCAACTCTGCTTTGTATACTTCCCCTTCCCCTGCTCACCCTCTAGGTCCCTGGCATTTATTCTATGATTCTGGTCACAATGTTGTGCTTAGGAGAAAAACATTATTGTAGCAAACAGTAGGAAATAAACTGCTCAGTTCAAAGCATACAACAAGAGATCTTTTTAATAACATGTTGTTTTCACTATATGAAGTTTTGAGTTTGTGACTCATTTTTTTGGGTTCTTTTTTCTCTTTTAAAATTAATTTCTTCCATAACCTTACAGCAGAAAGCTCTCACCAGGGTATCTGGATACAAGACTGCATATTTGTATTCCATAGTATTTAGAGAATTACGTCAACAAATAAAAATGCTAAGATATCATGTATTTTAATTGGTTTACTGCAAATTCCTGTTTAGTACCAACAAGACTACATACTACAGACCTGAAAGAAGGAACATGTTCATACTATGACAGAGACAAATAATTATGCACAAACTGTGTGCATGTGTCATCATCAAAAATCTACTCCTTAGTTTATTTACTAAGAAATCTACAAAGACTTTAAGCAAAGAACAATTCCTCTCTGTCCAATCTTTTCTGGTGACTAACTCAAATATGTTGGTTTTTTTTCTCCACATGCTTAAACAGATCTTTATTCCATGGCCCCTGTGAAGAAGATTCATTCTTCACACTAGCCTCATGCCTACCTGGTGCTTCAGCCATTCCGTCACAGGGGAAAATCAAGACAGAAAAAAGTTAATCTCCAATTATGTTATCAGCATTCTTGCACCTCACTAAATTTTCATGTGCTTCCAAGTAGTAAATCATTGAAATAACTTTTTCTGCTAGAGATGTCTTATCTGTTCATCTATTAACCAATACTCTACCATATATCCATCTGTATGCCACAACAGATTGCGATACTTTTAATTCTACTGTACATTTTCATTAATATAGTTTGAAATCTGTGCCTAGTTAGAATCTTTCTCCCACAGTTAAGAAACTATAGCTCAGTGTCCATGTCCACTTTCATAATGGTTTTTATATGACCATAATGTAAGGTTTGGCAACTAGACAATTTTAATTCGAGACTCTAATAAAACTACATTGTCATACATTAGAATTTGGGTGCTCAAAGTTCCAGCTGTCCAAAGATGACTTAAAATGTTGTCTCCTAATTCCAAAGTCAATAATTTTAAATAAGACGACAATCATCCTGAGCGTGCTCTCTCTCACACTCAAAAAAGTCTTAAGAAAAATTACAAAGCTCACCATTAGCAAAAATAATGGCTGTTATGAATAAGAAGGGATTGGAAATCAGATGATTACAAGAAAAAAATAGCCACAACTACATTAAAGTTTCACCATAGTATGTGTATCTTAAAATTCACCACACTGCACTGAGAAGTTGACAGTATCTGAGTAAATCCATATAATCTGCTTTTATTGATTCTCAGACAGTAGCCGACTGGACTCCCTCACACTAAACTTACTACTTGAGATGTGAAAAATTAATAGCTTCAGAGAAAGTTAAAAGAAAATGCTCTTAGGGTTTCATATGTTCATTTAAATGTCCTTTGGGTCTACGAGTTTCTTGGTATCTGCAGAGAAAGCAGGACTCAGAATAATTCTACATGTACTAGTAATAGACACCAAAGCATTCCAGCAACGTAACTGTATAATGCTAAGGCTCAAATTACCTCTTCTCTCTTCTACACAGGCAGAACAGGCACTTGAAGAACACTGGGCAGAAGACAGAAAAAAAAGTGAAAAAAACCAAAGGAAATACACAAACATGAAAAAAAAAGGAAATAAAAGTAATGAAATTCTAGCAATGTGCTCTGTCTCTACAATTTGTTTTTTCTTACAATATAAAACCCCAATTATACTCCCTGTCAAAAGGAAAGGAAGAAAATAAGTTACATAGGGAACATTCTAGTTTCCTGCTGCGTCTATGAAAAGCAGTGAAAGCATGTCAGACTACAGACACTTGGAACTGCTAATTGAGATGCAGCTTAAGATTAGAAATTCACTTTCATCTAAAATAAGGAACATCCACCATGCGTCGACCAAATAAACACTTTTTGCTGAATCACTAAAATATATTTAAGTAGTTGGGCAATTGCGCACACTACCTCTTTAGTCATCTGTCTGGCTTTCTTAGCTGTTTTATTAAACATCTCAGAAGCAGCTCAATCAAAAATACAAAGATGATACAAAACAACAGATACTTGGAATCTGTGGCCTGCTTAGCATAACAAGTTGAAGAAACGTAGTGGTCAGAAATTATTATAAAAAAATTAGTTTAACTAATCAGAATTCAAACAGCAGTAGGGTAAGATGCAAACTAAAACACTCCAAAATATATTTGAAATGACAGCGTTTTCTCTTTTGAACTTTTTGTATAGAACTGAAACGGAGAGGTGAACATTGGTGAGAAAGTAATAAATGCATTTCTAAACCTTCCAAAACCAAAATTTCCTTTTAAAATTGGTGTCTCTAATATTTGTATGTTTTGCAATAAAGCTGCCACTTCTCATAATTTTTCTCTGTGAGAGCAGCTTTACTTAGTACAAAGCTATCACAATCAGCTTTCTACTACGAGATATCTCAAAAAACCCATCAGTTTGGGATCATTAGGAAAGATGGTGAGATGGATGACAATGCACTCGGAGGCAGCAAACCAGGTATCTGTTCCTCTTTGCTGGTGGCCCACTAAGCAACAGCAAGATACTTCATCTCGCTGTGGTCCTCCTCCCATCCACTGTCTATATATTTTTTAAGTAATGTCATGCTTTTGCTCATTACAATCACAGTTAGGCCTTGATGTTTGTTTTTTCCTTTTAAACATCTGTACTGCAATAATCAATGTGCGCAGAGCAAGTTCTCAAAACAAAACTGGTGTTTCAGAACAGAACACTCAGGGAATGAGACTTGTCTCCACGTCCCAAGAAAAAACAAGATTTATGGCAACTTAGACAATTGTTTAGAGGGGAAAAGCAGCTATTTTTAACTATCCTTCTTAGTGGCTGCACTTAAGGGAGGCTCCCATTTCCTTTCTTCATCTTACACAGCAGCCGTAACTACTATTTCCTTTTCTCTCAGCTGTTTTTACAAAATATCTGGGCTTGCAGCTTGCAGCTACGCACTGTCTTCAATACTGTCACAGGTTCAAAGCCAAATACTGCTTCCAAACCAACTTCTGCCCTGAAGGGCAGGAGGCAACTTTACCTTTGAGTGCATCTATTTCTGTTCCACACAGAAATAGCAAGCCCGAATTAGGTAGGGCCCTGAGGCCAGCCAGGGGATCCAGATTTAAGCTGCTGGTGTACAAGTAAGCATAAAAGGGGATGCAGACCTCACACAATCAGATTCTGATTGTGCTGCTTAAGTTTTGCTACTTGGTGTGATCATTTGCACTTGGGACAACTAAACTCAAATACAGGAATTTGTAAAGACAGACAGCACTGTACGAATTGTCAGCTCCTGATGGCCAAAAGCAAACATTTGGTGGATCACCGAAGAGGAATTTAAGAGCTTCTCTCTTGGAGTACCGTTGCCGAAATCCTAGTTAACTCTGACTCTCATTTAATTCTGTTTATTTTAAGCTATGAGAGGTTTATTGTCATATGCTAGAACAAGTCTTCTGCAGTCCTTAGCACAACTAGATAAATGCTACCATATGCCAAGTATGGGACATGAGAAAGGAACTCTGTTTTTTTCCTCAGATGGAGACATTTGAGATGAAGACAGTATGTGTGTTCACATTTGTATACATTTCTGAATAAAAACCGGAAGGATAGGAAGGGCAGAGCAAGCAAAGGCTACAGCATTTCTAAGCTGACTTCCAAAGCCTGATCTCATCAGTCTTGCACAATACAATTCCAAACACAAAGATGAGAATTCAAAATAAATCTAGCAGAACTACAAGGTATCCGCTATCACACTAATGACTAGATACAGATCTCCAAGTGAGCATGATCATTTTCTTTTTGAACTGTCACACCCACCTTCCCCTGCCACACAGGAGTTGACAACGCTGAGAATAATTTTGGTTTTGTCTACGCAGTGACAAATTGTATTACCAGCTTGCCTTTCAAAAGTCCTGGAACCTTTTAATAAAATGCACCATAGGAGAAATAGTTCGGAAATCTGTGGCATGGAACCTGTATGTTCCCCAAGGACTGGAATAGCCCTTCACACAATTTTACCTTAACTGCCCACTCTCCCCAGATCTTAACCAAAGCTTCATATGATTCTTCTGAAAGCATTATTTAAATGCATATCTGAAATCACTTCCTTAATTACTCACTCAAGCTCATGCATGTTTAAAAGTTTAGTAGATGAGCCACCTCTTGTGGGCTACACTGAGCCAAGTTTAGGTAGGCGATGACAATCCTACACCGCCTCTAATCTCACCTCACTGCATCTCCCCCAGAACAAATTATACATCCACAGTGGATCTCTCAATTAAGATTCTGAGTTCGTGTTCTGCAAGACAATAAAAGTAGAAAAATAAAGGAGCCTTACTTTTTGAAAGCATACCAGAAGAGTCAGAGAAACTAAGCATTCCTCTAGGGAAGAATAAACTTCAGTCTCTTGCACTTCCTTTATGCACCCCAGTTGATCTGAGCACTTATCAAAGATCTCTTTTCAGTAACATGATACAACTAGTTTCTTTTCATTAAAGAGAAGAAATGCATAAAACAGCAATGTTCAAGTGGAAATAAAAATGTCTTTCTACAATAACTGGAATAAGGGCAGTAAGTGAAATTTAAGAAGGGATAGTATCAAGAAAGAAGCACACATGAAGAACCACCTCTGAACTGGGGGATATAACATCCAAGGGGAAGAGAGAAGCAGGAGAGCGTGCAACTGCAAAAGTCTATTCTCTGCAAGACCTTGAAATTACCCCTTTTTCACCAAATGAGGCAAATACCCTGCAGAGAAAAACACTTCATAAAATCCGTCACAGTTATGCACAAAGCATCTGAATTAAGGTCAGATAGTTGTTATAGTAATAGTTTAGGAGTTTATATGACTAATTTCATGTTTATTTATAATGCTCTGTTTTTAGGTAATTCTGATTTTGTGAGTGAAAATAAAACTACAGAATTGTGCTCATTCTCTGCTAAACACATTTGCATCTTCCCTTCTTTAAATGCTCCACTTGGATCTTAATCTGCAGGATTATGATCTCCTGCTCAAGCAGAACAATTGACAAGGGAGAAGGAAGGATATCCACAAAGCCAGGTAACATAAAATATGAAATTACAGTGGTAACTTAATTTATCCTACAGCAACTCAGCATCTGCATACTCACAACTTCTTTCCAAGAGCTATCTTAACACTTAACTGCAAGTTAGGAGCATGCACAGTCAAAGCACACCAGTTGGCAAACTAGTTTCCATCTGAACTCATCCTCTTCCTTTACGTCTCTTTGTTAGGAGTTCTTAACATTTATCCTCAAGCTGTCATGGTGCATCTCTCTCTTTGTGCCTCCTGTGCTATTAGGGGCATCTGCTATTAACTGTCCTCACATAACCAAGAAAACTTGAAAATACCTTTCCACACTTTCCTCAATAGCTCCCATATTTTTCCACTCCTAAGTCCTCTACAACTAATTCTGGTAGTGCCTAGTACAGATCAGGCTACCAAATCCAGCAGAAATATTTACACAGGGCTCACTTTGTGCTACATCACACTTAACTCTTAATTTTGCTATGCCTTAGAAGCAGACACCATCCACTTTCATAAAATAAAATACAGTAAAAAAGCCCTTTTCCTGTAAATGCTGTTTGAAAAAGTCAAAGCTTGCTTGATTACTCTTCAATTAAATGGAGTTGAGTTTCTACTAGTGCTTCCTGATACTTATTGCTATAAAAGTGCACTTCAAGCTTCCGCCCACCTCAACTAGATAATGAGCTTTTCCTTCAATCGCATATAATTAACTGCACAGCAGTTCACTAAATCATTTCTTTCAAAAACCACCACCCCTATAAAATGAGATGGAACCAGCATTCTGCAATTCAGATCGCATCCTTTCAGGCGAGAGCCGTAACTCCAGGACCTGTGTTGCTGGTGATGGCACTGCGCTCTCTACTTGCCTTTCTGTGTGCCCACCACAGCACATTCTTTAGCTGCAAGATCACTTTTAAGAAGGTGATTAGCCTTCCTTGTTTGCTACCGGATGAATGATGCTCTCGTGCCTGTCTAGACTGAGACTTGATGGAATGCAGTTACCTCTGAACCTCGTATTCCCACACCTCACGGAAGTGAAGCAAGCCTCAGTGTTATCAATTAAGCACTGAAACTAACTGCTTTATGTAATTGCCACAAAGGAATTTACTATCGGATTCCATCACATACGTCATCCTCCTGTGCTATTAAATATTTCAGCTAAATGTAATAACTGTTTGTTTGTGGTACTCCTAGATTTAAACTACTCGGTTGCAGTTACATGTTGAAAGCACATGTCAGTAACATAAAGGTAAATTCATGACATGCTTATTCTAACCATCCTAAAAAGAATAACAAAACCGAGGGTGGAGAAGGATGGACAAATCTAGGAAAGAATCAAGACACAAATACCTTCTTCTGTAATAACACTGGTAAACATCCAGCCAGGATGTCTAGTTTTATCTGGAGAAGCCAGGATATTGCAACAGGCTTACTTCTCAGTGTTTCCTGGCAGTCTCACTAAAATGCCTGATCTCCAAAATCTCTGTCAAGTTCAAAGAACTAAATATAAATGTGTACAAATGAATAAAGTATTCAGAACACAGGAATACTAAAAAAGGCTTGCGGGATTACACCAGCATCTTGCATAATAAGCACCTGGAAATAGAATGTAACTGTACTGAACTTCATTGTCCCAAAGTGATTCTGGGTTTAAGCTTATAGCACGAACACAAAAACATGAAAAAAGCAACACTGAGAGGCTCTGAACCGGCATCACATCAGCATAGAAAAGGAAAAGCGACTTTTTAAAATTTCCATTTAAATACAGAACATTCACATAAATGTTCATTTTCCCCTCAGTAATCAGATACAGAAGACAGTTGATACAGTACAAAAGTTCAGTATTTAGAATTATCTTGATTTATCTTCAATTAGAAGCCTGTCTAAAGGCTGCTGATGTCTTTGGGTTTTTCTTTTGCATTATATGCATGAACATATTGCAGGAAGACTGCATACAGATATACAACAATGTTGTTAAATGTATGTTGAATTCTGATGTTTGAAAACTATGGATTTAACCCCATTTTAAGACTTGAACTTGGCAGAAAAGATACCATATGCACAACAAATACATGAAACCAGCACCAAAGAGAAGCCGTATCTCATCTTGCTGTAGTAAAGCAACACTAAAACACAGGTACCGTACGTAAAACTCCATAGCCATTCCATCATTTAAATTAAGCACTGATTTTCACGAATATATAACAACAAATTTATGGAAGATTAATCATAATCAAATACAAAGCGGTAAAGTCATAAAAAGGATTGAGATTCTAAGCAAATTCTTATTTCAGTTAATACAATGGTGGATTATTCAGGCTCTCTGTAAAAATAGGCTCTGTAAAGTTTTGCATTATATGCCACATAAAAACTTTTTTTTAATGTTTTTTTTAAAAGTTAGAATTTTTGTTTTCATCTGTTTCTTTACAGTTCAAACAAAAACCTGTTGCTGTTATTATCATGAGCACTGGCTACACACAGTGCAGTTCAGACAGAATTCTGGGGCACATTGTGGATTTACTAGCTATTTCAGATGCTTTCTCACTTAGCTAGTGCAAGCTTCGTTCTGAAACAGGGCATAGAGGAGTAAGAGTAGAATGCACATTGCCCTGTGTGCCACACACAATTCACTGTTCTTCACAATGGGTCTCCCGGTTTTTAATGAGAACCTTAATTAGCTGCAGAGCTTTTTTTTTCCCCACCTATCTTCTTCCCTCGTTACTGGATCACCAACTCTGTTACCAGGTTTTTTTATACCCCGTTAAAAGCCCATTCTTTATTTTTCTCCATGCCTTATTTTGTTCTCAGCTCAGCTCTTCTGTTACTAACCCTTCTCCCACTCTTTCAAAACCAGTCAAGAAAATCAAGTTGCTGGCCATGATACCACTGTGACAATATTTGCTTCCTTTTGCAGACCTTCGCTTCTTCAAGATGAAAGACTTTGTTTTGATGACTGCTTCAAAGTACAGAACATCTGAATAGTTGTTTCCACATTTAACTCTTCCATTCCTCAACAGAACTCAATTCAACATCCCCTTCAGCACACTCCCTCTTAAATGCCTCTAGATTTCCTCAGTGAAGTGACTCCTGCTCACAGTATTCTTACCAGTCTCATATATTATGGCACCACTTACTATTCAAGTGTCTTAGGACACTTATTCAAGGACCTCATTGATTTTCTTCCCCTGCACATTGGAAAGCGAGAAGAAAATATTCTTACATTCTCAAAGTGAAACCACAAAGTTGTGTGAGTTATTATATTATTACTGTATCACTAGTCTTCCTTACTTTAAACACACCCCCTTTCTCCCCATTTTTAAAATTTATTTACTATGTGATGTCATATTTGGACTGTGTACTCCTGTGCCCAAAGGCCACATCTTCAGTTTTAATTAGCCATATAGTCTACATACAGATTAGTAAAATAATAATAAAGGAGTTATTGGTTTTGCACACAAACATTCTGTTCCACTATTTCTTAAAATAAGGGAAGCTAAATTTGCTGACAGCTTCCTTAATGGTACTACTTCTCTGACAGGAAACAATAAAAGCAAAGAAAGTCTCTCTATTTGCCACTTTAGGTATTTCTCAGTCTGTATGGAAAAAATCAGGAAAAATATTTACTAGATTTAAAATTCTCAGCTAAAACAATGTGAAACAACTGTGACCAAATAATTGTGTTCTGCTGCAACAGCATTAACTACTACAGATTAAATTTAACTAAAATTTAATTAGGTCAGATTCATCTTAGCATAACTAAAAGAGAAATTATTTAACAGATCCTGATAGAATCTGGATGTAATTAATAAGTGTAAAGTTTACCCATCATGCAAAATAAGCCATTTATATGGACTTTTTGGAAATTAGGAACACCATGCAAACACCAAATTTGCTAATATGAAAATATTAGGTTTTAGCAGTGGAGCATATTGGTAGGCTTGAATTTTGGTAACATACTGAGTACATAAGGATACATACAGACACATTGTATATACATGTATGTTTTACAATTCATCTTCACTGCATCTCTGTAATACACATTAGAATTGAGAATTTGCATATATTCTATATAAAAAAGTTTACAGAGATCCAAATACTGCCGCAGTGGGCATGAGGAATGATTTATCCTACTGTTTCCGTATCTTTTTTCACTCATTTAAATTCACTGAGTCATTCATCCCTGCCTGCAGAGCCGAGTAAGAATAGCACAGAACACTGGAACGAGTTCTTCCACTTCTCAGCCGAGTCCTTCTCCAACACCCAGGGAGGCAGGAGCCCTGGGCTCCTGTTACAGCTGCAGAGCCCAGTCCTGGCTGGGTATTTCGGTCATGGCAGCTGCTCTGGCTGCAGCTCCCTGGCCTGGGCCATTACAGCCAGAAATAAAGGAAAAGAACTTCAAACATGCAAACATAAGAAACCAACACCGTGGTGGCATCCAGACGAACTTCATTACAGGGTTCCTTTTATCCTTCTCTGATTGCAACTGAAATTATTTTAATGCAGAAAGCTTCTTCTTGGGCTAAGTGCCTGTTTTGCATATATATGCCAGTGCCACTGTCTAACTAAAAAGACGAGTGCTACAGTTTTCCTACTACAACCTTAGTTTTCTTCACCTTACTATATTGGTTTTATCTATCATTCATATCTCAGACAGGTAAATATAATATAAGTTTATATTTAAGAACTGGTAATCATTTTTAAAAATCCTAATTTTCAGCTAAGTCCCTTCTCTGCAAATAAATACAGAAAAACAATTTCTAGTGTTTAGGTTTTAAACAAATAAAAGGACTGACAAAAATTCACAGCATATAGCACATTATCTTCTGCATAAAGTACATCCACACCCTGATTTTTGCAGCTTGGAAGGTATAGGAACACTAAGACTCCCAATGAAATCAGCTTTACTGACTTCTCTCTGAAGCATCAGAAGGAAGGACAAATTTTCAAGTACATTCAGCAACAAACTAATTACAACAGAACCACTCCATCACTAATAAAAGCAAGCATTTTTTACAGTGGATAACTAAGCATATTGCTGAGATAATTTATTTAATACAATCATTACTATAGAAAATAGCCTTAATAGTAACAAAACCCACTATTTCTCCTGATACAAGTTTGTCAAGCCTAACAAAGGACTCTGGATTAACTTTAATTCTTGGAAAAATCTAATTAGGGTTCTTTAACATGAATAGTCTAGGAGTCTTGTATCAAGTATCTGCTGCTTTGGTTGTAGAAATAAAATGGGGTTTTTTTAACAGAAACCAAACCACACTGAGGAAGTCTCATAAGGCAAAAGCAAGAGCAGCAGAGCATGTTTAGTCAGTCATTCTTGTCACTGAAGTACATTAAAGCTTCTCACACCACGTAAACCTGACCTTTGTGACTTACGCAGAGGGAAGCGCACTTCATGCCAAGAATGATGAGCTTGAGAGATGACACTGCCAACGCCCAACACTTTGATATTAATTAAGTGCTGCATTCTCTAATGTATAAACTAAGGAGCCCAATTAACATACGTGACCTATGATCATACTTACAGCCACCTCAACACCAAAAAACCCCAAAAAACCCACCTCTTACCCATATTTTCCTACACCCATCCTGCTTACAACTCAAAATAGTCAAAGGATTTAGAGTAGAACAAGGAGCATAAATGTCAGCTTTTAATATTAAGAGCTTCTGTACTGATTTGTTAGTGGCAGGTGGGCAAGGTTCCCTGTACCTATGTCATTGTCTGCCACTTACTCCAGCCCGGAAGGTGACAGTACCTACCTTCCTACTCTTGCTTAAACGAAAAATAAAACTATTTTTCATACACTTCACAGATTGAAGCAAGTATAATACATTAGAAAAGCATTCAAAGGGACCACAGGAAAAGACTGAGTTACAGCACTCTTGAAAGGACGATCATAAGGAAGCTTGATGTGTGGGATATCTGAACTCCAGTGCATACACAGGACAGTCAGTTAAACCCAGTTTTGAAAGTGTGAAAAACAATGCATACCATTTAAGTTACTCATACACACTGTGGAGTTCATAAATGGATGATAGCCATTAAGTATAGTGATTTGGGCATTGTTTTGCAAGTTCAGTCAAAAAAAATTGGCTACTACATTGTCTCAGAAACACCAGTTGTTCCACAAGCAGCACACTAATTGCCTAGAAATGGGACTGTTCTCCCACACTTCTCAGCCAACTCCCAGATCTCCCACCACAGAAGGGATCCCACATTCTCCCCCAGACCTCCTACAGAACGCCAAGTGAACAGAAAACAAAATATACTGTGCATAGTCCGGAACAGTGTATGCACCAACACACTGCCAGCATCCTTGCACTGACTGGGCAGCCAGTTTTAAGCAAAAAGAATTACCTGGGCTGAGTTATGCTCCTCTTTTCCCTTGAAGAACCTCTACCTTGGAACTGTTTCCTCTATTCCGTTTCTAATTTTCATGGAAACAGTAGCAAATTAATCTCTTGAGACTTTTCTCGTCTTTCACATATGGTTGAAATTGGCTAGCAAATTAAGGAGTTAGAGGTGGAGACAGAAGGGTTCACAGATGTCAGTCTTCTGTGTCCACAGTGCCTATTTTTCCTTCCTTCTCCCACAAAAATAATAAACCAAAGAGAAAATACAGAGTACCGAGACATGCAAAAGGTAGGCACATTTACAGTTCAAAACAAAAAAAACATGATTTGATGCAAACTCAAGAAGTCAACTGACAAAACTGACACATCCCAGTGACTTGAAACAAAATGCCATCACCACCCAAAAGCTTATGGTTTCCAAACTTGCAAGACTGAGGAAAAAACAGAAGGGTAAAGGCATCATCTAAACGACTGGGTCTCTCACTCATTCTCACAAGAAAGAACAGAAATCTTCAAAACTGCTACCTACAGCTATGCTTTCTCTCTCTTCCCAGTGCAAAAGCTTCATTCCACTCATTCTCCAAGCAAGTCTGACAAATGTTCAGACACTATCTCTGTCTGGCTGTCTAATACGCCTTGGTTCTCATCCCACAGCAAACCAGACTGAATCCTTCATCCTTTCAAACCTCTCCCGTCCGAGCCTTTCTTCCTCCTCACCACACCTCCTGACTGACCTCTCCTATCAGATTCTCAGCTGCTCAACCCAGCTCCCAGCTCTGCAATTAATAGATTAACAGACATCTTGAGTCAGGAAGGCACCATCAGAAATTGAAGTAAGTTTTTTAAAACTGCAGAATTGCATTTTAAAACACTGATGGTCAACTCAAGGTTTCCATCACAAATTACTGTAGCCAAGCTCAAGACACTAAGCTTCAACACGGGAACTTTTCTAAACTGATATTCCCTGGCAATTGTCTGTGTGTGTACTCCACACTACATTTTCAGGTGGATTGCCACATATTAATTAAGGCATATCTTAAACAACCTTGCATTATAAAAGAGGCAAAAAAAATCTACTACTGTTGCATTATGAAAAACATTATAATTAAGCACTGTAACAGGCCAGACTACCTAGACAGGCTGTGAAGTCCCTCTTCACTGGAGATTTTAGAGATGTTTTAGACATTATCATCTGTACTTACACAACCAGACCATGGAGGAAACAGAGAAATCACTTCCAGCCTTACGCTTCTGTGAACTTATGCTTCAGAGAAAAAAAAAAAAAGAGGAAAAAAACCCCAAAAAACACCACACCACCAAAACCCACAAACAAGTAAAAAACAACCAACCAAAAAAACCCCACACCACCAAAACCCACAAACAAGTAAAAAACAACCAACCAAAAAAAACCCACAAAAACTCCCAAAACAAAACACCATAAAACCCACACTGCAGAAAATTAGTTCGCATACTAAAATGTTAGTCTTTTGGGGAACAGTTCTTGTATTTCACTTATTCTTGAATTCAAAATTAAGCAGTGAGTAGCTCCACTAAGTCTACAATCTTAATAAAATTAATAGTTACTGCCTGTAAGCTATGCACAGATGCCAGTCCTACCCAACACAAAGCATCACCCAGCCTGTTTTATTCAGGGCATAAACATTTTGTTTCAAATGAAACTTTACACCCAGCTCACGGCCCTGGCTATAAAGTTAGCTTCTGCCCAGAAAATGACAGCACATATTCATGGCACAGCCAGACTGAGTCCAAACACAATGCAGCTCCAGTACCAGGCACTCTGTTGTTAGGAATAAAACATTTCTGAAGAACCAAATATAACTTTCTCGTCTCTCCAGTGAGAAAGGCAGAGGAAGATGGTATCTGCCAAGGAAACAATGCCACTGACTATACAAACCACTGAGAAATACTTAATGAAATATAAAAAGGAAGGGGAACAACAACGTAGAAGTCAACAAAAAAAATTTTACAGAAATTTGTAGTAACTGCTACGGAGATGCGATCAAAATAACCACTTCAACAAACCTCACCGTAAGAATAATTTTAAGATATACAGTTAAGCTTCCCTCTTTGGCCAGGGTGAAGTGAGGTTGGCCTGCCTTCATCAGAGGATAGACAGACTATTGAGCCAACCTTTTACACATGGTTCCTTTGAGGGTAAAACCATTCACACTGAAGCAAGGTATCTGTGTAATGTTTCAGGGCTTGAAATTTGGGTTTCTTGGCCACCAGATGAACACAGCTTCCATTTCCTCAGGCTGTGCCTACACTTCACAGTGCAGTACCCAAGTACTGAAGTTTGCTTGGAAACTGGAAGCACCTTAGCTGAAATATCACAGAGGTTCGCACAGGCTGATTTACCTAATGGAAAAAGGGCTCTTCCCAGGGGGGTGAATGGCTCTGGGAAGAACCCTGGGCTTTCACAGCTACAATATTTCTTTACACAAGCAGACAGCCCATGAAGCCCTAGTCTGGCATCCAGGCTGTGCTTGTGCGTGTGGTTATCCATCAGGCATACCAGTGTGCTCCTCAAGCAAACAGCCTGATTTGCATCTCCTAGGCTAGTATCACAGAGTCAGTCCCTAATTCAAAACATTAAATTAGAAGAACTGAGTTAAATATCCAAAAGAGAGTTTTCCTCGCGTCACCCAATTCACAGTTCAAACAAATTATGTTGAGATACTAAAGTAACTCTAAGCAGCAAGACAGAATTAGATAAAGATGCTTCAGTTCACTCATTTTAATTAATAATTAAAATTACCATTAAAATTTTTTTTCAATCTCTATCTAATTCCATTCACACTTCAAATTTTTGCAGCCGTGTTGAACCACACAGATACAGAATTCTGAAAGTAATCCCAAAGATAAAAGGATATTCTGTTTGCTTTAATTTTCACCTTGTACTTTCTGCAAGTAATTTACACATGAGACAATGGAATGCTGTTTATCCTGGACATGTATGCAGAAGGAAAAGTGGTTCAGTATTGCATATCACAGAACGTAAGCAAGTGAAATGAGGAAAGATTGTATCTTTAATATCTGGTCCATATGAACACCCAAACAAAATTCTTTCGCAATACTGGGGAACAGCTCAAAGGCTCACCAACCACCTCTTCAGGCACAAACCCTCATGATTAACACAGCAGAATCCTCTACAATATGAAGGCACATAAATATTTTTCATACTTCTAAACAAAAGATTTAGAAAAAGGTATTTCAAATAATTTAAGAAATAAAGAACAAAGTGTTGCAAACCATTTTTGTCCAATGCTGCTTTTTAAACCTCTACCCAAGACTGTTGTCAGTAAAATGTCCTCACTGTAGCATTTCTCTTTACGAGGACTAATACACAATTTAAATACAGACTTACCAGATAACTGTTAAGATCTGTATTATATGGAGGAAGCCAGTAATATTTTCCTCCTAAAAGTCAGCAAATATTTCCAAATCTAGAGCTAGTTCTTTATTATATCTTCAATTACAAAGGCGAAGGAAGGACCACATTCTTTCTTCATTCATATTACAGATTATGAGTGGAACTATCATCTACAGCCCCATAGTAAGATTTTTTTTTTGTCATCTTCTTTATTCATCTTTTTATCTTCCCTTTCCTGTCCAT
This sequence comes from Eulacestoma nigropectus, assembly GCA_013397775.1. Classification (NCBI taxonomy): domain Eukaryota; kingdom Metazoa; phylum Chordata; class Aves; order Passeriformes; genus Eulacestoma; species Eulacestoma nigropectus. The sequence goes on from VZTE01001920.1 coordinate 328,630, forward strand.
ACTAAACGCAGGTCTTTGTGGAGCGCTCCCCAGAGAGGTCTAGACATTCTTCTCCAGACACAAACTTAAAAACCTGTTATCAAAATACTTTTCCTCTGATGTCATGATTTTGCATTTATAGGCACTCAATTCTATACACTGCTGAGATATAGTATCTGTTCACTAATCAGAAGAAAGAATTAATAGGGGTTTCAAAGCTACAAAGGCAGCATTTTCACTCTGATGGGAGCGTACAGTTCATACTTTGGGGGAGGGGAAGAGAAGAAAGAGTGTTGGCTCTTTCATGAACATAAAAGGGCAGAATTACACATTAGTGTAGCTTCCCCATGTATAGACATTTTTTTTCTGAAATGCAGTGTAAACTTAAAATCAACCATTAGCTTCTTTAACTAAAGCTCAAATCATCCACGTAATTACTTTTACAGAGGATTATGACCAAGTTTTTTTTTTTAATGTGAATTGTTAAAATTTCACAATTAAGAAATAAATCACAATGGGAAAATAGGTTCCTATTCACAAAACAACCAACCAAGCTGGCATCGTTAATACCCTTTTAACAAGGCAGAACTGATAAACTGGGAATGCTGTTGCCATGTCAGAATTGAAGTGAATTGGGTAAACTATGCAAATGGGCTCTTACAGCACCTGGCCAGCCCTTGGCCTGGTACAAATATGTACTTGCTCCTTCACTAAGCTTTCTTCATCAGGGCACAGAAATTACCAACTCACTGAAGTTTTCACAAAGGAAAAAAAAAGCCTACACTTTAAAAAATAAATACATTTGAAAGAAAAGTTGAGGTGCTGGGTATTCTTGATTCATATGTGCTTTAATACCAAGAATTTTGACCTTCAGAAGTCCCTTCTCCTAGGAAAAAAAAAGAAGGGAAAAAAATAAAAACACTCCTCAGAAACGACCACAGAGAGACGCTGCGGACATCCATCTAAAACAACGGCAGTCAAAGGTCAGGATGATATAGGGAACATCAAGCTTTTCATTTATGAATCTCCCTGGAAGAGACCTCTTAGTAAGCAGAAGCCAGAAAATCAGGGACTATCCAGTCAGAGGTATGGAGAAACTGCCTAAATGTGTCATTTACAGGATTTTCCTAATAATGACACCAAGTATCTTCAACTTTGACAAATTAATTTTAAGACCTCACTGAAATATAACACGGAAACTACCGTCAGTTTTTTGGGTCATCTTAGCAAGATTCAGCAATTTTCCTACGAAGATTTGCTTATGAACTATACCCAGCAGATTACAAAATAACACGAAGAAAATCAAGCACTACAGATTGGATCCCGATCAGTAAAACGACAGAAAAGTCGTAGGAGTCTTCCAAAAGTGCTGGAAAATGCATACTGCAAGAACAATTGGTATTACTGCCTAACAAAGCTGGGTTACACTCGAAGGCTCCAACACGCTATCTGTCACCGTGACAGAAAAGCAAAGGATGCCAGACCAACACACACCTCTATTCCAACAGCCTACACTAACACTGACCTTCCTAACACAATTAAAAATAGGGCTAGAGTGTCCAAATATATGAGTAAGGATGCTCTTAGCATTTCCGCTTCCAACTTCTTGTTATAAAAAAAGAGTACTCTTCAAGATCTTTCAGCATTCCTTAACAGTGTTTTTTTTTTTGTGTGTTCTATAATCACAAGTGACAAAAGAAATAGCTCCATATTTGCTTCAGACCTCTCCAAGGGAAAAAAAAAAAATACATATTACAGTAATCCTGTTATAAAACTATAGCACATGTGTAAGGCCCCGAGAAGCACCGATGCTGATAAAATTAAAAATGGCTGTGCCCGAAGATCCCAGAGCAAAACAGGCACAGCTCTGCTGACGATTAAAATATATATTAAAAATTCCTGCATTACCTTACAAAGGGCGAGGTATGCAAAACAAAAAGACTATATATTTTTTCAAAACTGAAGTAAGCTATTAGACAAGAGATGCAGATGTAAGCAAAGCATTCTTCTTGAGTGCAGGTCGAGCTCATTTACACAATAAAGCCGATTTTATTCCCCAAGACACTTAACGTATCAGGATTTCAAAACTTTTATCAGGCTTCGCCGCTGAAATAGATGCACACCACTTCGTAAGGAGGCAAAGATGCGCCCGAATACCACCGGACCCCACCCCCTTCCCGCTGCCAAAATGGCCAGTTCGTTACACCCAGTGACTACTCACCAGCCGCAGTGCCGAGCAGCAGGGTGGCACTGGAGAGCAGGAGCACCAGCACAAGGTGCTGCAGTGAGGCAGGCATACCTGGGCAAGCCACGGTTCGAGCCGGGAGCAGAAATAAAAGGGGTAAAAAAAGAAAAATAAACCAAACCCCAAAGTGAGGAGATTCCTCCTGCTTTCGGCACAGCCTTCCTTAACTCTCTCGGTTTACAATCCCGTCTGGAAGGGCAAATGGCAGATGAGAGGAGTCGTCTTCGCTCTTACTCCATTACAGCCGCTTGCCTTCATGCCTCGGGAGCCGGCAGCGCTCAGCGGACACGGGGGAAGCGCCTGGCTCTGCCTCCCAGCCCCGAGGCATCTCCCCCGCCGGGGAGGACGGCGGCACGCTCCCGACCCCGCTGGGAACCGGGCTATTTCCCACGCAGCTTCACGACATCGAAGAAAGCGCCCGGTTGGGAAGGGAACATATCCAGACGCGCCCACAGCGGTGTCAGTCAGCGCGGGCCCTGCGGGCTGGCCGGGGCACGGAGAGCGAGCTACGGGCTCACGGCGGCGTCGCGTCCCATCCCGGCAAAGGTCTCTGTCCTCTGGCCGCCCCTCCTCGCTGCCTCACGCTCCGGGGAAGGCGGCGGCGAGGCCCCCTGCTCTCAGGGCGAGGGCTGCGGCTGCATCGCGGCTCATCTGCCTCCCGCGCCGGGCGGGCTCCTCCGCGCTGCCCCGGCCCCCGCCGCAGCGCCGACGCCACCCCCGGCC
>VZTE01001920.1:331650-356059 GCA_013397775.1 Eulacestoma nigropectus
CCCCCGACAAAGGTGGGGCCCGGGGCGGCGAGGCCCCTCCTCGGTGGCTCCAGCTGCGAGAGCACCCGGGTGCTCTCCGCGGGCGAAGGGCCTTCTCCTCCTCCGCCTCCCGCCCCGAGTTTCCACAGCGCTGGGCAGCCTGGCCCGGCCTCCTCACGCCGGTCTCCGCTCAGCCCCTCCGCGCTGCCAGCGCCTTCCTCCCCCAGCGCCGGGCTCGCCGGCGAGGGGCCGCTCCGCCTCCTTCCCCTGCCCGCCGCCGGCTGCGGGCGGGAGCCGAGCGAGGGCCGGAGCTCCGCCGCCCGCGCCCCCTCTCGCCCGCCCGCCCCAACAGCACGGGCGGCTCCAGACACAAAGGGGAGTCGCAGCAGCCGCCGGCCCGGGCGCCCGTCCCGCCGCACCGCCCCCGCCGGCCGGCCCCGCCCCGCACCATAGAGGTGGCTCCAGGTAGGCAGAGCGGGGCCGCCGGGCGGAGCTCCGCTGGCTGAGGGAGGGGGCGCGGCCCCGAGGGCACCGCCACGGGCAGGGGAGCTGAGGGCAAGGGGCGGCTACGTGGGAAGGGGGAGGCTCCACTGGACGTTCCCGGGAAGGCCGCGGGAAGGCGGCGAACGGCCCCCCCGGCCTGCCTGTCTGTCAGAGAGAGAGGCTGTCAGCAGGGAGGCGTGAGCTCAGGATTCACAAAAAACGCCTGTAACAACAAGAAAAAAATGTTCAGCAGTCTCTGAGATTGCGTCATGTTTGAACTCCGTGGCCTGCCTGTCAGACACCCCGTAGCTTCTGCCTCGTCCTCTGGTTCAAGCCCCCGTTATCTCTGTCCCTGTGAGCTCCCCTCGGAGCACTGGCCGTACCACCTACTGCTCTCCCTCGGTGAGCCCTGGCAAGTCACACAACCACAGAACCAATAGGTTGGATGAGGCTTCTGAGATCATCAAATCCAAGCTGTGACCAATCACCACCCTGTCAGCTAGACCGTGGCACTAAGTGCCATGTCCAGTCTTTCCTTAAACACCCCCAGGGACAGTGACACTACCACCTCCCTGGGCAGTCTGTTCCAATATCTAATCACCCCTGCTGTGAAGAATTTCTTCTTACTATCCAATCTGAAGTCTAGCCAGCTCGTATGGCTTCAGCCACCTGACTCTCCCAAGCAAAACCATTATCTACCTCTTAAATTAAAGAGATTTTATGATTTCAAAACAAAGATAAAGTGAGCCCACTCAGCTGTTTGTATGCTTTAACCTTTGCTATATTGCACAGGATCAAAGGGATAAATTGAGGGCAGCAGCTGATGGGAGAACTGTGACTGGAACGTAGTGTCTGATGTTCTGGCCTAGCAAGGCTCTTCCAGACAAGTTTTACTGGCTGTAGCATGGAAAAAAGGGTTCTTAAGAACACCCTGCACACTGAAGGCACCTTCATATCTGGGCATCACCAAAGGTTTGATTATGGGAAATGCTTCTGTGTGAGGCAAAATTCCTATACCAGTTTCAAGAATGGAATACAAATTCAGAAATCCAATTCTACACCTCAAAATATTAAATGCTTCAACATAAAATGGTGTACTTGCAAAACAGAGTTACAGTTTAAGTGATAATAAAAGTTTTCTGTGTAATTCCATTTCTCTTCACAAGCCATAACAGATGAGATAGATGTAATCTGATACTTTGATCATCAAGAGAATTATTTAATAAATTGTAATAGAATTTTCATCATTGTGATGCTTTGGCCAGGGTCATAGTTTGACATTCCTAGGGCCAAGGTGAATTTATGCTGCTAGTTATAAAAATGTTTTTTAAGTTTACTACAATATTTTTACTTCCAATCTATGCAGATCTAGCATGGATATTGGTGAGACAATAAAATGTAGAATCACAGATTGTAATTTGTATTGCCACTTTCCAGAACTGCAACCACATGTTAACCACAGTATCCTTCCTGTTATTTATGGAACGTGAATGTCAAGAAATAACCTTTAGAAGCAACACCAACACCCTCCTCCCCCAACAGCTAGAACAGTTTTACCTCCAAGAGAGGAAAAAACCCCAACACTGAGTATTTTTTTTTTTTGCAGGACCAAAATCCAGTGTTCTTTCCTGGTTCCACAAAGACACCAAATTATGCAACACACCTTCTGCCCAGCTGTACCTACCAATACAAGAAGTGAGATCTACTTTGTTCAGAGAAAACAAGAACCTAGCCATGTGGGTTGCACAGCACTTTCACTGTTTAGATGGTAAAAGAAAATTACTGTAATTGTTTATGACGTGTATGAAAACCTGCTCCGCCTGAACTAAATGACAGAAGTCTCACTTGTTTCAATGGTTGTAGTTTTGGCTCATTAATTAATACTAGGAGTTCTTCTCCACAAGAAATTGTACAAAAACATATATTCTGCCTTAAAATACTTTTCTTTTTTTCTCTCCACAAAATGGATTGGATTTTTGTTCTGTGTTTTCCTAAAATGAAGGAACAAGACATGCCATTTTTAATACAATTATTTCCTTTTAGTTTCACAAAAAACCCAGACCCGCTCAAGAAAACATCCTGGTGAAGGCCATGGGGCTGTGAATCTGCTTTGCCTGAGTTTATATCAGGCCCTTGAACTAATCTCACACATTTGCAATCACAGCAGTTTGCAAGAATTTCCCCTCCTTCCCTAAGCTATTTTGAGTCCTGTAGATGTTCTCTGCAAGGGCCCGGTCCCTCCTAGCCCGGTGTGGCTGTGGAGGCTGCGCAGGGCCCCGGTCACGCACCAATGCCAGGTGGCAGAGCAGGAGCTGCTGCACCCCTGCGTCCCTGGAGCTGGCAGGGCCGAGGAGGGGCTGACCCCCGCTTCACCACACAGATGTAGAAAGCAATCGCTGCTGTCAAAGCACATAAGCAGCTTCCTTTTCCCACGGTGGTGGGAGGAAACCAGAGATCCAAACTGTCACAGTCAGGCTCGCTCATTGTTATGTGCTTGGACAAGAACATATTTATAATTCTTCCTGTGATATTGTTTTATCTGTAAGCTAGGATTTCGCTGGCCTAATATTCAGCAATGTCAAGTAAGACCTACAGAAAAGTAGTCAGGATAAGGAAAACTTGCAGAGCTGCAGGACAGTAAATCTGTGGTGCAGGTTGAGGTAAAGGTAGGAGGGAGACAAGAAAAAACGTCAAATTTACCAAGATTTAAAAGCCAATATTCTGACTGAAGTACTGTATTTCCACCAGGAAGAACTCTGACCAATGAAACAACACTATTGAACTTAATGGAGACAAGACTGTTAAAAAATGATATGAGGAGGAAAAACCTTAGGAGGCAGATGGTCTTTTGCAGCTGCGTTCACTGTTGTCACAGCCAGGCAGAGGCAAGGCTGCCCCAGTAGCACAGTCATGGGGCAAGGACGAGGACAGTGGCAGAGGAGCCGGGGTCTGGTGCCTGGAAGCTCCCCAAGATGCGGGTCAGATACAGCAGGGGACATGTATCTTGCCCTTGGGGGAGGGAGCTCTGAACAGCACAGGCACAAACAGCTCGTGGGGGTTGCCCTTTGCTTCAGTGAGACACCGAGAGGAGAAATGCGGCTGATAGGAGGCTCAGGAGTGTCCCGCTCTCGGTCAGACTGATGCAGACACAAATATGTTGATATCACTTGCAAATTCAACACCATACGTAAGAGAAATTAAACATGCCCTTGTTAGCAGCATCTCCTTTAAACAACACACATCTTTATTTTTAATTAAGTGGAATAAGGGAAACTATTTTCATGCTACCAAGAGAGTATTCCAATCAGTGGAAAATAAAATGAACAAAGAATGAAGAAAACTGAAATGAACTATGAAACAATAGCTTTCGTTCCATTTCTTTTCAGAAAATCCAATGTTCAGACACTTTAAAAAGATTTCTCAGGATAGGTTCACTGTTATCCAAGAGTTTTTCAGCGCTGATGCTGAAAATATAACTGTTATCATCGTTAGGACTCAGGGGACTGTTCTTTTTGACAGGGCCTTTCATGAAGTCAACAAATCAGTTTAAAACAAGCCATAAATTGTATTTGGCTGCCCGTCAGCTTGGCTGGAGTGTTCTCCCAGTGCTGCCATAAGTGTTGGGGAAAGAATATAACAACACGTCCAGATACTTTGCTTTTAGGGGATATTTTGTTCCTAATTTAAAAACAAAGCATCCCCCTAGCATTGAATCTGATGCATAAACATATGTTAGAACAGCCATCAAGATATTTACAGACTTTCCTACAAATAAATACACCCATTCTGGATCCTAAGTGATAGCTTAATAAATAATGAACTTGGTACAGATCTCCACAACGAATGCCTGCCACTCACTGCTAAATTAGGGAACTGTCAGCAAGATCATCTCCCCAGTCTTGCTCCTGTATGTGGAGAGAGAGGTGGTTCCTGATAGACAGGATCCAAGCCTCCTATAGCTCTCTAGATATTATTAACATCCTGAATTGCAGTCAGAACTCACTGAAAAGGCAATAGTGTCTACTTACAGTCTGCTGAGTTAGCAGCTACAGCTTCAGCCAGTGCAGCCAAACAAGTAATCACACGCAGATGTCATTACCTTTGGAAGTGTTTGGTTACTTGTTTTATATAGATTTTCCCATCAGTGTCCAATCCTGAGTGCTGCAGAGGGGCATTAACACACCCCCATGAGTCTTCTTGGAGTCAGGGTAGGGAAGGTGGCTGTGGGAAGACCACAGTTACAGGGAAGCAGGCACATATGCGTAAGGAAAAACAATGAAACCTCTGGGGACTTCAGAAGCAACCTGAACACAGAAGTACCTTTCTCAGTCATGGAAATGTTTCCTCGGGAATAGGGAAAGGCACCCTCTCCTTCAGAGCCTCTTTGCAAACTACAAGCAGCATTTTCATCTTGTCTGAATTATTGTTGGGTTTTGCTCCTTTTCCAGGACTTGGTATTATCTTAGGAAAACAGATTCTACTAAAGAGGGACAGAAGGACACCAAGCCATGACCAAAATCCCAGAAAAGTCCTTTGTGGGGTAAAGTCCATTTCTTTCTGTTCTTTCTGACAGGCAGGAAAAGCACTATCCACAACGGTCAGTCTGTCCTGCCAAGATGTGAGAGTGGCCAAACCTCCTGTGGCATTACATGCAAGACCAGGCTCTCATGCTCCCAACTCTACCAAAAGCCTTAAGGAAATGGTAAATCAAATTCCCTGCCTCAGAGGGAATTCATTTCCCCTTTAGTCCAGTTAAATAATCTGTGCCAGACATTACTTTTGGCCTTTAGACTCATAAAAATCTGTCTGAGTGCTGTTACGACTTCATTTTTCTTTGTCTCTGAAGCACAGAAAAGAGCACCTACTGTTGAGCTTTTGAAAAAAAACCAAAACATTTGTGAGTATGAGCTAGTAAGTGTTTTCAGACCTGAGTTTTTCAAACTCTGCCAGGCTGTTGTGTAATCTACTACAAGGTGAATCACACTGTGCAATGAAGACATAACAGTCTTTGACATCAACATCCTAAATCAGAAGAGAAGTTTTGTGGCAGCTTTGTTTACTTTTTGATGGCAGCTTTTTAATAAATTTAATGCAAAAATTAATTGCACCACTTCTGTGGCAGTCCCCAGAAAGATCTATTTTGATATTTAACTTCTTTTTTTTATGCTGGTCTCACATTCCCTGATTTTTGTATAGCAAGTGGTTTCCTATGGGGAGCCCGTAATTGCATGATCAAAGGATCAAGCCTGGAAACATAAGCAGGTGAGTGTTGGACAGGTTGGCCTCGGGTATGCAGGGAGAAGGAGGAGGAAAATGCACACTGTGGGATAAACAAAGGGAATATTTTGTCTCTAAAAGGATTAGCAGTTAAATAGTTAATAGCCATTTTTATATTTCATAATACGTGATAATGAACTACCAACAGTGTTGGTAGCAGTTGCTGCCTTGTTTTAGAGATAACACTGCTTAGTCTGTATAAATCTTATCTCCACTTTGGGGGTGGAGGTGAGAGAAACTTTCAAGTTAGCTCTGAGAAGCACCTCCCACTTTGAATTAAGTCTGAAATCATATGTTAAAGGCCTTTTACAGCTTGTCTGAATCTCTTGGCTTCTTCATCACAACATAAAATGCGAAATTTGCTGCAGGGTTTTTATCAGTTCAAAACATCACTTATTCATTAAATCCAACAATGGATGTAGTCAGAAATAGAAATGTAATGAGCTGTGTCAGAATCATCTTCTTACGTCATCACCACAGACCTGCAGGGTTTCATTCCTAAGAGGTACCTGAGCCTTCTCAGACTCACGACAGGCGGCTGGAAACGGAGCTCACGGAATTTTCAACACACTCTCCTGCTACTGTTACCTTCCCTTTGCCTTCTGGTTCTGGGTTGTTGGGTTTCTTTTTCTTTTTCTGTTGTTGGTTGGCGTTTTTTTAATCACTCACTACACAAGATTGTTAGCAGTGCAAGTCAGGTTGGTTTTCAAAAGCCACCTTTTCCTTTTTGGTCTTTAATTTCTTGCAGACAGGATTAAAAATATTAAAAGGATTAAAAATAGGATTAAAAATATTTCTCCAATCAGTTCAATACTTCTATCAAGAAGCTAATAAAAATGCCCTCTGAGAACAAAATGAAAGCCTCTGATAGACCTGCACTTATGGTGGAGGTCCAGAGGAAGCAGCCTCTGTTTGTGCTCATTGCTGGCCATCCCTGAGCTCCACACCAGCTTGACAAGTGTCAGGCATTCATCTAAAGGACGGAAGTGGTGTCTACAACATGCATTTGTTGCTTGTTATTTTAAATGGCAGTGTGGAGGGAACAGTTTTTGCTCAGACTTCTTACAACAGCTCCCCTTTGCAATGAGAAAGGAGGCATCAATACAAGCCCAACAGCAGAGCTTCTTCAGGTTTTCTCTTCTCTTGCAAACATGAAAAAGAGTAAAAACAGTGTTGAATTGAAGCCCCTTTTAAGTCAGATTTTGTTGCCACTGCAAGGACGATGTCAGAGGGCTGACCACTTTCAGAGCCACAGCTTCCAGAGGAAGGTGCTGCTGATTGTGCCTGCCCAGCATTCCTCTCCTGCGTGCAGCCAGCTCTGGGAATGTCACCTGCAGGAAGACAAAACTGAAATTATTACCTTTTACTAAACCAAACAAGAGATTTCTATCCCTTCTGCTTCTGCCTGCAACATGACATCTGTTGCCTGACAATTTTGAGACATTTTGATCTGTGAAGAGTGTTCCTTCAGATCAAGAAATGAGTCAGTACCTCCGTACACCCTGCTTGCCTCTCACGGATTGATTTGGAAGCATGAACCCAACTAACTGCTTCCCCAAAGCATCCATCAGGAACCCTCTCCTTGAAGCAATACAGGCCAGGACACCGACTCCAGCCACCAGCATCAGTCCTGCTTTCTGGGGCCTGCAGCAAGCGTTGAGGGCACAGTCTCTCCCTACACTATCTACAGTCATTTGAAATTGCAGAGACCTTGAAAAGCTTTAGTTCACAAACAAGAGCCAGGCCTCCAAAGGCCATTTCCACGACACAAAATGGGCTGTGCAAGCCTTGGGCGCGTGGTTTGGGGGGCACAGACAGCACTCGGACTCTGTGAAACCTCTGCCTCTGCTTGCAATTTCAGATTAAAAGGCAAAGACATAAATGATGGTGTAGGGATAAGTGGGAAGAGACTTCTACAGGAAAAATTGCCCTTTATCTCCCTTGTAAAGAGTTTGTAGTTTTCTACAGGTGAAAGCTTATCAAAAGTGGAAAGGACCATCTCACAGAGATGCCACATGAGTTGCTTTACATTTCGTAAGTTTGAAGGCATTTTTCCTTCTTTTCTTTCCCCCCACATTTGCCACAAAATAGTTGTGATGTTTTGCATATTGCTTTGCATATTTCCCCTCCCTTTTCCCCATGCCCCTCTGAGTTCAGTAAAATCAATGTCTGAGCAGGGTTCCCCCTCTCTAGCATTTTTGCCAGTTTCACTTTTGTATTTATTTACTTTCAACCATCTCCTCAACTGTGGAGAAGTTGCATTTAGCAAAAGGAAAAACTACCACCCCTATACCTCTGCTCTCATAACTGCTGAAGCTGCCACATTCCCAGCAACAGAAGGGTGGAAGGGGTGTGAAATGAGGGCAAAGAGAAGCACGGACCCTAACTAAACGTTGAAGAGAAAGAGGGAGGAAGCTGTAGGCAGGAGAGAGAGGAGCTGAGGAGGGAAAGGAGGAGGGGAAAAGTTACAGGAGAGGGTTATGTTTGAATATGGATTTAAATCAAAATGCATTTTGATTTAACAAAAAGGAGGGTGTTAAACTCAGATTTCTGATATGAGCCACGCTGACAGGGACACTGGCTTGGAAGTTTCGCAGTGCTTATCTGCAGGAGTAGGTCCCCGGGACAGGCTGGCAGATAGTCCTTGACTCAGAAGGAAACAGCAAGTCTCACATTTCTCTTGGCTTAACCAGAAGTTGTAAAGCATATTTTTCCTGCCCTCCACTTGCATTCAGAGCTCCCCTGCGTACTTTGTTGATGAAATCTCTCACCCCAATTCAGGAGATAGCAGCGTTTGCTAAACATGCTCTGCCTTGCTACCAGAAGAGCTTCTGACCTTGTCCTGTCTTCTCCTTAGCGTTTGGCAAATACTTATCTGTACTCACAGTGACCTCCAGCCAGCTGGGTAAAAAGCTTTGGAGCCAAACATGTGCACAAATAATTCCAGGGGCAGCTGTTACTACTGGATTATCTCTTCCTGTGGTTTCTACAGATAGAAATAGTTAATACATGTTGCAGTTTACAGTCCCTTTCCCTTTAGCAGACCAAGGACCATCTTCCTCCAACTCAGGGCCGTTAAACCCATCTCAACAATGGGGGCCTTCAATCTGGTACTACCCTGAGTTGCCAGATGGATCCTATCAGATGAAACAGAGCCCACAACAGCCAAAATCACAGATCACAGCTCTGCCATCTTTAGCCAAGAAGGTCACATTTACCACTCTTCTGAAGTTAGTGTAACAGAGGCCATTCTGTGTGTATCCAAACACAGCACCCCCTCTCTCCAACCCCTCCAGCCTCCCACAGCCCAGACATGAGGTGTTTTTTCACCCTGACACATTGAGGTCCACGCCTGATCGGAGTTCATTCAACCTGAAGAGCAGCAATGACTTGCTTCCAAAAAATGAGACTATTATGGCTAGAGACCATTATGAAAGCCTGCGTGAAGCTGAGACCAGATGTGTGCTCAGCTCACTCCAAATATTGCTTAGAGCAAAGCCCTGGATTGTTTTGATTTTGCTTTTTAAACAAAACAGGATTGACAGAATCTCCTCTGTAACAAGACAGATTTTCTGATGTTTTTCTGCACTGCTGTTACAGATGTGTGGCTGGGCTGGGAGCTCACACCCACTGACAGTGACCACAGCAGCTCTCAGAAGTGGATGAAGACATGGAAAGAGCCTTTATGAGATAGGATGGAAGTGATGGGGATGCCAGCCCATTTAGGTTCAGCTCCAAGAATCGGCTTGTCGTCATTGGGACTATGTTATTCTTTCAGTAGGATGCTCTGCACCAGCCCCTGGAAATGAGAGCGATAACATGGCTCTGATCACTTTTTGCCTTTACAGCAAATCTTTCATCAGAGGAACCTCAAAGCAACTTGCCAGCAAGAGCAGGCACAACCTCACACTGTTCCTGTGAGATAAGCGAAGGATGGAATAGATTAACTGCTTAAAAGCACACAGCAGCTCTGTGGGATGAGAGAAAAATAAGAAAAAAAAAAAATATATATATACACACATACACTTTTGAAACCATACAGGGTTTTATGGAGAGGCAGCCTGGAAGGCTGCCAGGATACTGAAATTGCTACCCCTACACAACCACGAATACCATGGAAACCAGTGGGGCACTGGCAGGCAGGAAAGGAAATCAGCTGAAAAATGGCTTTCCATGAAACGCAGCCAGGCTGGGACACTGCTCCCCTCCTGACTGAGGGAGGCCTACGTGCCTAACCACCAGTGTTGCTGCCGGTGGGAGCTGGGCTCCACAAGGGAGTCATTCCCAGCAATTTCCCAGCCTGGGGTAACGCTTTCCTGGCAGCGGCCAGTGGATGACAGCAAAAAGAGAGATGGCTGAAAACTGCTACATCATGTCAGCTGTGGTATGGAGGTAATGGAAACCCTGAGTGCCAAGTAAAGCTTCAACACATGCTGGGAGGTATAGGAAGATCAAAGTCAGTTGACATCTGAATGAGGACAGGGAAGGAACATGTATGTGCAAGCTCCTGCCTGCCCTGTCTGGTGAGGCACGATTAAGAGGCATGAAAGACTCATCAGTTTTCCCTCAAAATACTAAGAAAGCTCAAAAAAGGATTCCTTTAACCTGAATGAAAGTAAGTAAAGGAGAGAGGCCTGGAAAACAAAACCAAAAATAACAAATGAAACTGAATATAACAGGAATAACAGAAATAAACAAACCCAGACAAGCAGTGGAGGAGGAATGAACACACTGTTAATCTGTCAAGTACACCATGGCCACATCAAACTACAGAGTAAGCTCAGAGAAATACCCAGCCTCCTGGCTGAGCAAGGGCACCTGCTTGCTCCCAAACAGCACACATCCCTTAAAAAGTCATACTCCTGGTAAGCCAGGGGAGGAGGAATCCAAGCATACAACAGCTGTACTCATTCAAAATGCTGCTAAGAGGAACAGCGGCATCTTATGAGTAAGCTGGATATGGCGCAACCAGCACCAGGCTAGAACAAAAATAGCCCAGTGGAGATGAGAGGCAAGTAGAGACACCAGCACACAGCTCTCCCTCTGGCTCTCAGCGACTGAAGGATGCAGAGTGATCTCCTACAGAGCCTAGCTTGAGTAGAGGTCAGGGGGACATTTCTACAGAAAAGCAAAGAGGACTGGAAAACCAGAGAAGCAGCGGAGCGGCATTTCTGCTACGCTAAAATGCACAGAGCTAACGGACCTTCCAGTAACCACGGAGGAGGGCTGGAAGGGGATGGGAGCATTGCCATGGCTGGCCTTGATAAGGCTCTATCTAGGAACAGGCAAGGGCTGTGCTCACGGCCCGGCTGAGAAACGGGTCTGGAGGAGTGCGAGAACAACAGGATAACATCAGGCACTTCTCACACAGCTGAAGGACCGCCACTGGTCATCAGGAGACAAGTGCAGATGAGAGACTTTAAAGTGGTGCCAAAAAAAACAAGCTACAGCCAGGGTCGAGGAACATGGGATCCAACTCCTAGTTGTCAGCAGTTGTGGTGTATACATTGCTGAAAACAGATGCAGTGCCAGGAAAATCCAACTCCCAGCATGAAAAGAATAACTTAGGAATGATAATGAGAGAAGCCAAAGCAACTGCGACTGTGAATTAGTGATTACATAAAAGTTTTTATCTTAAAGTTATGTTAGGCCAAATTCTGAAGTAATTTTTTCAGCCAGAATGCTCCCTTGAGACCCTGTGATTTGGCCACAAATTGCTACATCTTTTAAAAAAAAAAAAGGCACGACAAAACAAAGATTTCCTTTTTATGCTGGCTGGAAACACATAGCAGCAATAGCCTTCACTGGCATCAAACACTTCTCCAGCAGGTAGCTGAAGTTCTCTGCTTTATGCCACCATTCAGCATCACCATGAGGGACAGGCCAGTCTTCAGGATTTGCTCCCTTATGTGGCTGCTACCCAGGGAAGTGGGAACTGTGGCTGTTCGATATGAAGACAAGTACATGTTATTCAAGCTCCCTGAAACAAGTGAGGTTCCTCCCACTTGGACCTATCAAAGCTAGTACTGAAAAACTGAACGTACAGTAGCTTGGGTACTGCCATAAGGAAATGTAGCAATCATTGCTGCCCACCATGTGCTGAACAGCAATAAAAATCTCTTTTCAAAATAGCTGATCTGGGTAAAAAATGACCAATGTCTCAGTGGCAGGCTCACAAGAACAGCAAAAGGATCCTCTCTAACCCATTCCCTGGGCAGTACTGAGCTCAGCAGCAGCTCTGGGCTTCACACCTGGAGGTCTCTGTGTAGTTTCAAATGGGGCATCTGCAAATCCCAGACCCCAAAGAGATGCAGCCGCAATGAGACACCTCTGGCTTCCCAGAACCTCTCCCTGTTCCAGTTGGAGACTCATCACACACACAAAACTTCCTTGCTCATTCTTTGGACTTGGCTTACCAGGAGTAATATGGTGCCAACTTGCAATTGCTAAAGAGGTATCAAAAACAACATGAGAAAGTGAATATTTTGAGCAGGAGACACACCCTTCCCATGACAGATGACCTGCTGGAAAAGCCCTTACAAAAGCAAGGGAATGTGCTCAAATACCTGTCGTAAAATCTGAAGCTCAAATGCTGTGCAGCCAAAAATCCTGGAAATAGTTCTTTCAAGTAATGCAAACACTTTGGAGGTTCTGAGAGAAGAAATAGCTGGAAATAGTTTTAGATAAAAGAACCTTTCATGCCAGCTGGCAAAAGGCAAACAGATGGATCAGATAGATGGATAGATGGGGCTTAAAGCCACTTTTGTCTCAGCAGTGGGCTGGGCTTGTGTATGCAACGTCTGAAGGCAGCATATCTCATTATCTGACCCTTAAATGTTAGCTTTATGAAATCATATCAGAGGAAGCTGCAGCCTTCAAAAGCGTCTCTCAGCCTGCAGGGCTTGCCTTCCTCCCAGCAGCACCTTCAGCTGGCCTTGGGCTGGCTTGGTGCTCATGCAGACCCCTCAGGTTCTCCTCTGCTCAGTGCATCAGTCCAGGCTCTGTCAAAGCTCAGGTAGGTTTGTTACGGTGCAGGGAGTTTCACAAATACCTGGTCAAACCTCTTATGTTTCCGTAGTGCAATAGCAGCAGGATGATCACAGAGGGCAAGGAATGAAGGATGCTGTGAAGGCTGCAGGGAAATCCCCCAAACTGAGTTTGATATATCTAACAGAAACTCACTTAAAGCAGGTTATGATGCACAGGAAACAAACCAGGGTAAGCATTCTGTATTTTTGGTAGCCTGTGCAGCTTGAGAAAGGTAATGTTTAGTTTTAGCTGTACTTTTGATGCATGAATTTAAAGAAGCCAAACTGACCTACCTCAGAAGGGGAATTACACCTTGTTTGAAGGGGATGGGCCTGAGCCACCCATTTGCACGAGCCCTCACAGTTTGCTTAGAGCCAGACACCCGCTCCTCACCCCTTACATGCTTTTCTCATAAGGTGACTACGATGGGGGGTTGTCTGTCCCCAGTACTGGCAGCTCATTGCCCGTGATGTTTGTCACAAATTGCAAGGACCATGGTCCCCATGGGCTCCCTTCGGCATCTCATCCCCTGGGACTTCAGTGGGTCACTGCCAATGAGACATCCCAGTTCTGCTGGATCACCAGCCAAAGCAAACCAGGGTCTCTGCAGCATCTCAACAGGTGCGAAGAGATTACAGAAATCTGGAAAGACTAAAATAAGTACATTGACCAGGAACACTTTAACTTTCTTTTAGAAATGCGTGTTTTTTTGCTGTATTTGAACTGTGTCCCTGAAGATTTCATGTCAAAATGAAATTGTGTAATGAATATTAAATATTTATCAAGAAATTCACAGTTGAAAGTGGTCTGCAATGACAGATCAAAAAAGAAAATCTGTGCCATTTCTATTCTCATTTTTAATGGCACATTAATTAATCCAGAAGGACTTTAATACTCACCTTTATAGCTATTTTTGCTTTTCACACCAGACATTAAACTCTGCCATCTTGTTCAAGAAGACTCTGAGTAACCAAAGACATGGCAGGATTACACCATCAAAGTTGCAACATCGAAGCCATGGCATGACTAATCCCCATGTAAATGGAAAAAGACCAAAGATGGGCAGTCTGTGCAGTGGGTAGGTAGGTGCAGAGCCAGACAGTCTCCTCCAGCCCACAGATGCATGGGAAGCATGTCCCATCCACACAGGAACAGCCATGAGTCTCTGGCACCCTCTTCCTTGGGTGCCTTCACAGGGACAGTGGCACATGTGGCCCTGTGGGCACAGCGGGGCTTGCCTCGTGGTGGTCCTCCTGACATCAGGACAGTGTGGCTTAGGGTAAGGGGGTTGCTCCCAGGAAGAATGTTGGATTCTTTGTTTGCTTTCATAAGCATGTTCATGGGAAAAATCCACCTTTGCATAAAGCATAAAACCACTTTTTAACTGTGCTCTTTGAAAGTCAAGGAAAACCCTAAGTAAATGGCCCCTGAGAGAGCACACAGACATTGTAGTCCATCTTAGAGAAGTAGCTGCCAGAAGAAGACATCACCAAGCTGGCTTCTCTTTCCTGTAGGCATCATCTTGTGATGATTCACACAGCCCAGCTGGAGGGCATTGATGATGTGTCTGTATGATGCAATGGCAGAGCTGTGTCAGGTCCTACACCACAGCACTACTTTTCAGAGTAAGGACACTCATTTTTGCTTTGCAGAACCAGCCTAGCCAAACACTTATATGAAGTTGGCCCAAACCCTTTCCTAGCACAGAGCAGGGGTGGCTGATATGGGCTCCCATGAGGGTCAGTGTGGGCCCCTGTCTCTCTCCATCTGAGTTCATTAATTACAGAGAAGATGAGGGCAGGACTTGCTGTTTCAAGGGACTTGCCCTCACAGGGCAGCACTTCCTGTGGTGTCTGCCACTGAGCTGACAGCACAGGGACCAGAAACAAGAGATGTGAATTAAAAATAGAAAAGAAGAAAGACCTGCATCTTTTGCAGGCATGAAACTCGACTATGGGCAGGCAAAACAGTTCATTGCAGCAATTTCTGAAGGCCAGGGCATCATGAGGGGATGGCAATCAACAGCTGACAGCCGAAGGAAACCCAGATGTTTAAGTTGCATGTTGAGCAAATTTGATTGAGAAATCAGAGAAAGCACAGATTCTGTTATTCTACATTCAGAATATTTTTTAGATTAAAAATGCACTTGAAGCTCTTTTTTTGCAGCTTTGACCTCAGCAAATGGCAGTTGTTCAACTGTCAGTGTCAGAGTTGTGAGCTCCAGTGATTTATTCAAGTCTCATGCTAGCTGGTATTTCTGACAGCTCGGAGACTCACGTGAATAAATCAGCATTTCAGCTATTATCAGTCTAAGTTTCTATGCATTCTGCTAAAACAAAGGAAAATAAACTGGTCCTACAAATGTGTATACCAGGAGTCAGCCAAACTCCAGAAACTGCTACCTGAAAAACCATTGTCTTTTTTTTTTAGTTGATGATACGGCGTGGGACATAACAAGCTTGCTTTCTTAACGCCTGGAGTTACTTTTAGATTATACCCTAGATTGTACCTTCAGATTGCACAGGTACATTTGGACTGTGCTGTTACATTGTCACAGGCTCTGGTGCCCGCAGTACCTGCACTTGTGACTCACCGTGACACCATGGGGCGTTGGAGGATCGTCCACTGCCACTGGCATCCAATCAAGCCTTGTGCAAAACCTTCACCAAGATCGGCGGGAGACGTGCCTGCTCTCACCACCTGTTGCTGGAAATCGTCAGGAGTCTCCAGGAAATGCCAGTGAGAAAGGGCTGGACGCAGCAAGAAAGTAAAAATAAATCCCAGCCTAGCATATCGGAAGATGTTAAGTATGAAGGAATATTTACAAGTCCTGCTTTGTGCTTTAGGCACAACATTTGATAAAAGTGGTCTTCTCAGCCTTTTTCATCAGTTGGACTCTAGCAACAAAAGTTGAACAGTCTGATATAACAGATGCCTGGTTCCTGAACAGGGCTCTGACCCTGACTACAGAGCAAGTGTCTTGAGCATTTGCCTGTAAGACTGAGGCCGTTTACCAGTGCCTTTCAAAGCCAACAGAAAGGTCACCGCTGACCACAATAAGAGTTGGATCCAGATGAAATGCTGCCACCAGCAACTCAATTTTCTACTGATTTTTCAAGAGATAAAAAGTTTTTACAAACCTCTGGAGAATGAAGACTTTCACTTGCAGCTCTGCTGACTTCACCATCCTGCCCCAACAACGTAAACAAAGCAAATTACCTGAGACTTGCAGACTGCCCTGGCCAGGACAGCACAGTTTTCCTGTTTCTGCATAAGAGGAAGTATTTCCTGGTTTGCAACATGTGGTCAGGCAAAAGGAACAGCTCCTTTTCTTTAATTAATTTTGGTGCTATTTGTATCTGCACTTTCTTACATAGTTTCAGCTGCATTAGTTATCAGGAATATCTGCTTCAAGGCATAAGCAGTGAAAGTTCTCAATCTGCCTTCCCCTGCCTCCTCTCCCAAAATAAGTGTGAGGCCCTTTCCCATAGATGCTCCAGAGCAGATCTATTTTGATCACCAGAATATTAAACCCACAAACTCAGGGGAAGAAAATAAATAAATAAAAAATAAAAGGCCTTTCAAATCAAGTGAAGAAGCCAAGGGGGAAAAAATAGACTCAGTCATTTCTCCTACCCATTTAATAAATAGCATTCCACTTCAGAAATGGCACACGCAGAGCAAACCTCTCCGAGTGCCTGTTTACAGCCGAGCTCCTGCAGCTGCCCCTTTCCTGCCCTCCCTGCTGGGCTGGAGCTCTGCCGTGCCCCTGCCAGAGGCCAGAGCTGGCGGTGCCCGAGGCAGGGCTGGTGCAGGGCCGTGCTCCCCACCCGGGCCCTGCTCCAGCCAAGTGTTTGAGCAGGCACATACTCCAGTGAAAGGAGCAGGACTGGTTGTGCTTCAAGATAAGATTGTCTGCCAGGGCTTTGTTGGAGGCAGCCTTGCAGATGCAGGAAGGAAAACAAGCTGTAAAGATGGCAAAAGGAGAAGGAAAAAAACGCCCCAAGGGAAGCAGCATTGGCAGGAGACAAAGAGCTCCTCGTCAGTGAAGGGCACAGTAAGACTGAGACAAACTTGCACAGCACAAGTCATGTCCTGCACTAAGAACCCCCCTAGCCCCACTCACTTGTGTGTTCTGCACCTCCCTGGGCAGCCAGTGCTGGGGCAGGGTGCCAGGGACCTTGGCAGGGGGTGGGACAGTCCACCCACACCCCACGTGGCCTGCAAACCATCCTAAACAAGCAGCTGGGACAATGGCTGTGAGGCCACCTGCAGCAGGGGCTGCTTTGCTCTTGGTGACACAATCTACCTAGGAAACAAGTTGGGGGGCTACTGACCTGGTAAGTATTTCACAGTGGCAGCAGGAGAAGCATTTGGTGGCACAATTTGGAGGAGGATGATCAAATGCTGCTCCCGCAGGAGAGGTGGCAGGTGAAGGACAGCAAGAACAGCAGAGCCAGCCCAGCAGCCCCTGCTGCTCACAAACCGAGCACAGCACTCATGCACTCATGTCATGTTTACTTGTCTTGGTTGCTTGGTTGTTTTTCCAGATTTAGTCTCCTGTTGCATCTAAAGGTAAGGCCCTGCGTTCAGGCTGTCCCACGGATGTAGAAAGAGAACAAGGACCTTCACAGTGGGTCCATGGAGACCCACCAATTCTTATAGATGAAGGTTTTACTGCTTGAGTATCTTGCTTCAAGCAAGGCAAGGACTCAAGGGGAAATCCTACTTCCAGTTTAGCTCAAGCTAGTCCTGTGCAGCCCAGCCTTTTGCATCCACCTGTCCTTATGTGGCATAGTTTCCTGGTTTGCACCTCTCCACTTGCTTATGGCCCTTTCTCCATTGCTCTAATCCACGACAACAGGAGGATGGAGTCTCCAGCTGGACAGTGAGGATGGGGTGAGGGCAGGAGGCCAGGGGCAGCTGAGTTTTGCATGTTGAGGTAGGAAACAGCACTGCGCAGCGTGTGGTTTTGGTTCTCCATGGTCTGGAGGCTAAAACCAGCACCTGCAGCCCCACAGGAGCCCTGCTGGGAGCACAGGGAGGAGCTGTGGGGTTGGGACCGGCACAGCCCTGTTGGATTTCAACTGACTGGTGATAAACTCAGTGAGCCAGACAAGACCCGAGACAAGATAATCCACACAGCTTCCTGCTGCACTTTTTGGCCTGATGCATCTCCAAGTTAAACCAGCACCTTGCCCTCACAAGTGGCTGAGCTGTGGTTCCTGGCATGCACTGGACCTCGAGCCCAGGAGCAGCAGGACCTGGCCAGAGGGTCCACAGCTGTGCCAGAGCACCCGTGGGCAGTTGCACACCCCAGGGACCCGGGAATGGCAGGGTACTTACAGTGAAAGCCACAGCTGCTGCTTTGTGCCCTGAGGCTCAAGGTCTTTTCTTTTCCAGATCAAGGAAAAGAGACTTGTGCTAAGTACCTCAGTTTGTTTAATCAACTGTACAGAAACAAAAGCCTGAGAGGTTCAAAGCTCCAGTGTTTATTCTATCAGGCTTATTTCTGGGCTAAATAAACCATCAAAATCTGAGTCTCAGCTGAAAACATCTAAACATGCTAGCCGAAGCTAATGAATAGTTAGTGTTTGGCAAAGACAAAGCATGAATCCATAATTATTGTAAGATGAGTCACCTGGAGAAACCAGAGTAGTAGCCAACAAAAAAACCCCCTTTGAATAACTCAATGGGAATGAAGATGCCTAGAAACATGGACATCAGCAACACCACATCCTCAGCCGTAATGAGGCCAGAGGGGAGCAGCTCTGCAGAGGATGTTTCAGATCCCTGTTGGTCACTGAGCAAGGACCCCATGCCAGTCTCGCCAGAAGCCCATCCCTGCATACAAGGGCAGTCTGACATCCACATTCCCTCCGTGACTCATAGGATTGGACAAGTCAGGCTTTTGCAGACAACAAAAAAGATAAAAATCATATTGCTTGGGGGAGTGCCAAGCTATTATTTCACCCAATTAGAGTCTTGAACTGCTGAAAGTTAAAAGGATTTCCTCTGGAAAGAGAACATTCCCCAGCCAGAAAGTCTCCAGAAAGGTACGGGTGCAATAACTCCTGGCATTTGGTGTTAGGAAACAAGCGTCTAGACAAAGCCGCCTTCTTTTGATTTGTTTTTGATGACATTTTTAAAAGATGCTACAGTACAGATCCTAGAACTTGAATTTCTGCTTTTACACTCTGGATACCTGTGACAGCTTCACACATCCAGAACATGCTGGAAATGATTTCCACATCTTTGGTTGTTTTATTTAACCACTACAGTCTAGAAGCACTGTACCCCCTGGGGTTCTAATGGATGGATATCACTATTTGCATGGATGCGCTGTCAGGCAGGAAAAAGAGCTGGCCGCACTGATCCCCGCAGCTGAAACTGCCTCCTGGGGAGACCAAGCGTGGGTCTGGCTCCATGTCAGTCCTGCTTGAGAAGCCTCAGTTGATTTGAGGAGCACAAGGGGCTCTTGCACAAGGGTCTCACAGGAAAGCGCCCAACACTCTGATGCCAAGGTTCAGACACCCACTCATGCACTGCATGTGGCACACCTAGGTCTGGGCACAGGAGCCCTCTGTTGGCATTCCTCACCCTGCCTGGCACCTCTTTGCTGTGAACCAAAAGCCACGGAGAATTGTACTAAGGAGAAAGTTTTTACCTTGTCCTGCTGTTCCCAGGTGGGCGTGGGCAAGCTGGCCGTGGGGAGGAAGCACCTTCCCCTGCCACAGCACTGCCCATGATTACTTCAGCATGTTGCAATACACTGATTGAGCAACTGGCAATTAAGGGGCATTTATCTCTATCTGCAGTGTTACGTTCACAGCTGTCTGAACGGGAGCCTGTCTCCCATCCACGGTAGCTTCCATTTTGCGTGGCCTTGCTGATTCTGCAGCAGAGAGCAGCACTAAAGACTGAGCTCAGGTTTTGGTGCTGCCCCCCACCCAATCAACCAGTGCCACGCCACTTTTTAAAAAGTCATTTTTAAATGTGCTTCTACATTGCTACAAAAGCAACTTTCTTGCCATCCTGCAAAAGGAAATGTTTTGTGTTTTGGCACAGCGAGATTTAGTTCCTTTTCAAGAAGAAGGAATTTAGTGTGGCTGCCCTGAGACTGGCTGCAGCTTTATCAAGAGAGATTTCATCATGGACTTAGACAACCTCACTCGCAGCCATTGTGCTGTCAAACAGGTTTCCTTCCTCTTCTTCACAACACTTCTACATCACATCCTATTTAGAGCTCTTATAGTGCTTCATAAATAATGCGATAATGAGAGCCCTGTACACTTGTGGGATTTGGGAGGCATTATCTCAGTTTTTAAGAGGTGGAATATGAAGATCAGAGATTAAAGGTGGCAAGTCCAATGGGCTGTGATCCAAACAAGAGTTTTTCTAATTCATTCCCCTTACATTTGGAGGCCTTTCCTGGCTTACACAGCCCAGCTTTCCCACTTCTTCACCCTAGCACTTCAGTCCTGCCCCATCCTTTCTGTCCAGGGTAGCTCACAAATTTTGCACAAGAACATCACCATCTGCCACTCACTGTATTTTGCTTGAGGTCTGTAGAGACAAAATTGCTGTTTCCATTGGCCAGTAACTGGGATGAGAAATTAAACATCAGAAAATCTGTTGTAGATTAATACTGCTGAAAACTCGGAAGTCATTGAACACAGATGCTCAATGCTGTAAGAGGAATAACCTTTTACTTAAGAAATACAACAGAGTGCAAAGGACATGAAAAGAAAACGAAAGCTCAGAGCTAGGACTCACCCTTGGAGGACAAGCACGCACTGCAGAAGCTCCTGGACTTCCAGCAGGGGCTAATTAAGCGTAAGGAAGTGCAAGCATGGATGGAGCATTTGGCAGCACTCCATGTTAGCCAGAGGAGGCAGCCTCCAGCGCAGGGCATCACCAGCTCTGTGGGGGCAAGGCTGACTGATGCCGAGGGCTGCACATCACACCCTGTGGCTGGAGAGACAGAGGCTGACCCTGACAACTCAGACAAAATTTCTATTCAAAATTTTAAGCTACTCCAAAAGACAACATGCTGCTGTGCTTCTCCCTGAGAAAGACAGGAAGCTACTGCTGAGCTGTCTATAGTTTGTAATAAAATTATTATTTTTTCCAGCAAAGGTGAAGCCTTGCTGAAGGGCCACACAGGCACCAGGATGCGGCACAGACAGCAGGAAGTCAACTTGTGGGATTTTCCATGTGAAGAAATAGCTTGAGAGGGATGGGTGAGCTGAAGTTTTACCTGAAAAACAGCAGTGGTTCTGTCTCTCCTCAGCAGGCAGACTTTGTGACCCCTGAGCATTACCCCTGTGTCTCCACATCAGTCTCAGCAGGCACCTCTCACTGCAAGGACACAAAATCCCAGGATAGCTCTGGAGCACTTCTCCACTCCAGAGCAGAAGGGCTAGTGCCTCGAGTGGTACATGGTGCCTGCCCAGCTCATTCCGTGGCTGGGGAAAACAGAGCCCCTCTACTTGGCTTCCGATGCCCAACAAGAGCTGCTGCACATAGGCACAGGGACACAGGGAAGACATGTAGAGGATGTGTGCCTGTGGGTGGGAGGAACAATTTCAGGATGGCTGGAGCAAGCAGGATGCCTGCAGGCAGCAGGAGACGCCTGAAAGGAAGTGCACATCCATGGCCTGTAGGCACTGGGGTAAGGGGCTGCTGCAGGGCAGGGCTGCAGCAGTGCCCCACGATGTTCCCATGAAAACAACTCATGCACAGGGAATGCTACCAGGCAAATTCCCAAGCAACAAACAAACCAACCAACCTCCCAAACGTCTGTTTTCCAAAAGACTACAGTCTTAGCCTGAAGAAAACACTCATTTTCCTGACAAGGGCTTCCATGGTAGCAACTCAAAAAGCTGGATGATGTCTCTGGTGAGAGGGTGCCCAGGCAGAAGCAGACAGTGAGCAGCCCCTGCACTCACTGATGCTCATTCTGCAGAGCAGGGATGGGAGCACAATGCACAGCTGCTCGATTCCAAAGGAAAAAAAATAAAAGCAGAAAATTCCACTCAAAAAAACCCCAAAACCAAAAAAAGCCCCCACCAAAATCCAAACCACTAATTTTGCCAGGTGCTTTGCAGCTGACAGACAGCATGACTTTCATTTTGGGTCAGTGTGAAAAACAAGGAGAAGCAGGTAGGACACATCCAGGACCTCAGCCCAGAAGCTGCCAGGACCCTGTACCTCACAGCTCTGGTCCCCTCAGAGGGAACATGAGGTGCTGTCACCAGCACACACAGAAAGGCTGCACTGTTACTAGGTGAGCACCTGGCAGCTCCCAGAAGGCTGGGCTGGTGGTTGTGTCCCTGGCAGTGAAGTGGAGGCTGCATGGAACCCCTTCCCCTGGTAGGGGCTGTAAGTGCTCAGTCCAGGGGACTGTCAGCCATGAATTAAAACTTACTGTGGGCTGTGAAGGAAGGCTGCCTGCCCCTCCAGCTCTCAGTCAACATGAGAATAATTTTCAAAAGCTGAGTGAGCATAGGCCCTGTCATATTCCTTTCAAACTACCAACCATCCCTTTGAAACACCGTCATTCATGCTGTTACAGGCTTAGCCCTAATTCATCAACCATTCTCCACTGCTAGCTTTGGCTTAGAGTAACCCCTGTTGGTAAAATGCTCTAAGGACCACATTATCACTTTAGATCCTTCTGTTCCACAGGTCTCGCTGTTCTGCTTTAAATGCCATCATCAGCCTGGCTAACTCTTCTTTCTGCATTCAAAATACTCAAAGCCTCTATCCTTACTCTAACGTTAGTTCTGGGATTTTGGTTTTGCTTTATCAGTAGGCAAAAGTAAAAGACCCATTTTCGGATGAATCACCTCCCTTACAAAAACTAGTGACCCAGATCTACATAAATGTCTTTGATGCACAATTACTCCTTACAGAGTACAGAGGAGAGGCTGTACAAGCCTCAAAACTACTGAAAAAGAGAAAAGGTTTGGGTCTCAATTAAAGGCCTGTCACTCTTCTTTGGTAAGAATCACCACTTCTCTATGCAAAGAGGTTGTAGTGTTTCCCAGCTAGAACTGTAGGCTTTATTATTATTTTAAGGTGCAAGACTGTACACAAATGCCCAGACCATCGTTTGTGGAAAACCACGTGTGAGCAAACCAATCTTATCTGCTTGAACTGATAAGCAACTTGAAATGGAGCGACCTGGCTTACAGTGACTGCAGTCTATCACCACTGTTTATTTTCACTGATCATATCTAGCACTTGAGCTGAATACACTTATCAATGTTTCAGCAGCAGCCTTTTGGGATTTGTGGCTCACTGTTTTGAAGATGAGGAGTTTAACAGTTCAAACTAGAACCCAGTTCTAGTTATTTCTTCACCCGCTTAAAAGAGGTGATGGCAGATGAGTGTATGGTCTATCCAACACTGAAAAGCTTCAAATCTGCTTTCTCTTCTCCACCCAGTATTTCTGGGTCACACACATTTTGAAAAAGAATAAAGTAGAACCTCTAGTTAATTGGATATTAAAAGTCAACATTCCCAGCACGGGAGCAAGAGAGGGAAAGACATGCTGCTTCATGACTGAGCTCCAATGGACTGCCTTATGAGATGGAAGCTGGGATGCACTGGACATTGGCTTGCAATGATAAACCACTAAAATGTGCTACATAAGCAAAGAGGTGAATCTTATTCCCTTGTTATCAAAGGAATAAGGAAAAGGAAGGAAAAAGTGGCCATGCAAAAATAACTTCTCTCCATTTTGATCCCACTGATTAGACTTACTAAGCAACTGATGTTCATATAAATTTGCTGATTGGAGTAAATTATACAGGACAGTTTCTGAACAGCACATACATAATTTATCTGATACTTCTGCAGAAGCAACTACATTATTAGTTCAGAGGAAATTGAACTTCATGTCTGGTAAGGACTCCTGTTTGAAAATGCATTTACAATAAAAAAACCTAAAGGCACTAATAGTCGACTCTTCTATGTCATTATGAATACTTTTTAATATCTTTGCTGCCCATTTAAACATTTCAGCTTAAATTCATCTTACTTGTCTAGCAAAAAGCAGATTAACTGGAATGGTCTCAGTATTCCCAGGCAATCTCTGTTAGAGCAGTTAAACTCACTGCAACCTTCCTGAGGGGAAAAAAAAGGCAGTTCATATTCTTGATACTGATAAAACAGTGCATTAATAACTTGTTACCAATCTCGTCAAGGATGCACTTGCACCAACAGGCCACAAGCCATGGGCAGTTCAGTACCCAAGAGCTGCTCAGTATTCCAGAAAAAACCACCAGCTACACTGGCTGCAGTTACCAAATGTTACTCAGCTGAAGAAACTGATTTTTGTTTAGGTAGTACTCTACCACTACACTTAGAAAAAAACAAGTTCATGTTAATTAACAAACTGAGTGCTAAGCATAGTTGAAAAAAATTGTTTCCTTTTCCACCATAAGAGCTTCAGAGTCTTGATCACATGATGCTACTTCAGTGCATCTGTATTCCCACAAGAATGGCAGAATTAGCAAATGGCTGATTTCTGCTACTAATAAAACACTTTTCTGCTTCATTATCAGATAGCTGAAGAACTCATTTTGCCCTGGGTTTGGTTAGGGGTTTTTTATAGGGTTTTGGTTTTTTTTGG